>JARHVA010001789.1:2507500-2880000 GCA_037957365.1 Torreya grandis
TACATTTACTATATTAATTACTTTAATTTTCTATCACTTTGTTTATTATAAATTATTACAAAAAATTTAAACAAATTTCAATTTGTTTTCCTACCTTAACAATGGCCCAATACACTAGTTTTGATGAACCTGATAAAAAGGAAATTCAAGAACTCTTAACTAAACACCCTAACATGCAATATGACATGCTTAAAATACTAAAAAAAGAAAAAAAAAGAGTGAATAATGGTCAATCTTCCTAAACTATAGAGTAACCAGTTGTAAATGACACTACAGAGTTAACTATGTCTCAACAACACTCTATAGTAACCCAATCTTCTTCTTTGCCACTAACTATAGCTATTACATCTTTATCTTCTGATGTGGTAGCCCTTTTGTAAGAGATAAAATATCTTCAATCCAAGGTGATAAATTATTTAGAAAAGTGCATCTATACTTACACATGATTTGGATTATTTTGTTCTTCTCCATACACCATTATCACATCACATTACTTATACACCCTTTCCACAAGGTTTTATTCAACCCAATATTACTCTATATGATGGCAAGGGTGATCTAGAGACACATTTAAGAACTTTCATGCATCATTCTTGGAATATATACCAAATGATTGGCTACTTACTAAGTTATTTCCACATATCCTAAAGGATTATGCTTTACAATGGTACTATACTCTATTGAATCAATCAATCAATGTATTAAATCCTTTAGCTAACATGTTCCTAGATCATTTCAACATTAACATTAGAGATAAGGTTTCATATGCCCAAGTTGTACCAAAAAAACAAAGTTAAAATGAGCATCTCATAGATTTTATTCAATATAAGACTATTTTGGCCAAGATGATTATCCCCATGGCTGATCAAGAGTTACAAGATCTCTTCAAATAGATTCTTCTGCTAACTTTACATGAATCAATTATGTTCAAAATATTCTCTTCCTTCACTGAATTGTGTGACACACTAGAGGAAATATAATTCAAACTAATTTTAATGGGTAAACTCAAGTACACAAGTATCTTAAAAATAAAAAATAAGAGTGACAAAAAAGTCCCATACAAAGTCAATGTCAATGAGAACAAGAGTCAAAATTATCTGACAATTAATGTAGCTTTCATGCCCCCTTAATGAGTGGTTTTATCTATGCCTCCTCAATGAACCTTTACCAATATACCAATTTCTCAACTAGAGTTTTACAATAGCTATTGGAATGTAACATCATATCTCTCCCTCCTATTTAGGAATTTGAACCAACAAAGCCTCTTCCATGGGGATATGATCATCATGCATTTTGTGAGTTTCATAGGACACCAAGCCATACAAAAAATAGATGCATTAGTTTCAAACAAAAGATATAGGATCTGATAGATGATAATCATATTGATCTTGGCACTTTAGTTGAGCCTCCTAGGTAAAGAAAATATAGGATAAAGATTTAAAAATATTCTTAGATCCCTTTTCACAACATTGTAAACAAGAGGTAGGGGGCACATTAAGGGTTCACCATGAATATCTTGCACATCCACCACTAGATACATAAAGGGCACCTTCAGTTGAGACACATATTTTGATTAACTTTATTGGTGTATACAATTCCAAAGTTCTAGCTAGACCTTCTATTTCCTTCTTAGAGTAGGAGATAGTTGAGGATGATTCATATTATCATGCACTCTTTATCAGATCTTACATTTATAATCATCCTATTCATAGTGTTCTCATAGATAATGGATCCAATGTAAACATTGACACTATGAAATTATTATAGCATTTGGGATATTCAAAGTAGGATATTAACCCAATGGACATAAATACTAGCATATTCAGTAGGCACATATAGAGTTCATTAGGTGAGATTATAATTTCACTACAAGTTGTTCTAACACATGTGACCACACCATTTACTATAGTTCCTAGTGAAGGATTTTTTGATATGTTACTTGGTCAACCATGGATTTAGAAAATTTGAATAGTACCTTTTATAGTTCATAGATGAATTAAATTCATTCACATTAATTAGGTTGTTATAGTTGGTGGAGTTTCATATGAGTTACCAGTCCTCACGTTAAAGCCATCTACTATTCCATAGTCACTAGTTTTAATTTTTCCACTAATTTTAGTTTTGATACCAGTTATAGTTCCTTCTCCAATTCTAATTTAGACATAGTTGAGGCATCTATCACTAGCATAGAGAGTTCATACACCTCCATAGCTTCAAGATTATAGATAGCTTCTAGATACAATATTCAAACCTAGGGTAGTATCATTTAAATCTCATGCATCTACTCATAGAGCACATGTTCAAAGAGATTATCCTACTACCATATAGGTCCTTAATATCCCTATAGTTGCATCCACTTCTTAGAGTTATATGGGAACTCCATAGTTGGTTTCTACTTCAAAGATTTTAGATTATTTACAACATATACAACTTTTAGAGCCACAGTCTCAACATTTCCATTGTGCTTCATGATCATGCACCATTCTTCTCCTTGATATAGGATACCATGATAGGGAGTCTCCCATGAGACTCATCAGTTAGTATCATCCCTTCCTAGAGCACTTGTACATAGTATCCTTATGATTGATTGTACATAGCTTATTAAAACTCAAAATCCAAAAATAATACAAAATCTAAAAAATCCAAAAACAATTTCACATTTCAAAATAAAAAAACACTAAAATATGTCAAAACACCAAAAAAAAATTGATTGTATGTATTATCCATGCTCTACATTTCTATTGCTATGCTAGACTTAAATTTATTGTTCTATGTTATTGTTTGTTGATTTATCTACATTACTATGCTTCACTTAATCTCCATTAAGTGTGTTTAGTGACACTAGCTCTTTGATTGCTTCACTCTACCCATTGAGGGGGCATCCTAATTTTACATTAAAGATACACATTGATATATATACCCATTGTGGGAATATTATACATGACTACACCAACTAGGTTATGTAATTCCTACACCACAAACTCTATTTATCATGTTGATGTACATTATTTAAGCTTACATATATTTTTCTATCAATACTCACCGGTATATAGCAGTTATGTATTTCCTAGCACATACCTATTATTGTACTAACATGTATTACATACTTTCACACTCTTGCTTTTATTAGTTAGATACGATTATATTTATATTATTTACATGCTTTAATTTCTTTCTTAGCATAATTATATTTATTGCATTTCTCAATTCTTTTTTTTTCTCTTGTCTATGCTTTAGGACATTTGCTAATGTCCTTTACTTCTATTCATGTGTGTGACTTAGGAAATTTATCAATGTCCTTTGTATATACTCTTCTATCTAATTATAGCCCTCATTCCAAACCTTGTTTGTTTTAATTATATGTGTATGTGGAATTTGAACATGTTTTGTATGCTTGTTATGTCCCTTGTTTGCTTGGTTCCTTGGACACTCTTGTACACTTCTTACTTCTTACCTTATGTTCTTGTTTATTTATTGATTTATGTTTTTTTTCAATTCCATGATCCAAATCATGCATTATCTCACTTTATTGGATGTCATGATGGACATCATGCTCCATCCCTCCTTGCTAACTAACAACTAACACTTCTAGTTCCAATTCAATACATCACACATGAAATTACATTATGTTATCTACCTATGCATACCATTTTTGATCTAACAAATATCTCATTACAAACCATGATATATCTTGAGACATCTTATCGATTATCATTACTATATCATGTATATTTGTAGCATAATACACTTATAAGGATATTTCTTCTAAGGGCAGTCACTATAGGGTCTTCATTCCTACCCTCAAAAGATGGGGAAATAAATAAGGGTTTTGTCATAGAGATCACAAATCCTAATGATAAAAAAAGCAACATTTAAAAAACCTAGAACAACAACTAGACATCAAACTAGTTAGAATAGACCAAGTAGATAGTGATAATGTTAAAAATGTTACTAGATTTAGCCCAAGACAATATAACCAAGATTGGACTATAACACTAGTGCCACTACTATCCATTTTTGGTTTTCTTGTCCAAATAGTAAAAAATAGACTTTCCATAAGTAGATAGAAAATTAGGTTTAACTATAGTTTTGCATAGTTATAATAGTTCATAGTCAACAATTTTTAGTACACTTTTTCTTAGAGAATCCAAATATAGGGGGCATTATAGGTGGCATGATGGTTCTCACTTCCAATTTCAAATGCAATAATTGGTATAACTTCCAAATTAGAATCCATGTTTCAGACATTAGTGATTGGGGGCGATATACATGGCATATTTGTTTTATTTTCTTTCTAAGTTCAATATTATGTAGGCATTCTCAAAAATTATGTGACTTATTCCATCTGTAGGTGGTTGACATCATTTTGGAGTGGATTTCATACAAACCTAAATTCCACATTTTTGATGTGGCTTTCATATACACCTAGTGCACCAGTTTTGGAGTGGCTTTCATACAAGAAAATCTCCATATTTTAGAGTGGCCAAGAGTGGCCTAGTTTTTAGCATACATTCATCTATCTACACCATCATTATCAGATTACAAAGCATTCATGGGATTAAAGATACATCTCATATGACATATATTTTATATCGATACTAATTCATAACTTCACTTCATGGGGTAATGATGGAGCCAAAGTACTAGCTAGCATTTGTATTCTTGAGCCACTTATTTAGAGGGATTGGACACATAATCCAAACATTGATCAACATACATATGACCACCTAGCTTCACTTAGTAGGTGATGATGGAGCCAAAGGGATAGACTTTTCATTCTTGAGCCACTTCTAAGGGATTAATCACTTAGTTCCATTCATGATATTACTTTGGTACAACATCATCCAACATTGCTCAGCATCACAATAGGTTTTATATTGGTCCATGTACCTGGTGAGGTATATTCATTCCTTTAGCTTCCTCTCTCTCTTACCTAACTTTTTACATTCTTATTTTAGTTATAGTGTATCTAGTAATAACTGATATACTCTTTTCTTTTCTTTTAGATTCATACTTCACAACATGTTTTCTCTATGCACACCTAACATTACATAACTTTATGAGCTTCACCCTTGTAGATAAGTTTAGGTACACTTTCTATTTTTCCTTTATCCTAGTATTTCACTTTTTTGCATCAATATAATAAAGGGGGGGGGGAAATGTAGTCATATAAAATGGAAAAAATAGTAACTTGAATTTGGGTTGTGATACCCAACCCATAGGTCCCTCTTGCTTGCTCATATGACCCTCATAGGAATCTTTTCATTTATTCCTAGTCATCTATAACCTTCCAAACTTAATCCTAGCTTAGCTAGACTACTCTTTCCATGACTAATACATCTCCCCAAACCCCATTAGCTCAAGACAATAGTTTCACACTTGGGCTATATCATTGGTGTCACTCCTATCCACTTTAGACACTCCTTTCCAAGTGCATTTTTGGCCCTAATGGTTAGTTTATTTTGATTCCCCATATTTCTCCTTGTCAACCTAATGTGAGTACATTAAACCTATGACCAATAGATCCCTATAAAATCCCATTCAAAGGTCATTTGGAAAGGTTTATAAATTTATCATTAAGCAAGTAAGAATACAAGTAAGACTACTCAAGTAATCTTTTATATTCTTTGCATACAACTAGCCAATACACTTACAATCTTATCCAAATCCTTACACCAATCCCTATCCACCTCAAGCACATCAAGTTTAGAATTTTACATCTTCATACACACTATTACATAAAGAACATCAAGTGAGAGAGCTACATATGGCTTGATCCCTCTTCAGAGTATTGGTATGTAGGCAACATGCCCACATAAGGGGTGTGGATATATGTTCCATGAATATTACATAGACTAACCCCCCCCTTCTTTCTAGAAATTGGTCAAATCACAATGGAGTATAGGGTTTGAAGAGAAAACCTACTCTAAAAGGAGATCTATAGATGTATAGCTACCAAAACTTCATAGATAGGGTCACATAAGTATAACAAACAAAACCTAGAAAGCTTAGATCTCCTAGACAATAGAAAAAGAGTTGGACTATAACATCAATGCCACTCTTGTCAAATTTTGGTGATCCTATCCAATCATAAAATGAATGTCAGATCCTAGTTTACGAAAGTGTCCTAGTCCTGCATAGTGAATCTCAGACCCTATCTCAACCATATCTATCAATTTTCAACTAAGTCTTATTTTATCCCTCTCATTACTATTTTTAGAAAGGTCAAACCTATAATATAATTTACAAAAATTATTATCTTAATTATTTCATATTTATTTATTAATTTTACTACTCAAACCCTTTAACTAAATTAGGAATATACAACAATATTCTCAAATAGGTTAAATCATAGTTTTCAAAGAATAAGATTACACCTACTGAAGAGGCTCACTATACAAAGAATAGGTCCCATCATAGAGATAATTTTCATGAAAAATGATAGTTTTAGAAGCATTATTTGAAACACTCTCTGAGCCATTCTCAAAGACACTCTCCACACCATTTTAGATGGTCTCCACAATATTCTCATCAACACTCTCCAGGATATTCAAAGTGAAAACTGACACTCTCCAAGATATTCAAAGTGAAAACATCACCATAAGCACTCTTCTCACTATAGTGGTGCTTATTGTGATTTGTTTTCTTATATATCTCATCAATATAGAAAATATCTTATATGTTTCAAATGTGGTGGTATTGGACATCTTAGAGATGTATTTCCTTCTTGACAACCCTGCTCTCCACATAAAAAAATCTAAAGAAAATTATGTGAATCATTGTAGAGGTATATATTATAATTATTCTAACTATTCTAGTTAGTCTGACACTTCCTATGATTATTGGAATCTTATATGGCTAAGATCTATGGTCTTGATGGACCAGACAACTTGTTCTAAGTGATCAATGATTCAATCATCTTGTGTGAGATACTAGGCTCAAGATAGGGATCTATTATAGTAACATTTTTGGATTATTTTCTTTTTCTTAGTTCCATTTGTATCTTTCTTTACTTGATATTCTTGACATGGATCATGCATGATTATTTGATTTTGTTTCTCTCATTGCATAGATTCTCACCTCTCACTTGATAGGGAAGAATTTATAGCATTGGTTGGTCTTAGATCAGTATTTAGTGATATTATGAGTTGATAGGGGCTTATATCACCTTTAATTTTGAGTAAAGGTCATAAAAATTTATTGGACATTAAGGAGATGTGATATACACACTATGGGTTGGTCACTTTGATGGGACTCTAGGTGGAGCCTTATGCAGATTGATGTACTCAGATAGGATTTGATCATGTTCTACTATAGTACAATATGATGATCACATGGGATGAGCAAGCTTTGATCATGTTCATCATCCTTTTATGCCACAACTCATAGGGTGGGTTTCTATATGGAACAACATCAGTTTAGACCAATAATAGCATGTATAGTTACCAGTTATAATTTCTTAAAGTTTATTTGATGACTTTAGAGTCACTAATACAATTTTTTTTATTATATACCCCTTTGTATCATGGGGGATTTTGTTGGGCCATTTATGATCCAAGGTATTTATGTATTTATATAATGTTTTATTTAGTTTTTTAGTAATTAGTTGTGTTTCGGTTGTTTTACCTATTGGTTGGTTTTTTAACCAACTTCCTCCTTCCATAAGCTTTTAAAGATTACATGGTGTACATAAAAAATTAGTTTGAAATTGAAAATATTTGATTTATTCATCCTTAGACACTTGGTGACTACATTTTTAAAATTCAAACATTCAATATTCTCAACCATCCCTAAAATCAGTAAATAGAGGTTTGCCCTTATATTTTTCGCTTGCTTGTCATTTGGTCACATTTTAATAATTAAATTTAATAATAATAATAATAATGTTATATTGATGTCAATCAAATAAATATGGATGCCTCAACATCCATACTTATATTCTTTATTAGAATATTAAGTATTCCCATCTCTTCATTAGCATGACTTAATTTTTAAATTTAAATAGAATCCCAATTGCATAATCACATCTATATACTTTACTATAGATAGAAAGGAAAATACTTTACCATTTTCCTCCTTTGATATCCCTAAGGAATAATCATACCACTTTATATTAAGGCTATATGAACATTAATATTTCTAAATATAATCTTAGGAATTAATCTTAAAATTAAAGGAACTAAACAAGAAGCTTATGACCTATATTCTTCTATTAGAATGGCATAAGGTCTAATAATGAAATCATTATAGCCTGAGTCATAAAATAAATTCTTATTTTTCTATTATCACTATAATGTAAAACCTTTAAAATCAAGCATCGATTTACAAATACCAAGAACCTTATTTCACTCACAACCATTACAATGTTAGTGGAAACATTTACCTCTAATGCTCAATTTGATATAATCCAATAATTTATCTAGTTGATTCATATGGAATCAAAACATAGTTGCTCTAAAATATTTAACTATTATATGAAAAAAAATAATAAGTCAAAAAATCACTTTAACTCAAATTTATTAACCATGCAATATAGTAAAAAAAGGTGATTCAAAAATTAAAGTAATTGTAATGACATTTCACATACTTGCCCAATGTTTCTTTTTCATAATTAGAACATCTTGTTACACAGTCCATAACCCACACAAAAATAAACAAAATCCAATACAGTCTCATGGGTTATCTTTGAAAATTTTCATAAAAGTGAATACCATAAGTTCTATAATAACCATATGTCAAATAATAACCACTTTCAGAAGTCAGTTCAAATTCCAATAATTGACAATAAGTAAATCAATAAAATTGCTTTAGAAATACTTTTAATAATAACACCCAATTCATTCAAAATTGATGATTAAGTTGTTATTGGCAGTCACTAATTATATTAACAAACTTAGTGTTAAAAGGAACTCATATTACTACAAAAATCATACTTTTATGTTCCTAAAGAAAAAGATTAAATATTGAAACCCAATGCCAACACAATCATCGATTAGGTCCTTAATGATAAAAGAAATAAAATTTAATAACATTTATCCCTTAATATCTAACATATCCCTACTTTAAACATATAAATAATATCCTTCTTATGATGCTAAAATAATTATCCATATTTGGTGCAATAACCAATCTTCCAAACAACCATCAAAATATGTTTTTATGAATGTAATATAATTAACACCAAAATTTTATCAACACAAATATACTCATAATGCATGTGGGCTAGACATAAATATATAACAAAATATCTATGATTAGTTTTATGCTAGTTTAGTCATTTCCAACATGCTTAGAACATAGCTCAAACTTATTACCAAATGTAACCATGTAACCAAATCTTTGAATGCAATAAGAAGTAAATATTGAACTAGTAAAATACAAGGATTCAATAAATTATTCATTTTATCTTAACCATCTCACAATTTATAATGAGAACAAAAGTGCATCCAAATCAATTTAAATATGCAATTATTTCACGAATGGAAACTTGAGAACAAACACTTCTAGAATGGTGAATCTTCATGCCTAGTCCTATGAGCCTAACCATCAATTTTCATAACTATATACACATAATATTTTGAACCTTTTATCAAATACTGATGCTTTACATCTTACAAGAACCCATCAAGACTCAATCTGTCTGAGTGCATGCCTTAAGGTGTGAATTGGGAAAGGGGTGGGAAAAACATTGGTGCTTCACAAGATTTTTGTACCTTAATAATACATTATTACCAATTCAAATAGATCTTAATATCACTCCCCAATATATTACTCCTCCCTTGCACACTTCTCTAGTATTTTTCCTCTTTCCATCCCTCTTTTCTTCACTTTGATCCCCTTTCACCAGTTGATTGTACTAGGTCAACTGGGTCAACCCTGTATAAGTTTTAGCCTTTTATTATTATACAAGGTTGACTGCATTTACCCTATATTATTTAGGGTATTTTTTATTTTTAGTTTCATCATCCCTTTTGGCTAACCTAACTTAGGACCTAATGATTTATCTCCTAAAAACATACAGGGTCAACTAGGTTGACCCCATATAGCTGACATATTTGGAAGGATTTAGGGTGAGATCCACCTATAAATATAAGATCATTTCATCATTATTTCATTATGAAATCAAGATCTATTATTCACTTGTGCTTATTTATAATCTTCTCTTCCACCATTACTTACGAAATCTTAGCTTAGGGTTTCTACATGGAGAATCTAGTCTTATGGATAAGTCTTGGATGCTTTGGCCTTTCTTATTTATCCTTAAAAACCATAAAAACCTCTTGTGAACCCCCTTTGGCTAAGGGAGATATTGAGTCTCGATGGGTTCACATTTAGGTAAGTATATTCCAACTTTGTTCTCCTTTCTTATGTAGATAGAAGTAGCATAAGTATTGGCTCAAATAATATTACTCTTCATATTCCTTGTATTAGGGTCTTACTCATACTTAGCTTAATTGATATTCTCCTATAATTTTTTTATTGTTTTACTAACCCCTTTATTGTACCACAAGATTTGGTTTGCACTAGATTAGATTTATTTTCTTGTTTATTATAATAGAGTGAACATTAAACCTAGGACTCTCTTAGGGTTATTACATGATTGTGTTAGACTATAGGTTTGAACCCTTCCTAGAATGGTGTATTGTGATAATTGATTCCTTAATCAGGTCTAATGGATCCCCATATTGGTCATGTTCCTGCTTAACAAATGTATTCCCAATTGAAAGTGTAGGTATGCTCTATCTTCTTTGAGCCAAGATTAATTTATAGATATGATGAATTTTTTATTAAATGCATTTTAGTAAACCCAACATGAACTAAGCCTTGCAAGATTTATTCACTTTTATTTCATTCTTTAATCATTATTTTATCATATATTTTCCATACTGAATCAACTCTATTGACCTAGTATCTAACTTTTATGTGCAGGTTTTCAAGTATGGGCTACTAGATCAACATAGATGACCTAGTACAAGTTTTCATCTTTTTAGACTTCTAGTCTAGACTAGTAGTTCAACCCAATTGACCCTATAATTTTTTATACATCAATTTTATCATATTAGGTCAACCCTATACTTTTTAGGCATTTAGCAACAAGTTTCTACAAACCCTGATTGACCTAATTAACCTAGTTAGTATAATTTACAAGCATATACCAAGGTTTTTAAAAAACAATATTCATTCTCTACATCTCTGATCCACTAAGGTTCCTTTCTATCTCTATGTCTCTTTGTTTAGAATCTTTCCTTTTATAGTCTACAGTTTTCAAAACTACCCTTGCACAGTCAACTAGATCGATACTGATGACCGAGTTCTATGTGCTATCTGAATAACTAGGTCAACTATGTTGACCCTACTCATTTTCAGACCTTGCTTCTATAGTATAGGTTAGACCCTGTCAACCTTGTTCTATATTTTGTGCATACACTATTGACAATATAAACATTATACCTTGTTTTAAAGTTGGAATTAAGCTTGTATACTAGTAATTAGTTCACACTTTATTTTTTTGTTGTTTACATGCTTAGAATATATCACATAGCTTAATTAGGTGGTTTTCAATTAATTTTTTAGTTTCACTACTTTTTATTTTATGCACACATGGCCAAATCATAAAATCTAAAAAAACATTTTAATATTTGTCTACCCAAGGCCAACCTAATTAGATTTCATCACCAAGGGGAAGCTAACTTGATACTCTAGTCAAGTATAAAGCATGGTTAAAGGTATATTTTGGATAATCACCTAAAAAACATAACACTATGGTGTGTGAAGTGAGGAGTTTGATGCCATTACCAAGCCTATATCATTTCCACTATAGTCCCTTTCAGCCCAAACTACTTAAAACCATCCTTAGATTGCCATTCTAGTTCCTTGCTTACATCCAACTTCCCATCACATTTAAAATCATATCTTAATAATCTAATAAAAATTTAGGTTGACCAATTAGTTAGCTATTTAATTTCTAAGTTGATTTCTTGCTCTTTGCTTAATTATATTTGTTATCACAAAAACTTGCATTAGCCAACGATGCTGCAATGTTTTATGTTGTGTGCTTCAATTGGATTGACCAACATTGATCCAATTGATTATTTATTTCCCTTCAGTTATTTATTTTTAAATTAATTACAAAATTTGTCTTCTTTCAATCCACAAATCTATCATAAGTTTATAAATTTCACTTACTATTGTATTGGGTCGACCCAATCAACCTTGTATTGCTTTCTACCTTCCCTATTTACCAATCTAGTTCCCTACTTATCCTTCTTTGCATTCTATTCATCTCTCTTCAGTCATAATGAAGTATCCTATCAAAATATTCTTGGATATCTTGGATCCATTTAGATACTACATGGGATGTTCATTTCTCCCTCTCTTTTCTTCCCAAGAACACCATCACTCTAAGGGCACCTCTTCCCCTCCATCTATGAATTGTAATATGGTGTAAATAACACCTCAAGATGAATTTGATGGGTCTAATCAATTCTAAACTTACCAAGAAACTTCTCATCTTCAAATTTTTCAAACTAATGTGGGAGTAATTGATACAAATTTACTTAATAATCCCATTAATAATCCTTCTTCTTGTAATCCTCCCCATAACACCAATCTAGGGAATGCTCCTACCAACACTAACCCACTTCTTGATAAAACTCAAGTTTTAGCCCAAGTTATCCAAAAAATAAACATAATGCAAAATTATAACACCAACCAAATGATGCAACTTCAACAACATTTAATAAATATGGCTAATCAACCTCCAACTATGCATCCTCAAGCTAATCCTAATTACATTCCTCCACCTCTTCAAGATGCCTCAGGCAATGTTATTCCTCAACCCATAATGAATAACAAGATGATTCAAACCATCTAAAATGATCCTTTACCCCCCTTCATTTTATCCATTGATATTGATAACATATTTCTAGCTATCAAGTATGATAAGACTAAAGACCCTACCTCATTTCTCAAAGACTTTGGCAACCTTTACAAAGAGTGGATCCAAACTAATACCTTTGCCAAAACTAAATTCTTATTGAAAAATTTCATTGGTGATGTATTAGAATGGTATAATCAACTACCCTAGCATTCTATTTGGAAACTTGAAAATATGGTTAATCCTTTGGTTAAAGAGTTTTGACATAATGATCTTACTAAAAATTGTCTTAGCCACTTCATTAGTGCTAAGCAATCTCCTAGTGGATTATCTCATGACTTTATCAAAATATGGAAATATTTAGATCATAAATTTGACTATAACATGACTGATGATAACTTATTCAAACTCTTTATCACATCTTTAACTCCCACTCTCCAATATAAGGTTTGAACCTTTGCTCCCCAGACACTTAATGAATCTCTTGATCAATATAAATGTTAATAATTTCTTATGAATCAATTCAAACCTATTCTTAAACTTATTAAATGATATTTCTAAACATCTAATGCTATCACTAGTAATACTCTATAAACCAAACCATGATTTGCCAAAATTAATGTTTTGTCACCTTCTCATACACCTTTTTCGGTCGTCAAATGAAATAATTTTTCATCTATCCCAATGCTCCTCTTAAGTGGTATGACCCCAATCTATTCTATTGGTTCCATGATGACATTGGGCATTCTCATGAATCTTATAGAGGGCTCACTAAAATTGTTATTTCTTATATGCTTGGTGATTCAATCAATCATGAAGTTATGATCAATCTTTGTCATCAATAGTATACCACTTCTTTTCTAAAATGACAAACTTATAATGATTTTACCTCTAATAACCAAAAATATTATTCCAATAATCAATAAAATACCAAGGATGTTTGTGCCATTGACAATGATTATGGTTGATATTTCAACAATTCTTAATATGTCAACACTTCTAAAGTTTAATTATCATTGTAAGCTTGCTCATAAAGATCTCATTACCAAGCCTAAAAATCCATCTTTACATAAACAAATTATTAAATATACTACCACTACTAATGTTGCTTTTGAATCCCAAGAGGAACCATCTCCTCCTTCCAATCCTCCAACCACATCTATTCCTCTGAAGTCTAATTTACCTCTTAAACCTCATGCTAGTTCTTCTAAGTCTCATTGGAACTTTATTGAAGAAATCAATTCTATGCCTTATAAGATTCCACTTATGGATTTGGTTCACACTTATCCTTATCATCATAAATTATTTATGCAATAACTCCAATAAATTAATGAGCCATCCTCCATAGATGAAAAACCACATTTTGTTGAATCTCAACTTACCAACATGAATAACATTGAAACTATGTGTCCTTCCAATCCCTCTATTGAATTCCTTAAAGAAGACATTATCAATGATGATATTTTTTTCATGCTGATGATCCACCATTTTTCATCAAAGTAGCCATTAATACCACTCTTATCCAAAAATTTCTAGTTGATGAAGGTTCTAGTATTAATGTGACATCTTTATGGCTCATCTAACAACTTGGTTATATCAAGGATCATCTCAAGCAAACCTATCTTACTTTTCATGGTTTTTATAAGATAAATCAAAATCCATTTGGTTACATTTGGATTCCATTAACCATTAGACCTAAGACTATTTGAACCAAGTTTATGGTTGTTGATCTTCATTTATCTTATAACATACTCCTTGGTCATCTATGGACTCATTGAATGTGGGCCATTGCTTCTTATGGTAGTCAATGTATTAAATTTTTATATAATGTAAAATGATATAAGCATGAAGTTGATCCCAACCCACAGAGCATCCAACCTACTAGTCCTAAATCACTATATCATATTCCTACCATTCCTAAAATCAATAGTCATCCTTTACCCAATTTCATCAACATGAATCTTGATTTATGAGTTACTATTACAAATTATAATGATGATTATCCTAATGATTTTCAATGTACTTTCAATACTACCAAGTTACATCCCTACATTTTATAATAGCTACCTCCTTCTTTATTACCCAAGGATCATACTATTCCTCTTATTGATGTAATGCTCAGGAGCCTTCTCTTGCAATGATTTTTTAGTGGCCAAATTATTTCAAGATCCTCTCATCATGTCTCCTTATACATTTATCAATATATCAATATTTCACCCACTAAAACATCCCCTGATTCTTAAGCATATATAGTTTATCCAACATACTATGATAAATATATAATGGACCAAGATCAATCTAGAGACTTGGTTGTCCATCATTATTAGAAAACCTTACCTAGATTCATGTTTTTAATAAGGATATTCATATCATTTATGTGGATCATACCTTAGATCCTAAGGGTCATGTGCCTTTTGCCAATTCTCCTCTTATCAATACTCCTTAGGTGGTAGAGCAAATTATACTTTTCAAACCTCCAAAAACTTATGCATCTCCTTTATCACCTATCAATCCAATCCTTCTCCCATCATTGAACCTAATGATATTATAATCTCTTCTACTCCATCTAATTCTTCAACTCCTAAAATTACACTAGATTCCAAGGCAATTGATATCCATCAGATACATTCTGAGTATGATGACCATGGAAATCAAATTCTAGATCTTGAAGTAGATGTTGAGTATTATGGTCCTCTTTCGACCTTTCCTAGTGACAAAACTATCCTTGAGTTAATTTATTCCTAGATAACCTCAGCTTCCTTGATAGTGTCATAAACTTAGAAATTTTAAGACTAAAACTCCTTGCTTCAACAAATTCATTTCTAGCATTGATCCTAACACAAATCTAATTTCTACCTTACCCAGTGCATCATACCACTTTGAAGATGGAAAATCCATGATTATTGAAGAAACCACTCAAATTAAATATGGTATTCAATATTTTCCTCAACCAATTATTGTCTCTTGTGAACTCTCACCTACTGAACATGATAATTTTATCTTATTCTTTGATAATTATCATGATGATTTTGCTTGGTCCTACAAGGACATGCCTGGCATTGACCCTAGCATTATGGTTCATAACATCATTATGTATCCTGATGCCAAGCCTATGCATCGAAAAATTAAAAAAATTACACATGAAGGTTTCACTTTATGTCATAAGGAAATCATCAAATTACTTGATGCTAAATTTATCAAACTAGTGGATCATTCAGAATGGGTCTCTCACATTATTTCTATTCAAAATAAGGTCACTATAGTTAAACACATTTTTGTTTATTTATGTAATCTTAATCTTTCTTTTCCCAAGGACAACTTATTATTACCTTTAATATATTCCATTGTTGATTCCATGGCTAGTTATGAAATGTTATCTATAATGGATGACTTCTCAGGATACAATCAGATTCATATCACTCTTGAGGACCAATACAAGACAATTTTTACCATGGAATGGGGCACCTATTTCTATGTCAAAATTACCTCTGATCTTAAGAATGCTAGATCCACTTACTAATGAACAATGAATCACAACTTTCATGATCTCATTCACAAAATTATTGAAACCTATGTGGATGATCTCATTACTAAGTAAAAAATTTGTAAGAATCATCTTTCTGATCATGCTATCATCTTTGAATATCTCTTTAATATAAATTTATACTTAATCCTTACAAATGTGTCTTTGGAGTCACATCAAGAAAATTTTTAGGATTCTTAGTCTCTCCATAGCATCGATGTTGACCCTACCAAAATTAGTGTTATCATCAACATGCCCATTCCTCATTTTATTATTGTAGTTCATACTTATTTAGGCAAACTTGGGGTAATTAGATGATTCATCCCCAAAATTGCATATCAAATTCACTTCTTAAGAAAGGTACTACTTCAGAATGTATGGATCCATATCAAAAAACCTTTGATAATATAAAAGAGTCATTACTTCATCCACCCACACTTTGTCCTCCTTCCAATGATAAACCTTTGATTTTATATACTTATTACACACCTATTTTAGTTGGGGAAATTCTTACACAGCAAAATGATTAAATAAGAGAGTATGTTATCTACTACATTACCCAAGGCCTCATCGATTATGAAACCTGTTATACCAAAAATGAGCGTGATTGCCTCACCATCTATTTTATAGCTAAAAAGCTCCAATACTATATTCTTTACCAAACTACTTATGTCATTGTTCATTCTGATCCCCTTCATCATTTATTCTTTAAAGCATATCTTCCTAGATATAGAATTGGTAAATGGATGGTCCTCCATATGGAATTTGATCTCCACATCGTCACTTAAAAATTTGTCAAAGGGAAAATCATAGTTGATCAACTTGTTATAGCTCCCATAGCAACTAATTATTCTCTTCAAGATAATTTTCTAGATGAAAATATCCTTTACATCAAAGGTCTTAATCAATATATTTCTCCTAAAGATTATTTTCATATCTTGAAGCCAATAATCTTGAAGCCAATAATCTTGATGAATCCACTACTCCCTCTAGTACTACTAAACCAAAAATAGTTCTTGAGGAGTTTCCTAAAATTAATGTTGATTTGCATGAGGATACTTGGACCCTTTACTTTCATGGTACCAAGTGACTTCACAGATCTAGGGCAAGTTGCATTCTCACAAGTCCTCTTGGAAAGATCATTCCTTTAGCTTTTCACTTCACCTTTAATGTTAGTAATAATATGGCCAAATATGAAGCTCTAATTTTAGGCATGTGAGCTACTCTTGACTTAGACATTCAATAACTTCATGCTTTAGGTGATTCCCAACTTATTTGCTACCAAATCAGTGGTGATTATCAATGTAAAAGTGAGAACCTCATCACATATCATCAAATAGTAACCACTCTTGCTAAGAATTTCATCTCTTTCACTATTCAGCCTATTACTAGAGACCAAAATTCCATTGTTGATTCTCTTTCCTCTTCATCACTCTTTTAAACACACCAAGTCCTTTTGATCCTACTTTTCTTATACAAATAAAAAAATCTCCATCCTCAACTCAATCACCAAATTCACTTATCTATCACATTGAGTTTTTTACCATTTGATAAAGCCCATGGTACCAAGACATCGTTCAATTCTTAGAACATCAAACTTATCCTCCTATTTTGAACTCTCATGAAAAGACATGCATTTGTAAACAAGCTTTCAAGTACGTATTTTGACACAACATCTTTTATTATCACAATACTAAAGGTACCTTGCTCCATTGTGTTATGCAATATGAGGTCCCTCTTCTTATTCAACAAGCACATGGGGGCATTTGTAGTGACCATTGTAGTGAACATGCTATAACCTACAAATGCCTACATATGTGTTATTTTTGGCCTACTCTTGAAAAGGATGTAATCAAATATGCTAAGAAGTATAATCCTCACCAGCTTCATGATGATCTAATTCATTCACCTCTAGCCAAAATTCAAACCATAAAATCTCCTTATCCATTTTCCACATGGATATTCAATCTCATTAGAAAACAACCTTTCTCCCATGATGGGAATGCTTTTATTATCACCGCTACTAAATATTTTACCAAATGGGTAGAAGCCATGCCTATTTTTAACATCACAGATCCTACCATTTCAAAATTCATTATTAATCAAATAATTTTCCACTTTAGTACTCCCCACACCATCATTTGAAACAATGGTGGTAATTTCAAAAACAAACATGTTAAATAACATTACAACAAATTCAAGATCAATCACAAATTTTCCACTCCTTATCATCCATAATGCAATGGACAATATGAGGCCACTAATAAATTTTGAAAAAAATTATCCAAAATAAAATTCATGAAACATGCATGGATTGGCATTTTCATCTTTAACCTACACTTTGGACCTATCAGACTAGCATACATACTACCACTAGGGCAACTACATTTTTACTAATCTATGGTTCTAAGTCAGTTCTTCCTTTAAAATTTAAGATTACCTCTCTTCATATATCTCTTCAAGGTATTATTATTGATTAATAATTACATGAATCTCATCTGCATGCCCTTGATATACTTGATGAACTTTGTCTTTCCACCTTACAACATAGCTACCAATACAAGGCTCACATTACCAAACAACATAACAAACATGTTAAAGTTTGTACATTTAATGTTGGTGATCTTGTCCTTAAATTAGACTACACCCATTATAAAGAAAGTAAATATGCCCAAAAATGGTGGGGCCCATATTTATTAAAATATATTCTTGGTCCAAGCACATACCATCTTCAAACCAATGAAGGCCATGTTTTTAAAGAGCCCACAAATGCATATGTACTCATAATTACTTTGCCTAAACATTTCCTTATTTTCTTGATTTCTATCTACATCTATCTAAAAAAAATTGTAGGTTACTTACATGGGTCTCTCCCATTGTGAAAAGTTCTTTCCTTTCACAAACCTTTAGTCCTCCCTTTTGGTCTTTTGATTTCTTGATGTAGCATAGTCTTCTTTATCTTCTTGCATTTTATCTTTTGACACCCCTTGAGTTTTTATTTTGTGATTTACTTCATAAAATTATGGATAGGACTTGACATTCCTAAAAAAATTACTTTATTTTACTCATTTATTTCTCCCTAATGTTTTCTAGTTAGCTTTTTGACACCCCTTAGGTTTTTGTTTTGTGATTTTCCAATAGGACCTAACACTCCTCACAAAAATACTATTTTTTTACTTACCTCATTTTATATTTCTCTTACTTTTCGGCACATTTTTTGTTTTCTTTTTCATGAAATTGTAGTGTAAGATCACAGATAGGACCCAACCCTCATAAAATTACCATCTTTTCATCTTTTTACATCCTTGTTTTCAAACATTAGCTTTTGATTCTTTTGATAGATGGAATTTACACAACAATCTATATTAGCATGTTTTCCTCCATTTCCTTCATTCTTGCCCTTTACTATCATTATATCCCTTTTTTCCCTTTGTCACATTTTTTACAATTTGAATTAATTAAAATTGTTCCATGTGTCACTCCTCTTGATTTCCCCTTTTCTTTCACTCCACATTCAATTAATCAAGGTCAAAGTCAAGATAACACTTTAATTCCACCTAGATTTATGAGACTCTTAGACCCCATGCTATTTGAAGTTCTCTCTCTTAGAAACCTTATCTCAAGTATTCAACTAAAAGTCATTTTAAGCACCCATGTTTATTTTTCCAAATTGATATGGAGGAGGAATCAAAAGAGCCATCAATAAAGTTAAAATCTAAATCATTTGAATCGAAAGGCAATGATATATAAAAGGCAACATAAAAATCTTAAAATTCAAATTGATACCGAAAGATGTGATTACAAGCACATCTCCTATCTTTAATCAAATCTCAAACTCCATAGTTGGCCTCACATAGATCTGACGTCCTTTGGGTTATGGTAGGCTAGTAGATTGGAATAAGGTAATTCAACAAACTCTATGGTGCTACCTACTTTCTCATGTAAGTACCCAATCTTCATAGTAGATCGATGGATTTGTAATGGGTACTGAGGAATGGGAAGCACATTTTGAGAAGGTAGGTCCATTTTAATTTTCATTCATATAACCTTCAAGGGATGATCTATAAACTGTATTTATTGACCTAATAATTGTGTGGCTAAAATAACTTCTTCAGAGTCTTTAAGGTTTAAAGTCCTCTTATTTTGACAAACCTAATTTGAGTGTCTTGACTTCGATAAAGAGTTCCTCTACCTTGGTTTTTCCTTCATTCTCCCCTCCATCCATTTCATTTCCCCACTTGATATAAAAATTATGATTCTAAATATATTTTCTCTTCTTCTTTAATTCCTTTTTCTTCACCTCTTAAAGACATACTAGCACTACTTTATTTTATTTTTATCTATCCTTAGATTGAAACAACATGTTTGAGAAACTATGGATTACTTCTTTCTTTTTAAACATGGTTTATATTTACACACTATTTTTACTTTCCTTTTACCATTTATCATTTGTTGTAATATCTTGCTATTATGGACACCTGAGTTGATACCTTTTCTCCATTATTGAGTGAGGTTAGCTTGTTACTTCTCACTCAACAATGTTGTTTTCCTAGTTTATGCACCTTTTTCCATTTTTGAGTGAGATAAGGATTGTTACTACTCACTCATAAATGTTGTTTTACCATTTTTTTCTCTTTTTTACCATTGATTTATTTTATTACCATCCTATTTGACATGTAACCTTGGTTTGACTTGGTGAGTTTGCCTTTCTTACTTAAGGATAGCGTATTTGAGTTTTTTGATCTTTAGTAGCCTTTTATTTTTGGTTACCTAATTTAATATTATTTTTTGACTTTGTCATTTAGTCTTATATGGCACTAGTCATCCCATCTTGACAAATTTCTCAAGTATGTCCCATCCTCATAGTATCAGCTATCTTGGCTTTTCTTGCATTTATTTGTTTTTGCTCTTTATTTTTATGTTCTTGGGTTTGTTGAAAGTAGTCTCTATTCCCTACACAATCAAAACTAATAACACATCAGAAAACCATTTAGAAATAAAAGTAAGTCAATTTACACATAACATTTACTTTTAATTATTTACTTTCGATCATTTGCTTTGAATTATTTTTGCTTTAGAATACTGTAACTTTTTTTTACCTTATCATTATGTGTCCTTTTGTTATTTATTAAATCACCATCCACTGTTTCACCTTAGTGACACATAATGAGATTAAAGTAGGGCATATGTATACACATAATATTTTCAACCTTTTATCAAATACTGACACTTTACATCTTATAAGAACATGTTGAGATTCAATCTCTCTAAGTGCATACCTTAAGGGGTACACTAGGAAAGGGGTGGGCAGACCTTTGGTGCTTTGAAATATTATTATCCCTTATTTCCACATTATTACCAATCTAACTAGCTTTTAAAACCATTCCCTAAGATATTACTCCTCCCTTTCACACTTTTCTAGTCTTTTTCCTCTTTCCATATCTCTTGTCCTCACCTTGATCCCCTTTCACCAATTGACTATACTAGGTTGACTAGGTTAAAATTGTATATTTTTCAACCTCTAATTACTATACAAGGTTGACCATGTACTATTTAGGGTATTTTTCACTTTGATTTTCATCAACCCTTCGACTGACCTAACACGAGACCTAATGATTTATCTCTTGAAAACATATGAGGTGAACTGGGTCAACCCCATATAGTTGACATATTTGAAAGGATTTAGGGTGAGATATGCCTATAAATACAAGATAATTTCATCTTTATTTCAATATTCAATCAAGAGCTATTATTCGCTCACACTTCTTTATAATCTACTCTTCCACTATTCTACTTAAGGAGTCATAACTTAGGGTTTATACTTAGAAAATAGTCTTGTGGATAAGTATTGGATGATTTGGCCTTTATATTTATCCTTAAAAACCATAAAAACCTCTTTCAAATCCCCTTTATCCAAGGGAGAGATTGAGTCTTGAGGGGTTCACATTTAGGTAAGTATATTCTAAATTTGTTCTTCTCTCTTTAGTACATAGAATTATTATAAGTATTGGCTTGAATAATATTACTCTTCATATTTCATGTATTAGCGTCTTACTCATACTTAGCTTAATTGAGATTCTCTTATAAATTTTTTTATTGCTTTACTAACCCCTTTATTATACCACAAGCTTTGGTGTACACTAGATTAGATTTACTTTATTATTTATTAAAATGAAGTGAACATTAAACCTAGGACTCTCTTAGGGTTTTTTCATGATTATGTTATATTTTAGGCTTTTAAACCCTTCATATCATGGTTTATTGTGATAAGTGATCCCCTACTTGAGTCTAGTGAATACCCATATTGGTCATGTTCCCACTTAACAAATATATTGCCAATCAGAAGTATAGGTATGCTCTATCTTCTTTGAGCTAAGATTGATTTATAGACATGATCATTTCTAATTGCATACACTAACCACCCCAACCATCATCTTGATGGTGTATTTAACACTCAAGATTAAAAAATATATTGAACAACATTTGAGATCAAGCTAAATATAAAATAGAACAATAGTCAAACTAAAAAATAATAATAAGAGGTATTCAACTCCCCAATGATATATTACTCAATGAAGATTAAGAATAATAATCCCTATAGTCAACATCAATGAACATATAATAAGCAACTTGACCTCATACAATGACCACTACTACTAATCAATTTCACACAACAAAAAATTTGCATTACCTCCTTCAAGGAAAACATAGTCAAAACTTGCAATGATGAATTATAACAAAAGAGGTTCATATTTTAAGCCAAGCCAACAATCAATATCTCTTCCATAAACATCCTTATGATATAATTTACTTCATTACCATAAAATAATCTAGATAAAATAAAAACCTCAATACTCTTACATACCAAAATTATTTAAATGAATACATCAAGAATTCCACACAATTAAACAAGTTCCCATAATTATATGATAACCCATCAGTTGTTTCAATAAAAAACTATTCATACACAACCAATCCAAAAAATTAATTAATTAATCATGCCTCAAGCCAAAATAAAACCAAAAATAGTAAAAACCCTATGGTAGGATTCATTACTATCTCCATTCAAATTGCCTATTGAATCTTTGATACTCGATAGGTCCTATCAATAACCCAAGGCTACAAACACTAATACTTAATAAATTTTTTTATCTCATTCAATAAAATAACCATTCCCAACTAACTTATCCCAACATAAATCTCATAGAGATGTTAAGAATCGATCCAACATAAAAAAATAAGAACATAATCATAATGATAAATTTCCACTCAAATCCAGAATGGCATAAAAACTTGTATGGCCAAATATTGCTCAAAAAGTAGCTAAAATTTGATTATAAGTTTGTTATCAACTCTTATGACTTCATGGTGAACCTAAAAACATTTTATCTTTTGAGTGTTTTATCCCTTAATAAACCTTAACATATAACCCAAAGCCATAATCAAGAAATTAATCAAAACACCCCTTACTTTGATAAAATGTCATTATTATAGAGAAGGACTATGGTGAGTTTCTCCTTTCTTTTTAAAACCAAAACCTAGAAAATTAATAATATTTTTCATTCTTTCCATGAACCTCATTATTTGCATGCTTCCATTAATGGCCTGCATGAATAAAACTGCCATTTCTCACTCCACCATCATTTTTGACCTAGAGTTTGGGATAAAGAACAACTGGTGAAATCAAAATATCTAAGCTTCACCAACTGAAACTACCACACTCAAGAGTTGAGTTGATTGATTAAAAAAAAAACCAATGATCACAACAACCCTAATCTCACCAATCAAGATTCATAATAATGGCAAGGGGTAAGTAAAAATGGCACCATAAATCTTTTAAACTTAATAAACACTTTGAAAAAATCAGAAAATAACATACGGTCCCATCAAGGTCAACACATTAGTGAATAGTGAGAGGTAATCAAGGTCCCAAAATAAAGTTAAACTATTAATATTTTAACAACCCACATACATATATCAAGAATTCTAATGTAAGAAACCAAACAAATGACACTAGACCCTATATTTAGTATAGCCTTATTAAGTATCCAACACCTAAAAGGAACAAAATCATCATACTAGAGGCTAATAAAATAATCACAATTCAATAGAAACTAATGTAGTAAAAATGTAGGCATTATAGAACAACATTCATAACTTTAAATTTCCTAGGAAGGTGAAGCTAAAAATCAGTAAAAATACCAAAACAAAAAATAGGAGAGGCATCAATGGCTTAGATCCCATTCCTATTGCTTTAATTGTTGTCAACTAACTTATTAATGCCCTTTTTCATGGAACCCAAACTTTTAAAGTCTTCCACAGAGCCTAGCTCATATAACTTATTCCTATAGTCATGATAATGGGCATTAGTAGTATATAAACATGATACAATACAAATAACATAATTTGAAATATATAGACAAATCACATGATATAATGAACCAATTTAGTGATATACTTGGCATCAATAATCAGTAAAAAATAAGATAAAATAAAAAATAATGTCAAAATTATAATCACATATAAAATTCCCAATCTAATAACATTTAAATCAAGAAAACTACGTTGCATAAAGAATCATAATATCAAAGTGTCAAGTCATGACTTTTTTTTTGGAAAAAATTTGAATATTGATTTTTTATAGATAATTTATGGTTAAAGGTTCCCTCCTAAACAATAAGGTGTGAACAAAAACACCAATTGTTTGCCTTAGATGAGAATCCATGATGGAATGAAGTTATCAAAACCTAGCTAAAAAAGCCCCAAACCCACCAAGGGGAGAACAACCAGCCTAAAGGTGTATCCAAGAGATCCATTCAAGGCCTCTATTTCCATCTATGGATGTGAGAATCAAGAATAATAAGAGGTGAATCTAAGGTAAACCTTATTTTTTTCTTTTTATGAACTATAGTCCACTCATCTAGAACACCTAATCTATAAGAATTCTCAATAGAAGATGTGAGAATACCATCTAGAGGAATGCCAACAATGTCATTATTAATTTATATATTATAAAAAACTAAATATTTATCTCTCTTAGTCATAATAATCTACTTAATAATTGATAAAAATAAAATTTCCACACTCAGATCAGGTCCCTGAGGATCCACTTCAAGAGAACCAATAATACAAATAATTATAGAATAGTAGGAGGGAACACATGGGAAACTAAAATAAGATCAACAATTACATCCATTCACCAAGAAGATTCTACTTTAAAATTTATGGAAGAATAAGAATATTGCAAATTCCCATGCATAAATCACCTATGACACTTGAAGGGCACTCCTTCATAGTCAAGGTTTTTAGCCCAACACTAATCATTAACCCTTAAATCAAAGAAAATAGGGAGTCCTTGAGATAAATATAGACTAATAATAATCCATACATAAGTGGTGTGTGAAAATATAAAAGTAGAGGAATAAATTTATATCAATTTTCCAAGAGAACCACCAATGGATAAAAGGCCATAATTGGCCAAAAAAATGGAATGGAAGGTAAGTTAGTCAAACCCAAATAGGCTTGATAATAATATTTTCAAGATGACGATTGAAGGATGAGCTATAAGTTTTTATAAGGATAAATTGTTGATCTCAAGACCATGGTTTTTCTAGATCCACCTCATTACAATCTACCAAGATATAAAAAAAATACAATAAATAGATCCCTAGCATAGGGATAGATCTCCAAATTATCTTCCAAGAAGGGTTGCCATGAATCTGAGATCCACTAATGAAGGGCAGGAAGGCTTAGCCAAAAACTATCAAATTTGTAAATTAAGCCCATAGTGACAAACCACTCATTTTTCATAACTTCCTCTAGAGTTTCATCTTTGAAAGACACCATCAGAATGTTTTTGGCTACTATTAGAGTCTTTAAAGGAGGAGACTTGACCTGCTCCCATTGAGAATCTACTCGAGTGAAGGATTTGGGGTTAACCTTCCCAAAATAATACAAGGCTAGACTATCAAAATTGAAACCAATAAGAGGAGGATAGGTGAGATATACCATAACATCGAGATATCTAATTTTATTATCAAAACCCATTCCCTACTACCAAAAAAACCATAGGGTGGGCTTGGACCACTCCCCAAGTTGAACTAACAAAGAGACCTCTAGACCACTAGCCACTGCATTGACCACCCATGCAAGGGAAAGAGAAGATGATGGAAAAGTAACCATATACATAGAGGGACCATTTAAAGAGGGAGAAGAAGCATTGAGGGCTTCGAGGGATGAAGAAAATGCACCAAAAGGTGGATAACAAGATCTAATCTTTTTTAGATTACTCATTTTTTGGAGCAAAAATGTCTAGATAAAATGTTTTAATATTGATTTTTAAATGCACATTTTTTTATAATTATTTTTTTAAATGAAAATAAAAATAACTTAAATAGGTTTTAAACTTGATATAGTGCATTTATAGTTCCATCTAGTATAGTAGAAGAGTTGTTAGTGTTTATTTGGGTAAAAACATGAAAAAGGGGAGGTCTTGTGTTCAAATATATTCATCCCTAATTTAAAACTAATTATTTTTTTCTCAAATTTAATTATTTTTGAATTACAATTTTTTGGTTTGCATGCCAATATTCTCATGTTCAAACCCCTCTCTGTTGCCAACCTTGTGACATTTGATCTAATTAATATTTTGTTGAGCATAGTTGTGTGACCAATTGATTCCTAGGTTTTGGCACATTCTAGACATATTGGTGTGGTCTAATATTTATCTTCAAATCTCATATTATAAATTCTACACATTTTTAAATCATAGTGTTTAAACAATTATTTTGTGTAGGACCCTTGCAATACATAAGTTAGTGCATTTTGCTTCAAAATTTTCACATTGTCTAGCATATATTTGAATAAATTTTACTTTTTTATGCTTGTAATTTGCTTTACTATTAAATTAATTTAAAATTAACATTAAACAAGGTTTTTTTAAATAATTGTTCTTACTTAAGTGTATTTTTGTGACATTTACAACACCTTATTTTGTTACAATCTTATATAATTTTCTTGCTTTGTCTAGCATTAATTTAAATAATTATTGTTTGTTTACACTTACAATTTACTTTATATCATATAGAGTATAAAATCATGTGAAAGAATTAATATTATTTTGGTACTTTCCTAAGTCGTAAGGAGTGTCTTAGGTTACCCTTTATTTGGGATAATGTTTTATCTTAAGTTTTATTCATGTACAGAGAATTTGTAGTTATGTGAATTATTAATTCACATAAATCTAGATTCCATGAGGTGTCACTCACCTCATTGTCCTCCTTATAATTTTGAAATTTACTTACAGGTGACTCTTCTCCCCCCACATGTCACACACATCCTCTCCACTTGTAAGAGAATTAGGGACACTTGGCACCCATGATGAAGCTTTCATATGTAAATCCTTATTCCTCCTAGCTTTATTTATTGAGCTCTTCTCCTCTCTTCAATAATTTTAGTAGCAGTACATTCTTTTTTATCTAGTCTTTCTTTGGAATTCTTAATTATTTCTTGGACTAAAGCCATTATTATTATATCTTATTCATGGTATTGTAATTGGATATTATTTTTGCAAGCTTTTAATACTAGTGTGGTATTTTTTCACTATTCAATAATTTTTCCACTTGTCACATTTAACTTAGTTATTTGATTTCACTTAAAGGTAAAAATGTTCTTTAAGTTTTCAGATTATTTATCAATTTTTTCAATTAAATCTTTAGAAATATCATTTCAATTCACATTTAAAAGGAGTTTAAATTTAATCATTATCTTGTGTTATACTATTATTCCTAAAGGGAAGATATGGCTTCCTCTAACTTTGTAGTATATAAATATAAAATGCTTAATCGATCAAACTATTAAATATGTAAATTTTTTGTTAAAGTGAAATTTATGACTTGAAGGCTATGAAACATTATCATCAAGACTCAGAAATCCCCATTAGGATGATATGAAACATATCAGTTTCCAAATGTATTTCAACAATAATCTATGTTGATTATCTTATGGAGTGTAAAAGATGAATTCCTACTCCAGATCAATAATCAAAATTCTCCTAGAGATGCTTTGAAACTCCTTGAGTTTATATATGAGGGCACTTTTTTCTCTAAGATTATTAAGTTGATGCGTTAATTGATTACTACAACTATGAAAAGTGATGAAAAGGTTGTTAATTTTCTCAATAAAATTAATAATATTAAAGCTTAGTTAGACGGATGCAACTGTAATTTAATTCAAGGTCAATTTTTATGTTTCATTTTTCAATTTAATTTCATGAAAAAATTCATAATTTTATCTCAATTCTGAATTCAAAGTACCAAACAGAGAAAGATACACTGACTTCATTACCCTATTAGCTATTCTGATGGGGTAAATTTTAGTGGTGAATATTCATTAATTCATGAATATTCTAGTTTGAGGAATATAAAATTGGTGATTTTTTGAAGTATGACATAGGGCCCATTGGCCTAAAATTTTAGGATGTTATTTTTTTAGGGGTCATCTCACCAATATTTTACAATAATTATGAGTTTATCCATGTAATTCAACACACACACACACACACACACACACACACACACACACACACACACACACATGTGTGTGTGTGTGTGTGTGTGTGTGTGTGTGTGTGTGTGTGTGTGTGTGTGTGTGTGTGTGTGTGTGTGTGTGTGTTCCCAGAGGTCACCAACTCACCACCAAAGTATCTTTCTTTACTGCATCATCAAGATCTTGAGATTTGAGGTTGTACTATGTCACTAGACCACATTCAACCACCTGATAGGACTTTGTTGCCTAATAACCCCTGAATACCCCATAATAATATATTGACTGGTAATAATACACCATCTAGCATCATTGTGTTTCATGATAACACAATGTCACATGATAACAGACTACTATCTGAAAACACTGACTGCCCCACAAGAACAAACCACTCAATAACAACATACCATTTGGCAGTATTGTGAAACATAGTAGCACTATGTTACATGATAGCAGATTATTGCCTAGAAATACTAAAATACTTGATAGCAATACACTATCTGGTAGCACTATGTTGTATGGTAACACTGTGTCACATGGTAGCACTATGTTGTATAATATTAGACTACTACTTGATAACATTAAACCACCTAGTAGTAATTGTTGCTTGACATTTTTGATCATCTAGTATCTCTTTGCCACTTGACGATAATACCCCATAGTAACTACTTGGTAGCACTATGCCCCACTGTGATTGCTCATCATTATTTCACCACCCAAAAACACTTTACCACTTGGTAGCATTCAAATGCATCAATAAATAACAACATCTTGAGTCTTGAAGCATCCTACCTTAGTTATTATAGCATCAAGAAGTAATGTCAAGGGTAAAACACTACAACAAATACCAAGAAAATCCAACATACCAGCTTATTTTAAAAACCCAAGAAATGAGACTACACAAATGACATGCATTCCAAATATAAGTAATTTTGAAACTTTTTTAAAAATATCAAATATTATTTTTAATTATAGAATAATTTCAAAACTATTTCATTACATAAATTGACATGGATAATGACACTATTTCATTAGAAATAATTAATCCCAATAACTTCTCACCACTTGAAGATTTTATTAATGACATGCCACCCTATGAAGACACTCTTCTAAGCACTTCAAAAGAGAATTGTAGTTCTCTTCAGACACCAAATTTTATTAAAAATTACACTAAAAAAAGTTTACAATGGAAAAGAAGTACATAGACAATAAGAAGGCCTTTTCAAGTTGATTAGGCTGAGAAATATCCGTTTATAGAACCTATAAAATCCAAAAATGGCAATGAGCCTCCAATAGAATGTAGATGTACAATATGCAATTAGAAAATAACATAGAATACAACTTAAACTGGACATAATTGAAAAACATTCTAGGAAAATATAAATATCCATGAAGCACCAAGATGGATAGATAATAAGAACACATAGGTGTAAAAATGAATAAGAATGCATGCATGTAAGATATGCACGTGAATATGAAAAATGATGAAAAAAAAACATCTTGTTGAGAAAGGGGGAACAATCAAATATCAATTTGGAAAAGTTATGCAATCTAATATTAAGGTAAAATATGTACAATTCTCTACTATTTGCCACATTTTACAAAAAGGTAGAATTATTTCTAATTTTTTAGATTAAAAAATTTTGTTTCAACATAATGGGTTTCTTGATATTCCCTAGTCACTTTGGTCAAATAGTAGTGCTTGGAAAATGGCAAAATGTCTAGAAATGGTTGATAAGGAAGATTTGAAATAAAGTGTTAAGAGATCACTATTTATCTCACTATCCATTGATGAGGTCATTGTAGTTGACAACACAACATGGGTTTGCATGCATGTGTATACTTTTGAAAACTATTCAAAGCAATCTCATCTATTAGCTATTCATAAAATTAAAAAAAATTGCAATGTAGAAAACCTTCATAAATTAGTTGTATCTAATTTAAGAAAGCTAGGATGGATGATTATGCCATAGCTATGAAGATGTTGTGTGTTGGCACTGATGGTACATCAGTGATGTAAGAGAATAGAAATAGTCTTTGTGTTTGCCTTCAATCAACAGTTTCTCTATTTATAATTCAAATTCATTGCATGGCTCATAGGATGAATCTTGCATACAAAATTTTTAGCATATTTAGTAATGTCACAAAAGTGGAAGAGATTATTTTTGACTTGCATGCATACATGTCAAGCAGTCCAAAAATATTTTTAGACTTCCAATAATTTTCAATTGAGGTGAATGATGGTAAAAAACTACTAAAAAATGTTTAAACCAGATGGATTTACATGTATGAAATTACATGCAGAATTTCTAAGGAATATCCATTTTTAATAGGTTTTATGTATAAATATCATAGGGAAGTTGACAAAAACAATATTTGTTGTGTCATTTAACATATTTCAAAACATTACTCACATTATGCATTATTTTGAAAATGTTCAAGGAAAATAATTGTTTAATGAAACATGCCCAAGAGAGATCTATCTATATTATTGACTTCATACATTTGAGAAAACATGTATGTCGATCTTTAGATATATTATACACATCGAATGAAATCTTTCATGGACCTATTTTTAGAACCTAGCAAATTTTGATAGATTTTAAAAATCTAGAGAGATATTTGACATTCAATATACATGATTATCTTTGTGTCATGGTAAACAACATTGAGATCCCAATGTACACATACTCTAGAAGACTTGAATTTGTTGGAGTTGAACCTAAATATGTACCTATGACATGTCTACTATATGATACTATTTTATCTAAAACATGAATTAAATTAAGCAAAATCTCACAAAGTTTATCAACTGCTATCAGATAAAATTTTCAAAGGGATGAGTTGTTGGAGGGCATGGGAGTTGTAAATCCCATTTTATGGAGCAGTGTTAATAGTAAAGAACAAATTAGTAGTTTATTTCACAAATACATAGGTACAATTGTTAATCATTTATATAAGTCTATAGATGTGAATAGAGTTTATATTAATGGTATTTTAAATAAACAATTACTGATGTCTCAATGAACACAATTTGGGATTACAATGATGGATCAATTTTAGTGTTTAAGTGACCCAATAAAAAATGGTGGCATTACATGCCTATGGAAAAAACATTACCCAAGTAACATCTTACAATAAAGTATTAGCAAATATTTTAGATTATATGAACTTATTCAAATAATGATTTTGGGTGTTGTGGAAGATGAGTGAGTGTTTAGTGTATTATCTCTCATGAAGTCAAAAATTAGAAATAGATTGGATAAAAATCTAGAGACTTTCTTGAGACTATATGTTTCATGTTATTCTATGGACAAGTTTTTTTATGACAGAGCACTGGTAACATGGATTTCTCTAGTTAAAAAAATAGGCATTAATAATAAAGATACCAATACATAGGATGTGAATGAAGAGACTAAATATGGCATTGTCATGATAGATGCAAATCACACTTATGATGAGCAATTTTATTAAGGATTGTTTCACCTACCCAAATTTTAGTTCGATAAGTATAACTATTACTATTTTATAAAATATTTCATATTATTTCAACTTCACATAGTTTAAATCTACCTTAATTTCAATTTGATAAGTATGGAAATTATTTTTTTATAAAATATTTAATATTCTTTCATCTTCAAATAGTTTAAATTCTTAAATCGATTCTTGCACATAAAAATTATGAATCTTATTCAATAGACTAGAACTAAGCACTTTATTTGTCCTATTACAATTCTATGTATTTAAAATAGTACTTATATATAACCTTTGCAATGCAAGTCACTCATTAATAAATTGTCATAATTCTAATTAACATTTTATAGAACATTCACTAGAGAATTCATTGAAGCATACAAGTCTTATGTGTAGACATGCATGGTGCACCATAAGACACCAGTTCTCATGTCATGAAAACTTTTCCAATTATTAAGATTTATTATTTTCATTATCTTAATTGTCTATAATATTAATTTGGAGATCTTATACACAAATTTAATACATAAAATAAGTGTTGAACCAAAATATATACATATTTTAATCACACCAATATTATTCTATTGTACATTTACATTCAAACCATTACACAAATATATAGGAAATATTTTTTGCTTATAATTGGGGATCACATATTTCTAAATTCCACCACAATATCCATATATCCCTATAATATCTCAATATAAAAACTATAACACAGCCTATATATGTTATATTATTGTTACATAACATTATAACTATGAATAATATCAATAGTTAAATTTCCTAACATTGTCTCCACAATAGTTTAGATTGAAGAATATTTTAACAATGCATTCAACCAACACTTTTTCAAATAGTATAATTCCATAGAATATTTACTCTGGTTTATCTCCATAGAATATTTAAACTTAACCAAAATACGTTTGAAATATTAAAAAATATTAAAATTATATACCCAGAGTATTTGGAACAAGCGTAAAATATCATTGACATTATAAACTATATTGAAAAAAACAAGTCTTTCTGAAATAAACATGACATAAATCATTGTCATTTTTAACATTATAAATTTTTAAAAACAAACTAATATTTATCTAGAACAAACTCTCCACCCACTTTTTGCTTGCCATCGCCTTCCATTGAAACCCCGCTAGCTTAACCTGCATGTGTATCCTCTATAATAACTCCTTCCTTCTCAAGATCCTCTATAGAAGAATTGATATTTGTAATATTTTTCCTCTCCTCATTCACTGCATCTCTATATGAAAGAATAGTTGGATCCGCATCTATTTTTTGATTCAATAAAATGTTTGGATCCATCCAATGCTCTTTAATAATTTTCTTCAAAGTGTTGTTTTGTTTATTTAGCAAAATAAGATTTTACTTGAATGTAATCATTGAGGTGATACTTTTGTAGTCATTTTTCAAATGCACATTAAGAATTTGTGCTTCTTTCTTTAATTTTTCATAGTTTTCCTATAATTCAAAAATAATATGCAAGTCTCAAGTACATACAAAGTTTAATAACTAAAATACACATTATAGATAATGAAAACTTACCTCAATGTTTTCCTTATCTACTTGTGCAATGATAATAAGGTTTATATCTCTAGCCCATTTATTAAAATAGGCCTAGGCTTCTCCATTTAAATTTTCCAACTTGTTTATCATAATCCCCAAAACATTATTATTGTAAATATTGTTAATATAAATTAATCTATATTGAGCTTGATAGAATAAAGAAACAATCTTTGAGGGTTCATTTTGAACAAGCAAAAACAAATTAACTCTTTGGGAATGATTGTGATAATGGGCATTGATTTCTTTGATCAATGATTTTGAACTTATCTCCCATTGTTTTAAATCATTAAATTCCTTAATAACACCATCCCTTAGATTAGTAATAATTTTTTTTGAAACTAAATTATCTAATGAAAAATTAGTTATGGAATCATTAGAGACATTTAAATTAGTGGGGGTGGTGTAGATGGGGAAGAGGTAATCATAGAAGGCATTGACATAGGGACATTATCCACTTGAATAAAATCATGTAGATTGAATATACCATCATTTGGGGGCCCACTTTTGATCCCAAAAAACTCTTTATCTAAATCAATTTGTTGTAAACATGTAAGACCCTATGCACTAGAAATGCCACCAATAGAAAAATATGGGAAATTAAAAATTTGTAGGGTTCCTCTACTCTGTGTAGGGAGAGAGATATTCTTTCCTCTTATTTTAGTATGGATGGGTGGTGTGGGTTGTGGCATACTTATTGGTCTCTTCATAGATGTAGGGTGGCCTGTAAAAAAAAAATTAATCAAAATTGGTAAATTCAAAACCATAAAATTAATGAAAATTTAAAATGAAGTTGTTCTTACATGTAGTTAGGGTGACTGCCTCTTCTATTTTGATGTTTCTTATGGGTTTTAACTCCTATATTATTTATTTCTTTAAGGCAGTTACCTCTTCTCCTCTTATTGTCCTTGTGTGAGTGACAGGGGTGGTTTCACCTGTAAAATGAGCAAATTATCTTGTTAATAAACTACCCAATTCTAAGAAACTTCAATTAAAAAAAAGACATAAGGTGGAAAACATTGATTGTGTTGGTGAGAATAATTCTCAATGGCAACAATTATAGATTCAACTATAGAAAAAAATTTAAAAACTAATATGAAAAATGATTTTTCCATTAAATAATATAGGGAATAAACAATCAAGGAAAATCAAGTGAACTTAGAAGTGGAGATGAAATAGAATCACTTCTTTGGCATTAGGAAATTTAAAATGAATTAAATAAAGACTCTGTAGACTTGGTATCACCAGAGCCCTCTAAAGCATGCTAACCTTTAGATTCTTCCTATTTTCTTATGACATATGCACACACTCTTACCTGTAATAACTAATAGGCCATGAAATGTTAAAATTAAAAATATGTATAAAGCAACATGCATGATTATTATGAAAACTAAACTTGCCTCCTATTCATTAATAGATAAATAATTATCTTTCATTTTTTTATGAAGGTCAGTGGCAATTGTAGTATTTTATATCTCATATAAGGTCTCAAAATACAAGTCTAGAATATGGTAAGATGATGAAATGGTGCAAGTGTCCTTGGAAAATGCATAATTTAACTTAGTCATAATCTTGCTAGATATAACCATGAACCAATCACATTTGACACCCAATAGAGAATGAAGAATGTAGTAAATATCCCAAAAGGGAATGTCTGATAGTCTTCACTGTAAAACAAATCTAGCTTGGAAGAAATGCATAATAGATTTAAGAAATGGATTATATATTTTTTCAATGGGGATTCCCCTTCGAAGTCTACTATCTGCAAAGAAAATAGAAAATATGAAACTATAATTAATGCAATAAACTAATTATAATAAATAATTAAGGAATAATTAAAAAATAATAATATCATTAATAAATTTAACACTTACCAACTATGTCTATGGCCAATTTATAGATAAAATCCAAGTACTTTTTGTTGACATCTGATAAGAAAAATTTGGTGTTAACAAGGCTTACATTATAATATGGAAGGCCTATTAAATAATTGATATCCAATGAAAAGGTGTCAAAGGAGATTGATTTATTGTTAAACCAGACATATAAATGGATTTTAGTATGGTTATAGTAGGTAATGAGAGATTATAGCAGGTTATGGTTGATCATCATGTCATATTGAGCCATCTCTACAAGGCCTCTGAGTTCACATTGATATATCTAATCCACATAGGATTCTAATTGTTCCAACATCCAAAGGAAGTTTATACATAATAGATTCTTAAAAATTAAGTTTTAGATTACCCTTATTTTAGTTTATGTGGATTGAGAAGCCATTGAAACTTCACTATAGACTTGGAAGTTATAGGTTAAGCCTAAAAAGAAAAGGGAAGGATGAGAAAAACCTTAGAATAAAGTGTGAAAATGAGGGAACTTGAGGGTATTTTAAATCCATTAGGGGAACTATAAGTAACTAGTTGGTGTGACTTATGAGATATGGTCATGTTTTATTTTGTAATCACCTAGTAACAGACACATGGCAATGAGTGATAACATGATAATACCTTCCAGTATATTGATTGATGATTGTAAGTTGCTGAGTGGTGGATGTATGCCACCATGAAGAATCATGACACCATGTAGTAACATCACCACCACCTGACACCAACATGATAAATGATAGTATTATGTCATGTGATAACATAACACTGCATGATAGCATGATGTTGCCCAAGGGAAAAGTACCACCTAATAGCATCTTATTACATGGTGGCACAGTGTTGCCTAGAATCATGATTTCATGTAGTAGCATGATGTTACATGATATCATATTTCCATTCAACAACATCATATCACTTGACATCATAGTTTTGCCTAGTGGTATGATGTTATGCAATGACATGATGTCACAAAGTATCATATTACTACTTGGTAGCATGATTTTACCTGGTATCATGATGCTACTTGATATCATGTTGTTGTGTAGTAACATAATGTCATGTGATAGTATACTATCATATGATAGCATAGCTTTGATGAAAAAACATGGTTCCATCTGGTAGCATAGTACTACATGATAATAAAACATTTTCCTATCACCTTAGTAGAATGTTGTTAGACAGTTGTACAAAAAACAAACAAGGTGCTTTTGTCCCCTCCTCTATACAAATAGATTTTCCAAGGCTATAAATATAATTTTCCTAAACAAACCTAGGGTTTTCTATCATGGCCTTTTAAAATAAACCATGTCTTTTAATTCAAGAAGAACAAGTGATGTCTAATTTGGATTCTAAAGATAATTCTATTTAGACACTTCTCACTCTAAACCCTATTTCTAGGAATAATATAAATCATAAATCTAACCATAATTATATTAAAAGTAAGAATAGAAATAAGAAATAAAATGATAAGAATCATAAACCTAATTTTAATGGGAATTGTAATTTATGTGGTAAATTTTGTCATAGAAGAGAAACTTGTTATAAAAATAAATATAAAGTTAACAATGAATCTTATAAAAATAACAAAGAGAATAAATATAATTAGAACCATCATAAGAATCAAAACTCTAATTATAATAATAATCATGAACATAATTCTAATATTATTTCTTTATATGCTACATTATTTGTTTCTAATAAAAATGAATAGATTTTAAGTAGTGTTGCATCACCACCATAAGACTTGCTTATCTAAAAATTTATCTCATACTAGAGATATTTTTGAAAATATCTATTTGATCCAAGACTCAAAATTATTGGTTGAAGAATATTTCAATAACACAAATAATAATGCTATCTCTGAGAAAAGATGTTTTATTGCTTAAAATTGCAAATACAACATATGCCTATCTCTGGGAAGAGATGTATGATTGTCTTTTTGAGATACATCTATTTTTATACATACTTTTAAGGTAGGAGGAGGATGTGGAAGGTCACCAATCTAGAGGGAGATGAAGTGGTTTGACTTCCACGATTTACAACATTACAAAATTTGAGAAATTACTATTTTTAGAAACTTATTATTTTTAGACTGCACTATTAAAATTTAAATTTAGGACACTTATGTTGAGATTTAATGGGTCAAAAACCATCAAGAATATATCCATGCCATCTCATTTCATTCTCCTCATTCTTAGCTTTTCAACGATTCAAATGGGGAGTCAAATGGAGCCATGGTACAAAAGTTATGGCTCTTGGAAGTTCTACCACCAATTGGGATAGAACCATTGCTCGAATTGTCACTTGAAATGTTGCTTGGATCACTATCTATGAGATAATTCATTTTAAGAAACAACCAAGTAAGGAAATTTAAAATTTACAAATGTTATTATCAATGATGTTTTCTATGTACCTAAGCTTAATAAAAATTTATTAACTTGGTCTCAATTTACAAATGATAAAATCATTGTAACTTAAATTAATTATAACTGATCCATTATAAATCAATTTGGTTCTTTGATTAATAAATGCATTAAAAATAATATATTATACATTTTCACTTCTTCTTCTACATGTTTTCTTTCATTGCATAGTCAGCATGAATCTCAATTATGGAATGAAAGATTAAGGACATGTTAATTTTATAAGTTTACATGATATGTCTTCTCATAAAATATATTTTTTGTTTTCCTTATATATCTTTCCATCATGAATCTTTTTAAGGTTGCTTATGTGGTAAGAAATATATTAATCCCTTTCAAAAGAGTCATGATGTGAATTCCTCTCATACTTTAGAGTTAATTCATAGCTACATAGAAAGAACTCTTGAATTTGTATCTCTTAATGGTTCCTTGTCTATTGTTACTTTTATATATGATTATACTAAAATTATCTAGTTATTTTTCATTAAAAATAATTATGAAGTATTGTCTAAATTCAAATAATTTAAAGCTATTGTTGAAAATGCAATAGTTTTTTTATTAAGATCTGATAATGATGTCGCATATATTAGTAAATATTTTAGATCTGATAATGATGTATCATATATTAGTAAATATTTTGGTTATCTTTTCATTAGTTGTGATATTGAATGGGAACTAACAATTCCCAATTCTCCCTTATCAAAATGGCATTGTTTAAAGGAAAAATTATATCATTATAGAAATGACTAGAACAATGTTGTAATCTAAAAATGTTCCTAAGTTTTGATGGGCTAGATATATTAATATTATTGTGCATATTCTAAATAAAGTCACAAATAAATAATTTTATCTATCTAATCTTTTAAAAATGTGGCCTAAAAATAAACCTGGTGTGACTCATCTTAAGATCTTTGGTATCCCTATTTCCATCTTTGTTCCTAAAGTTAAAATAAAGAAGCTTGATCCTACCTCATATTATTTTATTTTTGTATGTTATGGAGGTAATAATAAAAGATTAAAATTATATGATACATATAAAATATAGTTCATTGAGAATATGAATGTTATTATTTTTTAAAAATATTTTTGTGAGCCCTCTATGGAACCTACTCTATGTTCTTGTTTTGCTGAACTTGGTTCTACTATTTCTCCTTATGAAGAAACACATTCCCCAGAGGAATTTGATCCATATTTAGATAACTTAGAGTTTTATGAACCTTCTAAATTTCACATTCAATCTAATATACCTAAATAGGTGAAATTACTAATTCAATCTTCTAATGTTGATAATATTAATAAATTAACTAGATGTCAACATTGTTATCATGTTTTAATGACTATGTATGAGTGAAAACCTCAATCATTTGAAGAAGCCATTCAAGATGATAGATGGAACATTTCTATGCAAGTTGAATATATTTACTTAATTAAAAATTAGACTTGGGATCTTATGTCACCTCTGCCTAAATGGCATATTGTTTGTTATAGGTGGTTTTACAAAATCAAGTACAATTAAATTGGTAAAATTGAAAAGTTTAAAGCAAGATTAGTCACTCGTGGATTTACTCAAAAACTTAGGATTGAATATGTTGAAACTTTTTCTCCTTTAAAAATAATAGTATTATTAGATTGCTTATTTTTTTTACAACCCAAAATGGTTGGATTATCAATCAAATGAATGTCAATAATACTTTTATAAATGGTGATTTAGAAGAAGAAATCTATATGACTCAACCTAAAGATTTCACTCACTCTAACAGAGAATATTATGTGTGTAAGTTAAATAAAACTTTATATGGTTTAAAACAAGTTCCTCGAGCTTCGTATTCTGAATTTACTTATTTTTTTACTAATTAGGCTTCTTTAACTATTATTTTGATAATGATCTCTTTGTTAAAGTTGAAAATGGCCATTTAATATTGATTGTATTATATGTTGATGATATTTTGATTACTAGAGATATGATTAGTTTAATTCATAAATATAAGTATAAACTAAGTCAAATTTATTAAATGATTGATTTAAGCATTGTAATTCATTTTTTAGGATGGATATATTTAAGGATAAACATTATATTTTTGTATAATAATATTAGTATACACATAATATTCTTGTTATGTTTAATTTTATTGATTTTAAATCTACATGTACTCCTATTGAAGTTGGTGTTAAAGTTGATCCAAAACCTATATGTGAAAAAGATAACCCTACTCTATATAGATAGCTTGTTAGTAGTTTGATTTATTTAACCTTTATTAGGCCAGATATTTCATATGATTTTGGTGTTTCTTCTAAAATTATGTAGGATCCATATTTAGATAATTGAAAATTAGCTAAACGCATACTTCATTATATCAAAATAATTATCAATTTTATTTAATTATATTTTTCCATTGATAATGCTAAATTATATGGTTATTGTGATGGTAACCATGTTAGTGATACTATAGATCATAAATATACTTTTGAATATGTGTTTAATTTTGGTGTAGGTGCTATCACTTGGAGTAATAAAAAATAAACTATTATATTTATCTCTTCTATTGAAGCATAGTTTAGAAGTGATATAAAATATTCCAAAGAAGTCATGTGGCTATGAAGGTTGTTGGGAGAACTTCATTTGGATATATCTCATAGTACCATCTTTCATTATTATAACCAGAGTTATATAGCTCTAGTGAATTAATATAGTGTTGCACCAATGAATTAAAAATATTGAAATTCATGTTCATTTTATCCAAGAGAAAGTCCTCAATGGTGATATTGATATATAGTTTTATCTTATAGATGAACAAGTGATATATTTATTCATAAAACCACTTGGTGTTACCAATTTCTATTAGTTTCATGTAATGTTAGGCCTCTCATAGTTTCCATTGAGGGGGAGTGTGCATAACAATGTAATTTCTTGATGTCCATGTGTTCTTTTTTATACTTATCATTATAAATCATTCTAAACTTCATGTGGAAGTTAAAATTTTGTACCCAATACATAAACACATACTTTGCAATGGAGTTACTTATATTATAGAAGGCTCCAAATATGTTTGGTTGATTATTCATGAGAAACTATGTAGTCTCATGATCATGCTAGCCTAAAAATTACTTTAATTAGTTTATGCATTATAATTTATTTTGTTTCAAAAGGTGACTTTATCATGATGAAGGCTTTTAAATCTTTCAAATTTATACATAGTATAATTCTTTTATTAAGGTGACTATGGCATGTATCCCCACTTAATATTAAGGGAGTTTATTGGTACATATAATGCTTAAATGGTGCCTTTATTAGACTATTAAAAAATTTACATAGGTAAATAATAAATGTTTTTAATATAGGTTAAATCATCATGTAAAAACAATAATACAATATATTAATTATTGCCATTATTCAAAAGTTCCTCGGGGAAAGGATACTAAGAAAGGACACTTGGGATAATATTGTAATGTCAATGTATCATAAATGAAAAAAATAAAGTATTTATTTAGAGTGTATGTGTCGAACAAAAGAGTATGAGTACTCTATCTAAGATGGATCACTATATTACATAGATATCAATGAGACTTATACTATCTTTCAAATTTATGTGAAGAAGATACATGTGGCCAAGCAAAATCCAATTTGTAAAATAATATGTTGACATGTAAATAAAAACTTTATAGTCTTGGAAATAAAATCATTAGACCGGTTATATAAATCAATCAAATCAAAAAAAAAATATCCCTATAATTAACTTGTCCTTGCAATTTTAAGCCAAAACTTGTAATACAAAATTGATTATTAAAACATAGTCTTATGTATGTTTGGTTCTTAAGGTAAATATAATGTCTTGATGGGGACTAAAATATGTAATTTTCATGAATAAATGGGTCCTTATTTCTAATTTTTAAAATGTGGTATGTTGGTCACAACATATGTTAAATATCTTTATCTTGTGTAAAATGGGATTTGTTGATAATATTATTAATATGTTGTATAGAATGAGAACATGCCCAATCTACACAAGATATTAAGAATACTATTGGTTAAGTTAATTATACAAAACAATAATGGGCATGTGCCCATTCTACATAACATAATAATATTTATTTCATTGTAAAAGGACAATATTCTTAATATCTTGATGTCATGTAGAATGGGAAGTTGTCCAATCTACATGTCAAATATCTTTATCTTGTGTAGAATTGGATAAATTGATAATATTACTAATATATTATGTATAATGGAAATATTCCCATTATTCATAATATATTAAGAATATTATTAGTAACCACATTTTACTTAATTTTACAATAATGGGCATGTGCCCATTATGCACAAGATAAAAATATTTTCTTCATTAGAAGAGATCAATATTCTTGATATTTTGATGTCAAGTAGAATGGTAAGCTATCTAATATACTAGTAAAAAATATTTATCTTTTATAAAATGGGATTAATTGATAACATTATTAATATCTTGTGTATAATGAGCACATACCCATTCTTCACAAGATATTAAAAATATTGTAAATTAAACCCAATTTATATTATATAAGAATGGACATGTGCCCATTATAAATAGGATAATTTACACAATAATAATTATATAATGAATAATGGGAAATTTTTACCCATTCTACACAAGGTAAGAATATTATCAATTAAACCCATTCTTCACATGATAGGATCAATAAATGTTGACATAAATTTACACTATCTTAGTCATGAGTTAGTATTTTGATTACCTTATTGACATGAAAACTAATTCAAACCTTGAATTCATAGTTTGGTTTTATAGATGATACTGATGTCATAATAAAATTATATTTCATGTATTAACTAATATATTTCCTAAGTTAAACATAAGTGAATAAAGCATCAACAATGTATAACACAAATAATGATGCATAACTGAATTTGTATTAATCCATAATTATTGAATAAAAAAGGTATACATCATAATATATTCTCAAGTCAACTTACAATTCCCTCATTTTAATATATTACATTTAAAATTTCATCAATAGGCACATATCTTCACTAGGACTTTCCGTATTTTTTTTTTCTGTAAGATACTATGAAGCATAGACAATACCATGAGTGACTTCTATATATTTTATATGACACAATATAATCATGTGGTTTTATAATTTTATTATATGTTCATAATTATAATGAATAATCCTACCAACATCATTCCCAAACTTAACCTTTGTCTCATCCTTGAGACAACCAAAATGAATAATCATGTAAGTATTTATGCACTTTTACCTAGATGAAAAAATTATTAGTACCTGTCAAGTAACTTAGACTCAAAATTTCCATTCGGTGATGTATCCATTGGTCCATTGATATTTTTTTTCAAGTTAGTTATTCTCTTAGACTAGGTTGAGGATGCCATTTGGTGGGGTCTGACTATATATCACTTTATAAAAATTATCAATCTATGTGGCCACTAGATCTAGTTTCTCCATAAATTTATTTATTATCCATCTATATTCCTCAATATTGGTGATGATGTGGGCCCTTTGATCCCACTTGGTGTACACACTATTTATAAACTATATAAAAACCAAGTCTTGTACATTTGATAAATACATATCATGGATGTACCTTCAACTTATAGAATTTTTCCAATGCCAAATTTCTCATAGACATCATATCTCTATGCCTAATTTCTTATCTCTTAGTATTACTTATGTTATTTTGATGACTTAGACCTTTTATCATGCATATAATGTTATAAATTTTTTATCTTCTATCTCTACAAGTTCTTCTCTTACACCTATTTTTCATCTTACACTTGTGTCATAGTCAGATGCTTATATTGATGTAAGTGTACTACCCTAACGTAAGTTTTTAGTGCCCTAAAATCATCCAATTTTAAAATGAAATGTATTCCTATGGTTGGCTAAGTTTTTAATGCAAGATATTCTCCAAAGGGATTGGTATAAATATAAAATCAATCCTCATTCATTCTAAACCTAGAAAATACTTAAAGAGTCCAATTCAGATTATCAAAATCACTCAAGTGATTAAAAACTTCATTATTTTCTATTATTTCCATATTAATCATAGGGGAAACACATTTATAGGTCTAAATTACTATAGGAGTATCCCAATAGCTATACTTTCCAAGTTAAAAGTGAGGTCACTATTATATTTTCTTATCACACATTACATGAATCACACACAAGTCAACACATAGGGGATAAATACATATGTTAGAGGCCCTCTTTGACGTATTGGCTATGTAAATAATGCTCATTGATAGAGGGGTTTTTAGGGAATCTCAAAATAGTGTGTTCACTAATCCATTTTTTCCATAGCCAATATTAAGATGAATAACTAGGGTTTTAATATTTGATAAATATTGAGAGTCCATGATCCATATATGAATCCACCAAAGTAAAGGTGACACAGCCCAAAATCATCTAGGTGTTTGTATCTAGTTTCAAAAAGTATTCCTTACTAGACACCTACATCTATGTTAGATAGTATCATTGGTGAGACCATCTGAGATTGACACAAGTGTCTATGACTACAGAGGTAGTTTCTATAGAATTGGGTAATTATTCCAGGATCCATATGCTATCCATTTTATACCTATTCTAGATCCAGATCTATATTAGCATTAGAACCAACTAAGTATCTTATTTTCATTTCAATATCTATCATAGTTGTAAATTCTATATTTATTACCCTAGTATATTAAATTTAATATATTTTTTCTCATTTTCATAAACAATTGGCTTGCTTTAGACATAGTCTACCATCCATATTACCTAGGATGTCTCTTACCCTTTTAACCCTATATTCTCACATATATAGATGTTAAGGTTAAACATTTGGTGAACCTAATCTGTATGAATGCAAACAAATCTAATTATTATTGCTTTTAGTCATATAGGGTTTTAGTTTGTTGTTTAAATTTTGTAATTATTTTTCATTTGTAAGCTATGTAAAATAGTAATAAAAAACCTAATTTCAATTTGAATATAAAAAATCATTGATCACTCATCTCAATAATAACAAGGGTTTAATATATGCATTTTAATGTTACAATAGATGAAATTAGTAAGCTTCATAAGGCTAAGGGTTCCTCACCTAGTGATGGTGACTCCTTAGAAGGAAATACAATTGATTCCATAACAATGAATCTAATTACATCTAGTGGAGGCATAGATTATGTCCTTTAAATTTTGTTCCCTAAAACCATTATTTCTACATATTAAATGGGAAACCCTAATATTTTAACCCAATTATCAGTTTCAATGCATATATCTACTTAACCTATGGGTACACCTCTTTTTTTGACTCCTCAAGTGTATAACCTAAAATACCAAGAGGTGCAAGATATTGTCTAAACTATAAAACTTTTGTAAACTAAGGTTTCAAATATTGAACAAAATAATATGAAATATCCATATGCTATTGATCCACAAGAGGTGTTGCATAATCTTATTGTAGTATATATATATTTACACCCTTTAAAAACTAGTTTTATTTCACCTAAGTTAACATTTTAGGATATCAAGGGTGATCTTGAATAGTATCTTCAATCCTTTTATGCAACATGCCTTGATTATGTCTCCAATGATAAAATTTTGACCAAACTATTTCCAAGGAGCCTTAAGGACTATGATTTAAGGTGGCTATATGATTTACTAAATCAATAATTAAATTCCTTCAAACCCCTCAAAAATCAGTTTTTGGTAAAATTTTCTATTAACATCATTGAAAAAGGTTTCTTATTCCCAAATTTAAAAAATCAAATGAATAACCAATGAACATATTAATGAGTATGTATTGAGATACAAGACAATTTTAGCCAAAATGACCAATCCTATGGTAAATAAAGAGCTTAAATATATTTTCAATCAAAGTTTATTTTATCCTTTACATAATTATATTGTTATCAAAAATTTTAAATCTTTTGATGACTTATGCCACATTGTTCCTGATCGTGAAATGAAACTTATCTCATTGAAAAAAGTTTAGTAAGTAGAAAATACATTGATTATATCTACATGCAATACCAAGTTTTATATCAAACCAATTTATAAGGTCAAACCTCTTGAGTCTAAAAAATAAACAACAACCATGGTTAATATGGTGTCACAACAACCTAATCAACTTGTGTTAACTAATGCACCATAGAGATAGTTTACATGCTTACTAGAGTCTCATGCTTCATTACTTTCATGGATTGTAGAATGTCATATTATATCTATCACTTATCCTATAGAGATTGATATGAGTAGATCTCTACCCAATGGGTATGATGTGAATGCTTATTGTGATGATCACCAAAGCCCTATGTATTCTATGAATAAATGTTTCACCTTGAAGAATAAGATGTAGGACCTCATCAATGATCAAAAAAATAAATTTAATAATCCTTTAAAGGAATCATTCTCACAACTTGGTGACCACCACAAATAGAAAATATTTAAAAACCCTTTGCAATATCATTTAAGGAAATATTTAAAAATTCAAATGGCATATAATGCACATCCTTCCCCCTCACATTATGAGAACCCATTGGATTGGATTATTGGTAATTATACATGGAATACACCTCTGATGGTTAAAATACCTTATATTAATTTCTATAATAGTGTGATTAAGGATAAGGACTCAAATAGTCATTCCTTATTCTTTTGATCATGCCTCGATCACAAAAGTATATGTAGTGTTATGAATGATAATGGTGCAATCAAAAACATTTGTAAAATGACATTAATTATGCATTTGGATTATATAAATAATGATTTACATCCTTCAACTAGATTAGTTAGAGTATTTTATGGGACATAAAAATAGGTTCTTAAAGAGATTGATTAACCTCTATAAGTGGGTCCCACCCATGTGGTTATTATATTCTTAGTTATGCATTCCATGATTATCTTTGATATGTTATTTTAATGACCTTGGATATATATACTTTGAGCATTACCTTCCACAGTGCATGGGTGTGTTAAATACATTTATGTCGATTGGGTAATTACAATTTCTAAAAATCCATATGAACATATTCTTTGGTAAGAGAAATTTATATCTAAAGCAATTAATTATAAAACCTTATAATGTTAATCTTTCATAAAATGGTAAGAAATAGGAAATCCCTTTACTAGAAGGCTAGTACTTAAGAAACCATTGCATCAAAGATCTAAAGTGGGCTCCATATAATATTTATCTACTATAAACCATATGTAGATATATAGATCAATTTATACATTATTATTATCGATACTCCAAAAAAACCATAGAAAACTCAATGATGGGTTCCACAAATCCCTACTCCTATTGTTTCTTTGTGGCAATAGAGTATTATTTCACATACATAGAGCATCATAGATACTATAGTGACATATTGTACATATACATGCTCCTCAACAATGTCACTAGTTTATTACAATAGGTTCACATTAGGGAGATATCTATGACCATCATTTGGATGTGGTCATAAGATAGTTTTCTTCCTTTCAAAGATAAAAAAATACCAAAATAAAATAAAATAAATAAAATATCTATAAATTTTTTTAGATATTTGGCATATATGTTGTTGGTTCCATGTTAGTAGATGGAATATTATTATTTATTATATACAAATGTGTTTCATGCATATTTTTAATGTGATTTAGGCATACATAGTTACATCTTCTATGCACTTATAGATGTTGGGATTTTGCTCTAATCATGTTACCAAAGCATTGGGGGCATCCACCTATATGATCATGATACATCCATGTTATATCATTCTATGACCATTTTTACATTATCATCTTTGAGCTAATATATATACTTACACATGAATTTATCCATGCTTATATCTTTTATAGTGTACTTGATATGATATGTACTTGATGTATTTTTCTAACACATATATACATGGACTAGTATGATATGTTTATGCTATTTGATTATGATTTCATGTATTGACTTACTTGAGTGTATTTCCTTGATATTTTATTGCTTATTCAATAATTTTAATATGATCCATTTTTTTCAATCCCTATACCTTGTATTGTTAGTATCTAGACATTTCTATGATTCTCATCATGCATCTTAAGACTTGGTGTGATCAAATTATTTGTGTTTTAATGATACATATACATGAAAATATTAAATCTATATGTCACATAATATTTTAATAGCTTGCATGGTTATATTATCCTTTTGAGGTAAGGTAACTACCAGTTTATACATCCCTCACCTCAAATGGGGGGCATATTAGTGGGGGCATGGCATGAAGGCATGAATTCCACATTAATTCACATATTCATATTCAGTGGAGGTCACATTTTATAAACATGTTATTAAAACTTATTAAATATAAAACATAGCCAAATTATATTGGGGGCATGTTTTGGAAACATGCTCTCCACATTGGCACTTACACTAGCTCTCATTTGCACATTGTAGAGAGGGAATGTTATGGAAACATGTCCTACACATTGGTAATTATATTATTTTTCATATTTATCCATATATATTGGGGACATGTTTTGAAAATATGTTCTCCACACTTACACAATTTTCAAATTGGCCAAATTGCATATTTATATGATTTAGATACACATTTGTGGTAGAATTATATACATTGGTACCATTAGTATACCTAGTTTCAGCATGATACATATCTAAGGTACTGATTTAACTATTTGGGGAATTAATATAAACCCCTAGTAGATTAAATATTGCATAAAATTAGAAGATAAATATAATAATAATTTAGCATATTGATGTTGAAACTAATATAACTAGAATATGTTTTAAATATAGTAAAAATCATGAGAAATAATATGTATCTTGAAATAAACTAAGAATAATGTTCTAAAACGTAAAAATTTGAGGTATAATTGGGTTGAATATGTGAAACTAGATCTAGGTGTCAAAAATAACCCTAAACATTAGCACAATTAGTGGGATAATAACACAGTGCACTAGTATTGGGCCCCTATTTTGACTAAGTATAGATCCTTGCCAACTTGATAGACATATCAGTGTGAGGTAATCACTTGGAATGATTGTTATTTTGGTATCTTTTGTTCCATTTGGAGGACTCAATGCACATCTTGCACTATTTGGTAGGCAATTAACTACTACCCAAATTTCTAAGGCATCTTTAAGAGTGACTACATGTGAAGACCATAATGTAAAGGATGCAAGATGATGGAGCCATCATAATGATCAATAAAGGCCCTATCTCAACACCTGACATGAAATCTTTAACTTGGAAAGGAGATGATCCTATGTGCTATAAAATTGAGCTCAAACCAGTGAGTAGAGGACAAAATTTTGATGTAGTGAAGCTATAGATAAATAAATCTACAATTTTTAACCATTATTAGAACTTAGGTTTAGCTCATATGCTTTTCAAGCTCTATTTTTATATGCCCATGCTTGGTTGTGATCCTTTGGGATATTAATTTTTTTGAATTATGTATGCACTCTCCTTTACCTACTATGAACCCTATTTTGCACTTAAACTTTGAGTAATGAAGAAGAATGGTTGCAGTGATAGATGTTGTTCCTAATTTGAATGTCATTTATTTTATTATTGAAATGAATAATGAATATAATGGTTATAAGGTTATAAATTCAATAGCTATATGTTAAGTTTAACAAGCTATTGGCTCAAGTCATTAATGGCATCCCTATGTAAAATATGGCATCAACATAACTAATAGAAATAGCTTATGTATATAGATCCCATGTGCCTATATTCCTACTTTTGCTAGATACATGAGATCAGAATGAGCCTTCAAGTTAAAACATCCCATTTACCTATCTATCACATATATGATTATAGACTTAGCTTGATAAAGGATTGCACCTTTACGACTAGAATGAAGTCCCTAAATAGGCTTGTGCCTATATACCATCAGATTTAGCCTAGAAATGGCTTCCACTATTAGATCCACCAAAAAAACTTCTCTCAAATGACCAAGTTTTATATGTGATGCATTGAAACATAGCACAACTAACCCAACATGGACCCTAATTATTTATATGCTATTCTATGGGTGAGTGTATAAGGCTTACACCTTATGTGAATTGATGCCATCATAGCTTAGTGATAAATGTTGAGCGCTAAAGGAACATACCATGTTTGTGCCTAGCTATAATGAGTCTAGAACTAACTTGGATAACTAGATAAACACCCAACTCCTTAGATGATGAATTGAACCAATTTTATATAACATATAGGTTCCATTGCTAGGACCCATGTTGAATTTTATTGTTGAAATGGTACAATAGAATAATGATTTGACTCTCCTTTAAAAACATTGAGTGACAGTTAGAATAGGTGGAATATATATTTATACTTAAGCACCCAACCTATATATAAAAAAATCCAAGAAAGTGGGTTTAAAAAAACTTGTATGATGCTTTATATGATGTCTTATTCTATGAACTACCTCAACATATATACTGATGGTTGGCTGCCTATGCAACCCATAGAAGATGAAGATATGGATAGTGCCTTAAGTGGATAAAAGATAAATTAAAGAGGCTTGAGACTCTATATTCCACTTGAACTAGAGTAGTAGACAAATGGTTATAAAGAGAGATAAATAGTTACATGTTTGAGTTCACTATATCAACATACTCCTGACCTGAGGAAGTAGAGTATCAATTTTTGTGTGAAGATAGAGGCACATTTGGGAATGATTTTGGTACAAAAAAAAATAAATTAATGGTGGTTTACAAATTTTAAACTATGAGAATTTAATATTTAATAATTTACATACATATAGAGGGAATACTATCCCTATTGAAGAATTTACTCTTGGAGCATGCAAGACAAAAGCTAGTTAAAGTTGGGGCACAAGAAGTAAGGCATACAAAGAATGAAGAGTATGATCAAGAAATCCTTGTGAATTACACCATTGATATAGATGTTTTTTATATGAGGTCTTTGTGGACGTAGGTGTCGACGTCAATATCTTAACCAAGAATGCATGGGAAAAGATAGGTAGGGAAACCTTGGAGCCTTCCCCTCATGCTATTTTTATGGCCAATAAGACCCAAGCATAACCCATAAAAATTTTGAATAGCATTGTTGTAGGTATTATGCACATTGATTTCCACACTAACTTTAAGGTGATTGAGTTGGTAGAACAAGATAATTATCCAATACTCTTGGGAAGGCTATGGTGCTTCACAAATAACATAGATATGCACTTTAATAGGAACTATGTGACCTTTTAAAATGGAAAAGAGAGGGTAGTTATCCCTCTCTCAAGTGACTAAGGACCCCTATATAGATATTTTTGATCTTGAGGATGAGATCAACCATATATAAAACATCATAGTGCAAGGCACCAAGACTCTAAACCCTAATTATTAAGGAGTGCTTTCTTAAAAATATGGATAGTCAACCTTGAACACCACCAACATTATTTATGACCAATGGGTCAAATAATCTTATGAAATGACTAGTTAGAGGTGCTGCTTAGTACATAAAAAGGTGTTAAAACCTATTAGGACTAGCTAGGTCCAAATTGATTTCACTTAGAAAAGATGGGTCCCTTATGACAAGAAGGGAAAGAGAGTAATTTTCCTAAGTAAAGGCAAACTTATGGTGCTCCTAATATATGAGGGGAACAAACTTATGAAAAAGTATATCTGTAAACTTGAATCATGCAACCTAAGTGAGGTAGATAGGATTAACACACTTGTGTATACTTTGAGGATAATTATCACTCATTGATGGGTAGTGTAAAGGCCTAGCTTGCTGACATGGAAAGATGTGAGAGAAACCATATGCACTAGATTTTGGAAAAGCAATTAGGACCTAGACATATCTACCTAATCTGATGATTTTGACCCTATAGTGTATATGCACTTATGTGAAGAAACTTGGACTATCTATAGTGAAAATTCCCTAAAGAACCTATGGGTACATGCCTTCTACATAACCTTGAATAGGTGGGAATGAGAATGATACGTTTTCAAAGAGACACATCATGAGACAAAAAATTAAGATGTAATTAAGGATCATTTCATGCATACCTTCTCCTTTTCTTCAAAAACCTTGGAATTGATTGAGCCACTATAAATAATTTGAAGGGTAATGTTTTAAGACATCACAATCCTAGAGGAGCACCTAAAACATATGTTCTAAGAGAAAGGGTTACCACTCCCAACTTTATTTTAAGAGTAAGCTCTTAATATTAACTCAAGTGATCAATATAGTGATATTTAGAAGTCATGAAACTAGATAAACTTGATAGGAAAAAATAAATTAGTGTGATAAGTAGAGGATAGTGCCCCTAATGAAGAAAACCCTACTCATCTTCACATAAAAATAACTTAGGAAACTAGGTAAGTCAAGGACTCACATCACACAAGGAATGAGCCCTCTTGTGAACCACTGAAAAATACTAAGGTAGACATTAGCTCAGAAGGGGAACCAAAGATGGCTATTATGGGCATATACTAGTCTAATGCAAAGCTAGCAAAAATTATGTATGTCTTGAAATAATTCCAAGACTTGTTCCTTAGAATTATTAAGACATGAAGGGTACCCACCCATACATTAGGAGAATGAGCATAAATCTAGTTGATGGTGGAAGACATGTCAAGAAATGACCTTATAAAATGAACCCTAATCTCCATGCCAAGGTTAAAATGGATATTGATGGAATTTTAGCCGTAGGTGTCATCTACCCTATGTAAGAATCTAAATGGGTGAGCCCCATGGTTATTAAAAATAATAAGAATGTGTGCATTCATATTTTCATAGATTATAAACTATTAAACATTGCCTACATCAGTGACCCCTTCCTAACTCCATTCACTAATGAAGTCTTGGATGGCATCATAGATTATAAAATATACACTTTTACTGATGGGTTCTCAAGATACCATCAATTCCAAATTGAGGAGGAGGACAAGCCTAAAACAACCTTTGTGATATAATAGGGTTATTTCACATACAATGTGATTCCCTTTGGACTTAAGAATGCACCAACTATGTTCTTTAGAGTGGTAATCACCGTATTTAATGACTTCATTCAAAAGTTCCTCCAAGTGTACCTAGATGATTGGACAATGTATGAGCTAGTGAAAGACCATTATGAAAAATTGTGCCTCATTTTTGAGAGGTACACATAGTTGTAGATATCCTTGAGCCTCAATAATTGTGTGTTAATGACACCTTTTGGCACCTTACTTGGGCACCAAATTTTTAAAGATGGTTTTCTTGTCAATTTCATGAAGATTGCAATTATCCTATAGTTTTATACCCCTTCCATATAGAAATATGTTCATTCCTTTCTTGGCCAATGTAGATACTATAAAAAGTTCATAAGGAGATATTAAAATATTTTATCATCACTATAGGAGATCATGTGTAAGGATGGCACATTCTATTGGGGCAGAGTATAATAATATGCCTTTGAAACTCTAAAGCTCAAATTGGCTAGTGCACCTTTTCTACAATTTATTGATTAGACAAATCCATTCCATATCCATGTTGACACATTTGGATTTATAATTGGTACCATTCTTGCACAACTTGGTGAAGGAAAAATGGTTCATCCCATCTCCTTTGTAAGTAAGAAGCTAACCCAAGTAAAACAAACTATATAATAACTAAGCATGTGGTATTTGACATAGTTTATGCCCCATAAAAATTTAGGAAATAATTATTGGTGACCCCATTCATCTTATTCACTAACCACAAGGTGCTTAAGTACCTTGTGAACAAGCATGTTATCCATGGGTGTATTTTTAGATAGATAGTTATGTTTCAAGAATTCTAGTTTTTAGTTATTGTAAAGCCTATAAAATCAAACTCCAGCCTAGACCCTTTGTACCACATCAACTCTAGTGATGCAACAATGCCTATTGAGGATGACATGCCAAAATTTCAACTCTATAGGGTCCAACACATCCTCAAATATTTTGTAGAGATAGCCATTTTTATAGCATCTGGGTCTATGCCCCAGACTATAACAACAAAAGAGAAGAAAAAACTCATATTTCATACCAACCCATTTCAACTCATTAGCGAGGAACTATATAAATTAATTTGAGATGAATTCCTACATTATTGTGTCTTAGAACATAAAAAAGAATCTATCTAGGGGATAATAGGAGACCATTACACTAGAGACACTATAATGTGCAAGGTGTTACAATTAGACTTGTGGTCACCAATTCTATTCGAAGATGCAAAATATTTTTTTAAGGCATGTGATATATACCTATGCATAGGGAAGCCTAACTATCAGGATGAGATGCCTCTCATCCCTATTATTGCCTATGTGTCTTTTGAAAAATGAGTCATTGATTTTGTTGGGTTGATCACTCCCACAACAAGACACATAAATATGAGATATATTTTAGAAATCACTAATTATTTCACCAAGTGGGCTAAGGTATCACCAACCAAATATTACATAACCACCATAGCTACAAGGTTTATATTAGAGAACATCATAAGTTGTTATGGGTTCCCACTCAGTTTGACTAGAAATAGAGGCACACACTTCATTAATGAAACTATGTAGATCCTACTAACTAAATACATGGTGGTACACCATAAGACAACCCTTTATCATCCTCAAGTGAATGGAACTAGTGAATATTTCAATAATTTACTAGGAACTTGCCTCATGAAGATATGGTACATTAGTCATAAAGATTTGGATGATCAAGTTTTAGTAGTATTATGGGAGTACCACAGTACCTACAAGCACCTGAATAAGGCTACACCATTTCAAATAGTGTTTGTCATAGAGATGGTTTTACTGATGGATTTCAAGGTGCCTTCATTATGTATTATGTGTATTAGTCATTTGGATGGCCAAGAATCATTAAGTGTGCAGCTAGATGATTTGGAATGCTTGGATGAGGTGCGCACCTAAGCAATATGGAACCAATAGATAGAGAAGGTACACTAAAATTTATAGCATGACAAGCATATAAAACACCATGTACTTATTAAAGGAGAATTAGTCTTACTCTATGATTCTAAGTACATCAAAGACATGGGAAAGCTACAAATTAGGTGGATGGGCCCTTATGTCATCCAAAACATATTAGAGATAGGATCATGAAAGCTACACATGTTATCAAGTGAAATACTCCCTGAGCATTTCAATGGCAACCAACTAAAGCCCTATAGGCAATATGATGGAATTTGCACCATCAGACACCAACTTCCCAATCATAAGTTAGTTGTTTTATGCTAACCAAAATAATGTTTGGCATAAGCCAAATGTTTCCTTATGATTGGTGGTGTTTTTAGTGATGAGTGAATAAGTGAGGCACTTTCAAGCCTATAATAAAACTATTTTGGTACTTCCATGCATAACTCTAGTTAGGTGAGTTGAGAATGGATGCTTTCTAAGCACCCAAGGCTAGACACATAAGTTGTTGGGTGCATGGATTTTTTCAAACTTTGAAAAATATGAGTATCAAATGACAAAAAGAGGCAAACAATATGATCATGCATAAAAGATAGAAATAATGTAAACAAGATGATAATGCAAAGAGATCAATATAAAAGAGTGAACTACTAGAGGACCAGTGCAAGGAATTTATATGGGGTAGGATAGGCCAAAATAAGAGATAAAAGTGTAAAAAATTGACCAAGGAATGAAAGCACATTTGAAAGGAAGTAAAATATAAAAAATAGATGGAATTAAGGAGGCTAAATCATGCAGATGTGAAGCACTATGCTCAAGTTTCCATAATAAGAGTGAAGGTCACACTAAGGTGAATAAAACATAGAAGGAAGATCATCTAGACAAGATGGCATCCATCCAATAGTAGGTGGGAAGTGACTATTTGAAAACACATGTCACCTCACCAAAAATAACATTTAAAGAAGTTAATGTGGTGATGGTAGAGGCACAAAGATCCACATTAGATGTGACTATTATGGTGGATTTTTATGGATTTCATGGGTTCTATATGCAATTGAAAATGCATCATGTCTATAAATCAATCCTAACTCAAAGAAGATAGAGCATACCTACACTTCTGATTGGGGATACACTTGTTGAATAGGAGCATGACCAATATGGGGATATAATAGACCTGATTATGGGATCACTTGTCTCAACATATCATGCTAGGAAGGTTTCCAAAGACTATATTTTAACACAATTGTAAAAATTTACTAATGGAGTCCTAAGGTTTAAAACATTTCACTTATTCTAATAAAAAGAAAGTAAATTTAATATAATGCACACCAAAGCTTGTATCACAAAGTGGGGGTTAGAAATAATAAAACAGATATGCATAGGGAACTTTAATTAAAATATGAGTAACATGTTAATACATAAAATATGAGTAACATGCTAATACATAAAATATGAAATATAGTATTATTCAAGACAACACTTATGTTACTTTTATCTACTAAAAGAGAGGAGATCAAAGTTAGAATATACTTACCTAAATGTGAACCCATCAAGACTCAATCTCTCACTTGGAAAAAAGGAATTTGCAATAGGTTGTTTTGGTTTGTAAAGATCACTAAGAAAGGTCAAATCATCTAAGACTTATCCACAAGACTAGATTATCCAAATAAGAAACCTAAACTAAGCCTCCTAAATTAGAATAGTGGAAGAGCAAATTGTAAAGAAGCATGGCCGAATAATAACTCTTGATTGCACATATGAATAATGAATAAAATATTTATAATCAAATATTTCCATAAATTCTCCATGAACATTGGCTATACAGGGTTGACCTAGTCAACCCAGTGTATTTTTTAAGACAAATCACTAGGTTTGAGCTAGGTCAGCCAAAGGGATAACAAGCCAAGAAAGTAAATAATACCCCTAAACTATATTGGGTCGACCCAATCGACCCAATATAGAAACTAACCAAAAGGAGTTTAAGACAAGAAAATGAGGAATAAAAAGAGGAAAAGACTAGAGGAATACTCAATGGAGGAGAAATAGCTTAGTGAAATGTTTTAGGAGCTGGTTAGATTGGTAATAAATTGTAAATAAGGGAAAAAATCCTATGAAGTACCAAAGGTCTACCCACCCCTTTCCTAGTGCACCTTTTAGTGCATATACTCAAAGAGATTGAGTCTCAATGGGTTCCTACAAGATGTAAATCATCAATAATCAATAAAATTTAAAAATATTATGTGTATACATATGCTACACTTGAATCTCATCATGTGTCACTAAGGTGTAATAGGGTATGGTGATTTGAGAAAAAACATAGTAACACATTGTTGTCCCCCAAAAATATCACTCATTCTTGGGACAACATTTGAACTATTTTGGTCCTACAGACCAAAATTGTCTCTTTCCTTTTCAAAATTTGTTCTGAGCATTCAAATTCCTCATTTTTCAAGCTTCTCAAAATCTACAGATTCAGCAGGCTAAAATCTATGGACTCAATAGGCTAGAATCTATGGACTCTGTAGGCTAAGTTCAACGGACTTCACAGGTTGATTTCTATGGACTCTATAGGAAAGAAGTAAACTCTCAACACTTAGGTGATTTCAAAGTTCATTCAATGACTAGGTTCAACCAAAAGAGTTCATCGGCAAGCTTTTAAGCAAGGATTGAACCATTGAACCATTTTGGTTTAACAGGTTCAACAGGCTCAAAGGTTCAACATCAACAGCAAGAGTTCAACAGGTTTAATGGAGTAATGGCTCAACAAGTTCAAAGGCTTCTACAAGTTGGTTCAATCAAGGTTCAACAAGTTTATGAGGCTTGAACCATTAAACCATTGAACCACTTTTGTTCAAAGGTTCAATGGGTTCAAGGTTCAACAGGTTCAACGCATTTAGTTAAATGAGGATCAAAAGGATAGCCAAATTAAAGAGAATGAACTAATTGAGCCAATGAACCATTGAACCATTTTGGTTCAAAGGTTCCATGGGTTCAAGGTTCAAGGTTTAATGAGTTCAACGAGGCTTGTTCCAAAGAATCTTGGTTCAAGCGGTCAAAGGGAATGAACCATTGAACCAAAGTTGGTTCAATCAATTAGTTTAACTGGTAGGTTCAAGGGGTTGTCTGAAAGCCAAAGGATCAGATACCCTTACGGAGGGTAGGAAGGAGACACATGGACCAATTGAAAAGATCGAAAGATAAAGAGATTTCCTTCAAGAAAAAGACCAAGGCAAGAAACAAATTCTTTCAAAATTTTGTCTGAAGGAATTCCTACGAACAAAAAGTATGAAGAAATTTAGGTAAGCTATGGGAGGAAATCTTGAAAGAATTTTTGAAGACAAGGTAGCCGAAACAATTCTTGCAGACTTTTTATCTGTGAAAAATTGTTTTCAGACTTTTTGTCTATGGGAAAAAGTTCACAGGAAAATGTCCATGGAAAAATTCTGCAGGAAAGCTCTGAAGGACTCCAAAGACAAAAGGCTGCCAAAGGACCCTGAAGGGCAAATACCCTTATGGGGGACTCTTGGCTGCCGAATTAAAGGACACTTCCCCAAAGCTGAAGGGTCACCTTCCCTTTGGGAGGATGCAAAACAAGAAGTCTAAAGGAAATAAAGGAAATCTCGAAAGAAGCTCTTCCCGACCCCAAAATGGACATGAATGCATTCAAAGGCTTTAAGGCTAAGACTAGGAAGAAGCGACTAAGGAACAAAGCATCAAATCGAATCAAGGACCTGATTCAATTAACCAAAAAAGGAGGAACGATGAGGAAGGATCAAAAAAAATTATGCATTAGATATGTTTCTAGAATCAGATCACCAGGTGGACATCGAAGGATGTAAACATTCAATGGCATGACCCATTTCTCTGCATTGAGAAAAGCAAATGGGTAAATGCCCCAAAATTCTAGCATGTCTTCGTAACAAAATTCAATGCAACATGATGTGTTATTGTTCCTGAGTCCTTCTTGAAGAGGATATATAAGGGACTCTCTCTTTAGTGTAAAATCTCTCTCTGATTATTACAAACAAAACTCAGCCAAAATTGAAAGGCATTACTGAGACTTTGAGCTCAGATTGTTGATCATATTCTATTATTGGAATAAGAAAGCAAGTGACTTTTCATACTTTGTGCTATGATATATTTGTTGTTGAGGAAACTATTCTTATGTATTTTTCCTTAATATATTTTTTGTTCCTTTAATTCAATAAGCAAAATTAGTGAAAGTAGTCAGGAAGGTGTCCTAAAGCCAACTGTGGAGAGACTTTGTGCCCCCACAATTTACTTTAGTGTGTTTTATTTTTATTTCTATGTAAAGGACCTTGGGATGAATTTATGCCCTCATTGTCCTTCATATCTCACTCTTGCATAATTGAGGTGGAGACTTTGTGCTACATCTCAATCTGCTAGTTACTACTTCCTTGGTTACATTTTGCAATTACTACCAAAAGGATTCTTGTGGTTTGATAAATATTACTTCTAAAAGAAGAGGAGTACTTTCTATCATTTTCCTTGAGATTTCCCCTTTGATTTACATGCATCATCTCTGAAGAAAGAGAGATGGATGGTTTGTTCTACCCTTGAGTATTACTTTCTATATATATATATATATATATATATATATATATATCTATAGGGAACCTCCTCTTGATGAGAGGATAGATTAGTCCCCTTTTGATGTGGTAAACCTACACATTTGGATGACCAATCTTCTTACTTCAGATGATTAGACCTATTTTGTTTATTAGTATGTTGATCGACAAAATATTCAACCAACAATTTTTGGTGACTCTGCTGGGGACACAGTAATTTTATGCAATTTGGAACCTCAAGTTTTAGATTGAAACATCACCTGTGTCTTACCCATTATCATTATACCTTTATCCATTACATATTCTGGCAAATTTGTCCCATGCCTTACCCATTATCATTATATCCCTACCATCTTCCTCCATCTTTGTTATTTTATCTGGTCTACAAAACTAGAGCTGTTGGGAAAGAGTACACAGTTTAAAGCCTCATGTTGTAGCTGAAATAGTCCTTTTCTTTTTTCTTTTTTATATTCTAGATACTCTATCCAAATTTGTTATCTATATTTTTCTTAAATTAAATCATGGTAGTTCAAGGCCCCTGGGGTAACTCTTTTGGCCCACTCAACTTGACTCCACCTCTGCATGAACTCTCACGTAGTTCTAAGAAGAATTTCCACAAATTCTATGGTGATGGGAAAGTTAATCCTGATGAACACATTTCAGCCTTTAGCATAGCTTGTGGTGTAATTAGAGTGGAATTTGAAGGCATGGTAGTCAGACTATTTGTAGAGACACTACAAGGTGCTTTTGTAGATTGGTTCTACCATCTGCAATCTAGATTAGTGACTGACTGGGATACACTCAAAGCCAAGTTCGAAGCAAAGTTCAAGCCCATAGAAGATGCACATGCCTTGCTGGCCCAGCTCACTCAGATGAAAAAAGAGCCTCATGAGCCTATGAGGGATTTTATTGCTAGGTTCAACAAGCTGAGGCACAAGATTCCCATGGTCACCCAGCCAACACCTCAGAACCTCAAATGCTTCTTCATCAACTCACAACTACCTAAAGTGAGTTTTTTACTGAGACGAGCTGGCCACATAGACCTTACTTTTACTCAAGACTTGGATACTGAGGTAGAAGATGACCTTATCTTAGTAGGAAAGATAAGGAGAGACCCAAACAGAGGCAAACCTTCTTCATCTTCTGAATACTCACCCACAGTCACCACTAACCCAATGGTACAAAATCTGGCAAATGAATTGCTAGCCTTGAAAAGACAAATGACACAAGGTATGTCTTCTACTCCTATATATTAAGATATACCAAGGAGGACATTCCCTAATTAGCCATATCAAGGCAAAACTGCCAGAAGTCAAGGACAACCAAATCATCTTCCTCCCCCATAGAGGAACCTTGCCCTTGGAGCACCTCCAACCAACTCAGTAGTTGGATATCTAGAAATAGAACATGTTTCCTATTTCCAACCTAAGTTTGAGCAAGAAAATGGCACTGATCTCTTTAGGGAGGATCTAGAAGAATCAACTGGTGACTCCCACATTGGTTTCCTAAATTTCTAGGATGAACCCAAAAGTGAAGGTGAAGCAGTCAAAGGATCATATGTAGTATTCACCAGGTCTAAGAATCAATCAACTTAGTAAGCTGACAAAGAGAAGATAGAGGAGCGACCCCAACCAATAATTTCAATTGCTGAGTAGAGAACCCATCTTCCTTTATAGTCAAAGGACCTAGTGATTGCCAAAGAAGTAAGTACATCAAACATCTCTCCACCTTCTACTTCAAATTTGTAGATCAATCCTCCCCCTCCTAAAAACCAAAAGGATGAACTCCCATCCTCTCTTCCAAGTCCATCTTATTCATTTTCCATGATTGATCATGTCAAGAAATCCAAAATTTAGATGACTGAGTTTGAATCCTTGCAAGCTAATCCTAAGCAATTAAACATTGGTGGAGAACTAAGTGTGGACCTGTCTAAGGAAAAAATTGTGGTCACCCAAACATTAGCCCCTAGAGCTCAGATTCTATTTGAGACTTTAGGTAGGGGTAATTACTTTTTGACCACAGAGGATGCTCATGTCTCAGCTGATGAAAGTCCCATAGCTGGCAATCCAAGATTTCATCCAAATAAGGCATCAAAAAAATTAGTAGGGCATAGTACAAATCAAGAAGGATCTTCCATCTCCCATGAAGAGAAATTTGATAAAAAAATCAACTTCTAATGATGCTTGGATCTTGGAATCTGATGGCAGTAATTCTTCCATAGCTGGATGTGGATCTCTATTACTTAGATTGAAAATTGCTCAAGGTGAAGAGGTCAAATTCCTTCACACCAAAGGAGATGCTGAGTTGATGGTTTGTTAGGAGTTTGATGCTGAAAATCAAAGCATGTGCTAGACTGAACCAATAGAATAGAAAATTATGATGGTGGACCATACTGCTATATTCTGAAGTCAGCAAGAGGAACTCTTCACAAAGAGAGCAAGGATTTATGGTTTTTAGTTTGAAGACCACATCCCACCATGGGGCAAGAAAAATAAAAAGTGAAGAGGAAGACATAGAAAATTGGTTTCCTAGTGGAGAGTTCCATTCGCTCGTCACCGTTTCTAGGGACAAAATGTCTTCTTGCTCATTTATCAAGATAGAGTACTATTTTCAATTCCTCTTAGGAAACAACATCTAAAACACTTCAACTCTTAAAGTATCAGATTATTACATCTGTACATATGTATATTTGTATAGTTTTTAATTATGTTTTTGTTTTATTTGTTTCCATTTTTTATGCCTTTAATTTTTGGGTAACATGACTCTGCAACCCAATGGTACACATGAAGACACTGGAGATTCTGGATTTTACTCCCTTAAATTTTTTAACAATTGATAGAAGTTCCCCAATTGGAGCCAGCTGTTGTCCCCCAAAAATATCACTCATTCTTGGGATAAAATTTGAAATATTTTGGTCCTACAGACCAAAATTGTCTCTTCCCTTTTCAAAATTTGTTCTGAGCATTCAAATTCCTCATTTTTCAAGCTTCTCAAAATCTATGGACTCAATAGGCTAGAATCTATAGACTCAGCAGGCTAGAATCTACGAACTCTGTAGGCTAAGTTCAATGGACTTCACATGTTGATTTCTATGGACTCTGTAGGAAAGAAGCAAGATCTCAACACTTAGGAGATTTAAAAGTTGGTTCAATGACCAGGTTCAACCAAAAGAGTTCATTGGCAAGCTTTTAAGCAAGGATTGAACTGTTTAATCATTGAACCTTGAACCATTTTGGCTTAACAGGTTCAAAGGTTCAACATCAGTAGCAAGAGTTCAATAGGTTCAATGGACTAATGGTTCAACAGGTTCAAAGGCTTCTACAAGTTGGTTCAATCAAGGTTCAACAAGTTTTTGAGGCTTGAACCATTAAACCATTAAACCATTTTGGTTCAAAGGTTTAACAGGTTCAAGGTTCAATAGGTTCAATGCATTTGGTTCAATGAGGATCAAAAGGACAACCAAATAAAAGAGAATGAACTAATTAAACCGATGAATCATTGAACCACTTTCTTTCAAAGGTTTAATGGGTTCAAGGTTCAAGGTTCAATGGGTTCAATGAGGCTTGCTCCAAAGAATCTTGGTTTAAGAGGTCAAAGGGAAGGAACCATTGAATCATTGAACCAAATTTAGTTCAATCGGTTGGTTCAATCAATAGGTTCAAGGGGTTTCCCCAAAACCAAAGGATTAGATACCCTTGCAAAGGGTAGGAAGGAGACACATGGAACAATTAAAAAGACTGAAAGACAAAGGGATTTCCTTCAGGAAAAAGACCAAGGAAAGAAATGAATTATTTTGAACTTTTGTCCAAAGGAATTCCTTCGAACAAGAATTCCAAATAAATTTGAGTAAGCTATGGGAGGAAAGCCCAAAATAATTTCTGAAGACAAGGCAACCGAAACAATTCTTGCAAACTTTTTGTCAGTGGGAAATTGTTTGTGGACTTTTTGTCTGCAAGAAAATGTCTATGAAAAAAGTCCACGAGAAAATATCCATGGGAAAATGTCCACAGAAAAAGTCTATGGGAAAGCTCTAAAGGACTCCAAAGACAAAAGGCTATCGAAGGACCCCAAAGGGTATATACCCTTGTGGGGGACAATTGGCTGCTAAATTAAAGGACACTTCCCCAAAGATGAAGGGTCACCTTCCCTTTGAGAGGATGCAAAACAAGAAGTCTGAAGGAAATAAAGGAAATCCTAAAAGAAGCTTGAAGACCACCTGAATGGTAGATACCCTTGCAAGGGGCTCTTCTCAACCCTAAAATGGACCCGAATGCATTCAAAGGCTTTAAGGCCAAGACCAGTAGGAAGTGACTAAGGAACAGAGCATCAAATTGAATCAAGGACCTAATTCAATTAACTAGAAAGGAGGAATGATGAAGAAGGATCAAAAACATTTGTGCATCGGATATGTTTCTAGAAGTAGATCACTAGGTGGACATTGAAGGATGTAAACATTCAATGGCATGACCCATTTCTTTGTATTGAGAAAAGCAAATGGGTAAATGCCCCTGAATTCTAGCATGTCTTCATATCAAAATTCAATGCAACATGATGTGTTACTATTCCCAAGTCCTTCTTGAAGAGGCTATATAACAGACTCTCTCGTTAGTGTAAAATCTCTCTCTGATTATCAAAAGCAAAACTCCGCCAAATTGAAAGGCATTATTGAGACTTTGAGCTCAGATTGTTGATCATATTTTGTTATTGGAATAAGAAAGCAAGTGACTTTTCAGACTTTGTTCTGTGATATATTTGTTGTTGAGGAAAATGTTCTTGTCTTTTTTCTTAATATATTTTTTGTTCCTTTAATTCAATAAGCAAAATTAGTGAAAGTAGTCAGGAAGGTGTCTTAAAGCCAACTGTGGAGAGACTTTTTACCCCCACAATTGCCTTTAGTGTGTTTTATTTTTATTTCTATGTAAAGGACCTTGGGATGACTTTGTGCCCTCATTATCCTTCATATCTCACTCTTGCACAATTGAGGTGGAGACTTTGTGCTACATCTCAATCTACTGGTTACTGCTTCCTTGGTTACATTTTGTAATTACTACTATAAGTATTCTTGTGGTTTGTTGAATAGTACTTCTGAATGAAGAGGAGTGCTTTCTATCATTTCCCTTGAGATTTCCCCTTTGATTTGCATGCATCATCTCTAAAGAAAGAGAGATGGATGGTTTGTTCTACCCTTGAGTATTACTTTCTGTTTATATATATATATATATATATATATATATATATATATAGGGAACCTCCCCTTGATGAGAGGAGAGATTAGTCCCCTTTTGATGTTGTAAACCTACACATTTGGATGACCAATCTTCCTACTTTGGATGATCAATCCTATTTTGTTTATCATTACGTTGATCGACAAAATATTCAACCAACACACATAACACTAATACTAAAAAAATTGTAGTGTTTTAAAGAAAAAATAACTGAAATTAAATGATTGAAAAGGGAAACTAATCTAAAAATTAAATAACTAAAAATTAAATTTAATGCATACCTTGACTTACATTTATTATGGGATGGCTGTCTATTGTGTTATTAGTTTTGATTGTGTAGGGTGCAAAGACTAATTTCAACCCCAAGAATACAAAACTGAAAAGAAAAAACAAGCAAATGCAATAAAAGCCAAGATAGTTGGTTCTATGAAGATGGGATGTACTTCAAAAATTTGGAAAGATGGGGTGATATGTGCTATGTTAGACCATATGACCAAGTCAAAAACAAGATTAACTTGGGTAACCAAAAAGCCAAGGTTACTAAAGACTGAAAAACTCAGAAAAGCTATCCTTAAGTAAGAAAGGAAAACTCACCAAGTCAAACCAAGGATACATGTAAAATAGGATGGTAATAAAATAAATGAATGGTAAAAATCTATAAAAAAAAGTGGTAAAACAACATTGATGAGTGGGTAGTAACAATCCACATCTCACTCAACAATAGAAAAAGGTGAATAAAAGGGAAAACAACATTGTCAAGTGAGAAGTAACAAGCCAACCACACTCAACAATGGAAAAAGGGTATGAACTTAGGTGTCCATAATAGCAAGATAAAAAATCATGATAAATGATAAAATAAAAGTAAGGTAAGTGTAGGAAATGTAAAGTGATGGTGTAAATAAATAAGTATTCCATAGTTGCTCAAACATGTTGTTTCACTATAAGGATAGATAAAACTAAAACAAAGTAATGCTAGCATTTTTTTAAGAGATGAATAATAAGGAATTAAATAACAAGGGAAAATAGATTTAGAATCAAAAAATTTCTATCAAGGGGGGAAATGAAATGGGTGAATGGGAGAATGAAGGAAAAACCAAGGTAGAGAAACTCTTTATCAAAGTTAAGACACTTAAATTAGGTTTGTTAAAATAAGAGGACTTTCGACCTTTAGGACTATGAATAACTTATCTTAGCTACACAAGTCTTGGGTTAAAAAATGGAGTATATATATCATCCTATGAAGGTTAAATGCATGAAAATTAAAATGGACCTACCTCCCCATAGCATGTTCCCAATTCTTTAAGACCCGTTAAAGAGTCATTAGTCTACTATGAAGATTGGGTACATTCATGAGAAATTAGGTAAAACCATAAAGTATTTTGAATTCCCCTATTCCAATCTACTAGCCTATTGCACCCTAGAGGACCTTGAATCTATGTGAGGCCAACTATGGATTTTGAACTTTGAGTGGAGATAAGAGATATGCTTGGAATCACATCTTTTGGTGTGAATTTGACTTTTGAGATTTTGTATGTTTCCTTTTAGATATCATTTCCTTTTATTTCAAATGATTTGTCTAATAACTTTTTTGATGCATTTTTAAGATTCCTTCTCCATACAGATTTGGAAAACCAAACATGGGTGCTAAAGATGAATTTTATTTGAATACTTGGGATAAGGTTGCTAAGAGAGAGAAAATTTAAAGAGCACGGGGTCTACGAGTCTCATAAATCTAAGTGAAAAAAAAGTGCTATCTTGACTTTGACCTTGTATTATCTAATGTGGAGATGAAAGGAAGGGGAAATCAAGAGGAATTAACACATGGAACAATTTGAATTTATTCAAATCATAAAAAATTGACAAAGGGTAAAAAGGGTTACAATGATAGTAAAATGTGATTCCTTATCATAAGAAAGAGGGAAATGGAAGAAAACATGCTCACATATATCATTGTGTAGATTTCATCTAGCAAGAGAAACAAAATTCTAAAGTTGAGAAGAAGGATCAAGAACATGAAAAGGTGGTAATTTTATGAGGGCCAGGTCCTATCCATGGTCTTACAAAGCAACTCATAAAATAGAAACCCATGAGGGTGCCGACAAGCAAGACAAAAGTAAAGTGAGGTAAGCAAAGAAATAGTAGTATTTTTTAAGGATGTCAGGTCATATCCATGATCTTACAAGCAAATCACAAAATAAAACCCCAAAGGATGCCAAAATAATATTGGTAAGTATTAATAATGAAAAGAGAAATAGATAAAAGATGGTGGTTTTATGAGGAATGCCAGGTCCTATCCATGGTCATATAAAGTAACTCACAAAATAAAAACACAAGGGGTGTAAAAAATAAGAGAAAATGAAAGAAGATAAACAAGAATATGGTACATCAAAAAACCAAAAGACCAAAAGGGAGGACTAAAGGTTTGTCAAAAAGAGGGATTTTTTGTAGAGGGAGAGACCCATGCTTAAGTAACCTACAATATATATATATATATATATATAGAAAACATGACAAGAAGTAAATTTTTAGGCAAAGTAATTTTTAAGGAATTGAGTGTTGGTTGGCTCTTTGAAAACATGGCCTTCATTTGTTTGAAGATGTTAGGTACTTGGACCAATAATGTGTTTAACTAAATATGGGCCCCACCATTTTTTAGCATATTTACCTTCTTTATCATGGGTGTAGGCTAATTTAAGGACATGATTTCAAACATTATAAGTGTGAACTTTAACATGTTTATTATGTTGTCTGGTGATGTGAGCCTTGTATAAATGATTATGTTGTAAGGTATAAAGATGATGTTCATCAACAAGATTAAGAGCATGAAGTTGAGCTTCACATAATTCTTCATTAGGAATAATGCCATGAAGAGATATACAAATAGAGGGAAGCTCAACTTCTAAAATAAGAACTGACTTAGAACCATAGACAAGAGAAAATGGAGTTGTCCTAGTGGTAGTATGTATGCCAGTCTGATAGGCCCAAAGTGTAAGGTAAAGATGAATATGTCAATCGATGTAGGTTTCATGAATTGTCTTTTGGAAAATTTTGTTGAGAATTTTATTACTAGCCTTAGTTTAAACATTGTATTATGGATGATAATGTGTGGAAAATTTATGATTGATCTTGAATTTGTTACAAAGTTGTTTAACATGTCTATTTTTTAAATTACCACCATTGTCAAAAATGATGGTATGGGGAATGCCAAAGAGGAAAATAATTTGGTTAATAATAAATTTTTAAATGGTAGGACTAGTGATGTTAATGAAGGGCATGGATTTTACCCATTTGGTAAAATATTTAGTAGCAGTGATAATAAAGACATGCCCATCTTGGGAGCAAGGAACTTACCAATGAGATCAAATCCCCATGTGGAGAATAGCCAAGGAGATTTGATAGTTTGAAGTTTGGTATGAGGTGAATGGATAAGATCATCGTGAAGTTGATAAAGAGTCCACTTTTCAACATATTCAATTGCATCCTTTTTGAGAGTAGGCCAAAAGTAACCCATAGCAGGAATTTGCATGTTGTAGCATGTCCACTATAGTGACCATCACAAATGCCCCCATGTGATTTTTTAAGAAGAGGAAGAACCTCATATTGCATAACACAACAGAGCAAGGTACCTTTAGCATTGTGAAAATAAAGGATGTTATGTTGAAATGCATACTTGAAATCTTATTTATGAATACATGTCTTTTCATGAGAGTTTAAATTAGGAGGATAAGTTTGGTGTTCTAAGAATTGAATGGTGTCTTTATATCAAGGTCTTTATTTAAATGTAATAGCCTTAATATGACAAATAAGTGAATCTTGTAGTTGAGTTGAAGATAGAGATTTTATTATTTGTATAAGAAAAGAAGGATAAAAAAGATCTTAATGTGGATAAAATAGAGAAGCTGAAGAAGCAAGAGAATCAACAATGTAATTTTGATCTCTAGGAATAAGCTCAATAGTTAAAATATAAAATCCTTAGCAAGAGTGGTTGAAATATGATGATAGGTGATAAGATTATCACTTTTACATTGATAATCACCACTAACTTGATGGAAAATAAGTTGAGAATCAGCTAAAGCATGAAGGTATTAAATGTCTAAGTCAAGAGAAGATCTCATGCCTAAGATAAGAGCTTCGTATTTGGCCATATTGTTGGTGACATCAAAGGTGAAGTAGAATGATAAATGAATGATCTTACCAAGAAGACTAATGAGAATGAAACTTTCCCTAACTCCTTGAAGGAATTTAACACCATCAAAGTTAAGGGTCTAAGTATCCTCATGCAAGTAAACATTGATTTCAAAATCTCCTTGATAACTACCTTTGGTTTAGTAGTACCAGAGGGAGTGGAAGTTTCTTCAAGTTGATTGGCATCAACATCAGTAGTATAGCTATGAAAATAATCTTTAAGAGAGATAGCTTGATTAAGACCTTAAATGTAAAGGATATTGTCATCTAGAAGGTCATCTTGAAGGGAAGAAGTGGTTGGAATGGGAGCTGCATCAAGTTGGTCATCTATGACTTGCCCTTTAACAAATTTTTTAGCGATGATGTGAAGATCAAATTCTAGAAGGAGGACTATCATTTTGCCAATTCTATCTCCAAGAAGAAAGGCTTTGGAGAAGAAATGATGAAGGGGGTTATAATGAACAATGACATAAGTATTTTGGTAAATCATATAGTGATGAAGCTTTTCAACTACAAAATAGATAGTGAGGCAATCATGCTCAATTTTAGTATAACATGTTTCATACTCAATGAGGCATCCACTCATGTAGTAGATATTATACTCTCTTCCTATATCATCTTGTTGGGAAAGCATTTCCCTTACTGAAATAGATGTGGAAGAAGTATATAGAATCAAAGGTTTATCATTAGAAGGAGGATGAAGTGTGGGTGGATGAAGAAAAGACTCTTTCATGTTATCAAAGGATTTTGACATGGATCCATCCATTCTAAATTAGTACTTTCTTGAGAAGGGAATTGATGAAGTGAATTTGATATGCCATTTCATGGATGAATCATCTAATTACCCCAAGCTTGCCTAAATAAGTAAAAATGTTATGAATAAAATAAGGAATAGTTATGTTGATGATAACATTATTTTTGGTAGGATCAACATCTATGCCATGGAGAGAAACTAAAAATCCTAAAATATTTCTAGATGTGACTCCAAAGACACATTTGTAAGGACTAAATTCAATTTTATATTTAAGGAGATGGTCAAAGATGATAGCAAGATTGAAGATATGTTTTTTATGATATTTAGATTTAGCAATAAGATCATCCACATAGGTTTCAATAATTTTATGAATAAGATTGTGAAATATGTGAGTCATTACATGTTGGTAAGTGGCTTTGGCATTTTTGAGTTTGAAGATCATTTTGACATAGCAATAGGTATACCATTCCATGGTGAAAGTAGTCTTATGTTGGTCTTTGAGAGCAATATGAATTTTATTGTATCCTAAGAAACCACCCATAAGAGATAAAATTTCATAACCAATCATGGAATCAATGATGTCATCTATTAAAGGTAATGGGAAGTTGTCCTTGGGACAAGAAAGATTAAGGTTGTGTAAATCAATACAAATGTAAATAACCATAGTGACTTTCTTCTAAATAAGAACAATGTTGGAAACCCATTCAAAATAATCCACTAGTTTAAAAAATTTATCATTGAGTAATTTGATGATTTCCTTATGACATAATGTTGAAACTTTAGGAAAAAAATTCTTTGCTTTTGATACACAGGATTGGCATCAAGATAATTAATGATATTATGCTCCATAATGTAAGGGTTAATGCAAGGCATGTCCTTGTAGGACCAAACAAAAGCTTCATGATATTTTTCAAAGAATAGGCCAAAATTATCATGTTCAGTAGGTGAAAGCTCTTGAGAAACTATAATTCGTTAAGGATAAAATGATGTACCATATTTGATGCGAGTGGTTTCTTCAATAATCATGTCATTACCATCTTGAAATTAGTATGGTGTATTAGGTAAGCCTAAAATTGGATCTGTTTTAGGATCAATGCTAGCAATGAAGTTATTAAAGCAAAGAGTTTTAGTTTTGAAATGTCCAAGGTTATGATGTTGTTGAAGAAGTTGAGGTTCTCAGGCATGAAGTAACTCAATAATAGCTTCATCATGAGGCAAGGTAGGAAAAGGACCATAATATTTGACATCTACTTCAAGATCAATAATTTGATTGCCTTGTCTATCATACTTAAAATGAATCTAGCAGACATCAATTGCCTTGGAATCAAGTGTAATTTTGGGAGTATAAGAAGTAGATGGAGTAGAAGATATTAGTATATTGGTGGATTCGATGATAGAAGGATTAGATGTAATTATTGGATCCAAAGGTGTAGGAAATTTCATATATTTGGAAGGCATAAGTTGTTCTACCACCAAAGGAGAATCAATAAGAGGAGGATTAATAGGAGGTACATGAATTTTAAGATCTAAGGTATGATCCATAGAAATGGTATGCGCATATTGATTATAATCATGGATTTGTCTAAATATTTTTGGTAATGATGGATATCTATGTCTCTAGATTGATCTTGGGCCATGATATAGTTGTCTTCATACATTGGATAAATCATACAAACTTGAGAATTAGGGGAGTTTCAAAAGGTGAAATCCTAATATTGATAAATATACAAGGATACATCATGAGAGGATCTTTAAATAATTTATCCACTCTAAAATTATTGAAATTAAATGCATCTTCTAGTAAATAAGGCTCTTATAAATTACATGGAGGGGATAAGTCAGTAATCTCATCAATAAGAAGAACAATATGGTCTCTTGGTGATAGAGAGGGAGGAATCCATTGCTATATGGAGGTAACTTGGTAATATTGAAAGCATGTTGTAACTCATTGGGATCACCATCATCAAAATCCATAAGAGTAACTTGTAAATCGAGACTTATGTTGATGAGCTCAGGTAAAGGAGTAATGTTAATCTTAGGATTTTTAGGAATATGATATTGAGGTTTAGGATTAGGAAGCTAGGTATTCCATAGATTGGGATCAGATTCATGCTTGTACCATTTCCCATCATGTAAGAATTTAATATATTGACTACTAAAAGAAGCAATGGAGCTCATTCGATGAGTTCATGGATGACTAAAAAAGATATTGTAATATAAAGGGAGATCAAGGGCCATAAGCTTTCATGATTAAATGAAGCACAAGTTGTAATATGAGGAAAATTTATCATAGCCTATTGATCATAGCCTTCATGATTAAATGAATCACAAAGCATATAAGAGATAACAAACTTATTGATCCCTCTACAAGATTCATGAAAATTCCAAATATTGGCATGGAACTAGTAAAATAGATTAGGATCATACCACTTAGGAGGAATATTGGGATAGATGAAAGGTTTCAATGGCAATAAAAATTGTTTCATTTGTTGAAATAAAAGAGGTGGGTGAGAAGGTGAAGGAATATCAGTTTTGACAACTCCTTATTTTGTTGGTAAATAATTACTAGTGATAGTATTAGATTTTTGGAAATATCCTTTAAATAGTTTAGTATTAGGCTCAGTTTTTTTCATAATAAATTCTTGACGCTTAGCTTGATCAAGATCTTCATTAAGTGTTTGAGGAACAAAGGTTTAAACCTTATATTGGAGAGTAGGAATTAAATTAATGATAAAGGATTTGAATATATTATCATCATTCATGTTATGATGAGCTTTATGAGCTAAATATTTACATATTTTGATAAATTCATGAGTTAATTTAGTGGGAGATTACTTAGCATTGATGAAATGGCTAAGACAATTTTTAGGAAGATTATTGTGTTGAAACTCCTTAACCAAAGGATTAACCAAATCTTTAATTTTATAAATACAATGTCATGGTAGTTGATTATACCATTATAATACATCACCATTAAAAGTTTTGACTAATATTTTAGCAATGGCAAACATATTAGTTTGGATCCACTCTTTGTAAAGGTTGCCAAAGGTTTTAAGAAATGAAGCAGGGTCCTTATTCCCATCATATTTGATAGTTGGAGATTTGTTACCAATATAAATGGAAATAATGAAGGGAGATAAAGGATAATTTTGAATATTTTGAAGCATCTTGTTATTCATTATGGGTTGAGAAATAATATTACCTAAGGCATCCCTAAGAGGTGAAAGAATATAATAGGGATTAGCTTTAGGATAAATAGTTGGAGGTTGATTAGATGTTGTTGAAGTTTCATCATTTGGTTGGTATTATAATTTTTCATAATGTTCATTTATTGAATAACTTGGGCTAAAATTTGGGTTGTATTAGGAGGTGGGTTAGTGTTTGTAGGAGTACTCACCAAATTGGTCTTAGAGAGAGGATTGGAAGAAGATGGATTGTTAGTGGGATTGTTAAGTAAACTTGTATCAATTACTTCCACATTAGTTTGAATATTTTGATAAGTTTCTTAGTGAGTATATAAAAGATTAGATCCATCAACCTCATCTTAAAGCATTATTTTCACCATGTTACAGTTTATAGATGGAGGAGAAGAGGTACCCCAAGAGTGATGGTGTTCTTGGGAGGAAAAAAGAGGAAGAAATGAACATCCCATATAGTATCTAAATGGATTCAAGCTATCCAAGAATATTCTAATAAGATATTTCATTGTGAGTGAATAAAGATGAAAAAAATGCAAAATTATAAAGATAAATAATTAGATTGATAAACATGGAAAGCAAAAAATAATACATGGTCGATTAGGTTGACCAAGCATAGAATATAAGACGTATAAATTATATAGGGTTGACTAGGTTGATCTAGTACAGTGATTAGAGGAATAAAAAATATGGAAAAGGAACTATAGACTATACAAGGTTGACTAAGTCAATCCAGTATAGTGAACAAGGGTTAAAAATGGTATAGGGTTGACTAAGTCAACCTAGTAAGCAAACAAAGAGAAAGAGAAAGATGATAATAAGTTATGACCTAAAATAAGATTATTTTTATAGATAATATAGGAAATTAAGAGTTGAAAGGAAACAAAAAATCAATTAGATAAATGTTGGTCAATCTAATTGAGACATAGAAAACAAAACCTTTTACTAATGCTAGCTAATACAAGTTTTTGCTTACATAATTGAGCAAAGAGTAAGAAATCAAATTGAAAATTAAAGAGATAATTGATTAGTCAACCTAAGATGTTTATTATATTATTAATAAATGATTTTTAATGTGATTAGAAGTTGGCTATAAGTAAGGTACTAGATAGAAATCTAAGGATGGTTTCAGGTAGTCTGGGTTGAAAGGGACTATAGTTGAAATGATAAAAGCTTGGTATTGGGGCCTACCCCATCACTTCACACACCACAATGATAATAATGTCATGTGATTATCCATAATATACCATTTACTATGTTTTTATACTTGACCAGAGCATCAAGTTGGCTTCTCCCTTGGTGATGAAATCCAAGTAGGTTACCCTAGGGTAGATAAGATGTTAAATTGCTTGTTTATGTTTTTATGTTTTGGTCACATGTACATAAAATAAAAATATTAAAACTATGTGATTAATTAAAAATCCCCTAATTAGATTATGTGAACTATTCTAAGCATGCAATCAATAGGAAAAGAAAGTGTGAATTAATTATTAACATATATGAGGTTAATTCTAACTATAAAATAAGGTATAGTGTTAATAATATATGCACAAAATATATAATAGGGTTGATAGGGTTAAACCTGTACTATGAAAGTAAAGTTTAAAAATGAACTAGGTCAGCAGTGTCGATCTATTTATTTTAGACAACACATAGAACACAAAATTGGGTCGACAATGTCAATCTAGTTGATTATACAAGGAAATTTTTCAAGAATAAAAACTATGAAAGGAAATATAGAAAATAAATAAATAGAGAGGTAGAAAGGAACATTGGTGGATCAGAGATGTAATGAAGGAATATTCATGATAAAAAACCTTAAAGTATGCTTGAGAAACCTATAAATTGGGTTAACAAAATTGATCAAGCTATATAATAACCTAATTAAAAAGTGTTAAAACTCTAATGGGTCGACTGGGTTAATTTAGTAGGTTGAACTAGGTGTTTGAAAGGCTGGAAACATATGCATAGAGAAAAATAGTTAGGTCGATTGAATCAATCTAGTATGTCAAAACATATGATCAAAAGAATGAATAAAAGAATGAAAAAGTGAAATAAATCCTACCAAGGTTAGTTTCACATTAGATTCACTAGAATGAATGCAATCAAAAATTCATTATATCTATAAATTAATCCTAGCTTAGAGAAGATAGATCATACCTACACTTCTGATTGGGGATACACTTCTTAAGTATGAGTATGACCAATATGGGGATCTTCTAGACCCGATTAGGGGATCACTTATCACAACATATCATGCTGGGAAAGGTTCCAAAGAATACATTCTAACACAATCACACAACAACCTTAATGGAGTCCTAAGGTTTAAAAATTTTCACTTATTCTAATAACAAGAAAGTAAATTTAATTTAGTGCACACCAAATATTGTGGTACAAAGTGGAGGATAAAAACAATAAAATAAATATGCATAGGGAACTTCAATTAAAGTATGAGTAACACCCTAATACATAAAATATGAAATATAGTATTATTTGAGCCAACACTTATGCTACTTCTATCTACTAAAAGAGAGGAGAACAAAGTTAGAATATACTTACCTGAATGTAGACCCATCGAGACTCAATCTCTCCCTTGGACAAAGGGGCTTCACAAGAGATTGTTGTGGTTTTTAAGGATCACTATGAAAGGCCAAAGCATCTAAGACTTATCCATAAGACTATATTTTCCAAATAATAAACCTAAACTAAGTATCCCCAAGTAGAATGGTGGAAGAGTAGGTTGTGAAGAAGCGTAAGAAAATAATAACTCTTGATTTCACATATGAATAATGATCAAAATGATATTTTATTTATAGGTAGATCTTTCCCTAAATCCTTCTAGGAATATTGGTTGTATAGGGTTGACCCAATTGATCCAATGTGTTTTTGGGGACAAATCATAAGGTCTGAGTTAGGTCTACCAAAGGGATAACAAGCTAAAAAATTAAATAATACCCCTAAACTATAATGGGTCAACCCAATCAACCCAGTACAGTCAACTGACCAAAAGGATTTTAGGACAAGAAAAGGAGGAAAGGAAAGATGAAAATATTGGAGGAATACTCAAGGGAGGATAATTATCATAGGTAAAGGTTTCAAGAGCTAGTTAGATTGGTAATAATGTTAAAATAAGGGACAATAATCCTATGAAGCACCAAAGGTCTTCCCACCCCTTTCCTAGTGCACCCCTTAGGGTGTACACTTAGAGAGATTGAGTCTTGATTCGTTCTTACAAGATGTAAAACATTAGTAATCAATAAAAGTTAAAAATATTATGTGTATATAATTTCTATCAGAGTTTAATAAATGCATGTGCCATCACACCATTACTCACCTTTAATTAATATGGTCTCTGAAAATAAGGTATCAAGAAGTGAATTATCAATTGTAGTAGGTTATGGACTTTGTGAAATTTGAATGTAGAACCAGAGCTGAACCAAAGCTAAAGTGAGAAAATGCTACAATAGAGAGACCTGATCACCCACATCCACCAAATGAGAATAAGTAAATAGGGAGTGAGATTGTGTCTCATTTAAGATTGGAATAGAGGCATGTGGAGAAGTAATTAATAAAGAAATAGATAGGATAAATTTGTAATGATGTTGAGGCTACCATTAATGATGAATGAAGCTCAAGATCTAGATTCATAGTTACTAATCCAATGACTATGAGGAAGTGCCAATAAATATTATAAGCTTTGGCAATATCAACATATCACTCTTCAACACTAGGTAGTTCTGAATGGGGAAGAAATGAATGAGTTCTAATCCATTGTATTTGTATAAATATGCTAAGAGGGTGTGGATGGTAGAATATATAGACACTATATATAATAATACATATCTAGTGGAAGGGGTTAGCATCACTAAGGTTTACCCTAAGGCACTCACCAAAATGTCATAAAAAGAAATGCAATTTCCCCTAGAGATCTTGATAGGGGAGACTTGGGTGTCCTTTGCACACACCTATAGGTTGAAAAAAAATAACCATCACATGCCAATTAATGCACAAGATATTAACCAATACTGTGTGGTTGACACATGATAAAATATAGTGGTGAGTGTATCACTATTTGACATCTCCATCTAAGATAGGCTTGTAACTGTAGGCACCTAAAAGTGGCCACCAATGACCTCTAACCAAGATTTTGACCAAATTCTATTAAAATTTACAATTTGGCCTAAAAACACTAAAACATGTTAAATGAGTTGAATTTGTCATATATAAGTGCCAATTTTTGCCAATGTAACCCTAAATAGGTCAATGCAATTTATGAGACAACTAACTTTAATCAGATCATTTCAAGTCAAAATGATGATTTCACACCTAGGTGATTTAGATTACTCTTTTCTACCAATTTTATTACATGAGACACATGCCTTTATTATTTTATGTTAGAAACATCCTAAATGGGATAACAGATCCAATGCATCTAACATTGCATCCTAATTCTAATCCAATAAAATTTTGAGCCAATACTACGACATTTTGGCCAATTTGATTAATTTAAGCACCAATGGCCAAGATTTGCACCAAAATTAATAAATCATGTTTAATAATAATTAATTTTAATCATGAGTCTAATTAATAATTCCATGGAACTTTTTGAATATTTATTTTTGGATATTGATTATGAGTTTGTGTATCATCAAGTGACATCATTTCTTGGGAAGACATCCCTAAGCCATCAATGAATAAATTATATGTTTAATCCATCCCATGCCTCTTTAATGTCTCTCTATCCCAAATATTTATGAAGGAATTTATTTATTTTAGCCTTCAAAATTTAATGGCTTCTTAGCCATACATCTTCATCTTGAGATGGACGGTTCAAGTTCATTTTGATCATTTGTAAAAATCCATAAATAGGAGGCCTCAAAATCATTATTTTAATATTGGATAGTGTAAATTTACCATGAAAAAATGATTCCAAAGCCTTATAAAATTAGTGTTATTATGCCAAATTATTTAACCAATCCAAATCCATCACAAGCCAAAGGTGCCAAGGAGAGAAGGAGCCAAACAACTCCATTGATGAAGACTCATTGAGAACAAGCCAAGTAAGCCACTTCAATAAGATATTTCAAGCATCCAAGGAAGGTGAAATATCATTTATATTTTCATTCTATTTGTGTTTTCCATTTATTTTTATTCATTAATCTATTTTTTTGATCTAAGCTTTAGGTGTTATCTATTAGTGTGTTATTGTGGATTTTGATTTCATACACTAACACTATACTAATCTCCCCTTATTACAATATCATGTTCAAAAATGGTATGCTTAGTGGGATATAGCCTTAGAAATTTGATCAAATATTACTTAAAATAAACCTACTAACCATTTTCATGTAGGATCTTGGAGTGTGTGAGCAATAGGAGTGAAAAAATTGAGCAAAAACATATTTTCCTAGAAGTCATGATTTTATCACTATGGAGTGGTGATGTTATTTTATAGACCAAAATCCTAAAATTGACATAGTCATGGTTTTGTTTTAGTAGCGATATTTTATCTTAATTATGTTTTTACACTAATGTTATCTCTATCTATAGGCCAAGTTATGATATTAAAATACCACTACTCACTAGTAATGATATTGCAATACCATGATTTTTCAAGTTATGATATTTTAATACAATGACTTGATAGTTATGATATTACAATATCATGATTTTTCTAATAGTGATATTATTGGTCTGAGTCATGGTATTATGGTTAAAACATTAACGATTAGATGATAATACTGCAACTCTCATAGTTACACTATTACACAATAATTTGTGATATTATCTATTAGAGTAATGATATTGTTAATTTATATTAACTAACCCATGAATTATTATATTATGTTAACCAATCATGGTTTTGTAGAGTTGTGGTATTGGACTATGGAGTTGTAGGATTCTACCGTGTGAAATTAAGAACTCAATTTTCAAAATCATTTGTTTTATTTGAAAAAGTGCTTCAAGGCTAGATAAAACATTGATTTTTTCCTTAAAGGACCCATTTAAAAAGTGATCAAAACAAACTTAATCTAGTCTTTTTAATCTCTTTGTGGGCGATTAAAAGGATTGGGAACTTTATTTTGGTGCTTAAGGAAATACTTAGATGTATATTTGAATATTTTTGTGCTTATTCTTTAAAAGTTATGCAACTTAAAGATAAGGTGCTAAAGATAATTTTAATTGAGGTCCATTTTTAGACTCATAATCTTGCATATTGCTCACTCTTTGAGTCTTAGGCTACATTTTTTACTACCTTTCCTATTCACCATTTGTCTTGAGTCCATTTGATACAACACTTTTGCCTTAGAGATTTGTCAAACTTTGTGTGTGTGTGTCATTGGAGTTGAGGATAGTAGTGTTACACTTCCAAAATATTGTCAAAATAATTTTTCCTTAGAGTCTTAAAGAGAACATTTGTCATACCTTTTGAGCATTTTATCAATTTTATGCTGCTAAAATTATTTTGAAACTTGTTTCATAGGCCTATTTTGTATAAAATATAAATTTTTTCCACAATTCCAACCAATTAAAGTTTTCTTTATGAGCCTCTATCTAGTGTAGTTACATCATTCACATGTGTCTAGATTATTGGTCAAAAGAGTTTAGTTTTGTGCCATTATTTGGGAGAAAATAAACTATCTCCAAGTGTCTTTTTATTTCACACCTCATAATTATTGATCAAGTTTATATCCAGGAGTCAAATGCCTAGTATTTTTTAGAAGTGTTTCAAATATATTTGATTAAATATCTCATCTTTTTTTAAAGTCTAGATTTTTAATCCATTTAGCCAAAATTCATAACATTTACCTTTGTTTGATCCTAGATTTTGATGCCACGTTTGTCTAAAAGACCTATCAACTTTTTTTTCCTAGATTAGACTTGTTTGAAACACTTTTGATCCTATAATTTGGCATTTCAATTTACGATAATTTTAATTGACCTTTTATGTGAGACATGAAATGTTGGACATTTTATTTTAGCTTGTTTTATCATAAGTAATTACATCAAATTTTTTGGATATACATATCCATCCTTTTGACTGAGTTAGATCAAGTTTGAACCTCTTTTTAGACATCACCTTTTCAAAATTTGTAGAAATCTATTATTTTTGGTCATGAAACATTTATGATGGATCCCAAAATATCTTCCTACACTCATAGTGGCCTCATGTATAATATGGTATTTAGTAATGTAGTCACACAAGAATAAATGGTTCAAGACCCCTATGTAGACAATGTTTCTTATGAGATAAATCCTTATCCAACTTATAACACTCAAATAGGGGCACAAAACCAATACCCATTGGCTCACTATTTAGTTAACACACCTCCATACTCAGAGCAAGATCAAGCACATATAGATAAATACCTAGCTATAGTACCTATAGTTGAAGAACCATTTCCTCAACAATCATACTATGTTACTACACCATCAATGTATGATCCTTATCTATTTGAGCGTCACTTATTGGAAAACAAATATGATATTTTGGTTATAGATATATAAGTAGGGGCTAAGTTTCCAATATACTTCCCCCATGAGAATTTTCCAAGTCTAGTGAGAATGACTCACAACATATTATATAGTCAACAAGCTTCTTCTAGAAACCCTTTAGTTGTAGTCCAAATGACATATCAGGACCCTAGTATGCTTGTCAAAGGGAAAGACCTCATAGAGGATCACCTTGTAAATATTTAGACAACATAACAAACTTAATTAAACCTATCATGTAATTTTAATCAGATGACCATGTCAAATAGACCTTTCATAGATTTAGTTCCTTTAATAGGAGTGATAATAGAATTGACTAGTCAAGACAATCATGGTGTAGACCCATTCACATAAAACACTTCAGTTAAAAAATTATTTCATATGACAACCATCAAAGAAGTGTCTTATACTTATATGAAAAGTAATGAGAAAAATGTAGTGGATAATGTGCAAGTAACATCCAATCCAAACCAAAGTGGTGTAAGTATACAAAAAACTAGTCTATAAATAAGTGTACCTTTAACTAAAAAACATGAGTGGTTCTCCAAATCAAGTAGTAGGAGTTTATATGTCTCAACCTCAACCTAATACTACCACTAATCCTCAACCAAATACTTCTTCAAGCACTCAACCAATAGGGTTAGGTAGTTACCCAACAACCATCATGCCTAAACAATAGAATGTGATAAATCCCACTCCTTCCCAATAGGTTATGAGTAATATTCCATAGCAATAGGCATAATAAAACATACCAAATAAATAGAGATAGAATATATTTCCACCTCAATAGGGGGAAACTAATGTTCCACCTTGCTAGGTAGTAAGGAACATATCTCTTTCCTCATAGAGTAATATACCAAATCAAAGCCAAATGATGTCTAATCAATAGTGTATGACGTTTGGTCATCAAATTCCAAATATAACATGCATCCACTTCCTAAATAGGATTCATGAAATAAAGATGTTCCAATTTTCTTCAAGTATTGATCAAGTAACTTTTGTCTTTTATGCAGAATGTGCCATTAGTTCAAAGATAGGTTCTTGGTTCATAAGTACCCCCTCAATAACAAGGTTTGATTAGTCCAAAATAGGTCCATGTTCAAACTCAATAGGTATATTATAACCATATCCCTCCATCTCAACTTCAAAATCACCAAAATTAATCCCACATATCCAATCCAAACTAGAATATAGCAATGCAATATATGCAATTCAAACAATCACACCCTAATCCATACATGCATATTCTTTGTCCATTCATAAACCAAACTAACATACCCCAAAAAATACCTCCATCATACCCTGATCAAATTTCTCCACTTGTGATCACTCAACCATCTACCTAGGCCAATATTCCACATCATACCAATGTTCCCTCTAGTTTCCTAGCTCAAGAATTATAACAGATGAAAGATGTAATTGCTTCCTTCCAAGTTAGGAAACAAAAAAAATGTTTAAGTTGGATGAGATGTGTTATTATTTTTTTAACATAGAGCAATTGAAAATACCATTTCCTCTAAGATATGAACCACTAAAATTTGATAAATACAAGGAGAAAGGTGACCCTAAGGCTCATTTGACCAAGTTTTTTGTTGCATGCCAGCTAGTGGCATAAAGTGACATATACCTTTTGTTTTTTTTCCCAAAGAGCCTAGTACGACAAACCTTGGAGTGGGTTTTGAAGTTTCCCAAGAATTCAGTGCCAGATTTTGATGATCTTTTAGATAATTTTGTGCAACACTTTTCATATAATTTTAAGCATGAGATCTAATTATTCGACTTGATGTAAGCTAATCAAAAGGCCGGTGAATTTTTTTTAAGTTATCTACAATAATGGAAAGCCCTTGATAGATGATTCAACCATATTTTAATATAAAAACAATTAACCACTATATTTACTAAAAATATACACAATGAAATATCCTATCATCTGGAGTTGTAGTGTGCACATACCTTTAAAGAGATCATTAACAAAGGTTTTTTGATTAAGAAAGCCTTTATTAACAAAGGGATCATCAAACTTACTTCATCAAATCAGAATCATGGTACCAATCAAGGAAATGGCCAAAACTAGCATTAAGCCCAAGCACAAGCATTGTAACCTGCACAAGTAAATAACAATGATAGACCAAAATAATTCAACTAAAACAAAAATGTTATTGGAAATGGATTAATAGATTTGAGACATGTCTAAATGGTAAAAACATCATTTTATCAACCCATATAGCATATGAAATTTTTTCCTAACCCACAATCTTTTCAACAAATGTAGTAAGCACAATAACCCAAACTTACACGACAAATGCAATAGCCTTTGCCATTATAAGCCTCTCCTCCAAGGAGAATAGTGCATATGCATCACATTTTTAGTGACCTTGGATAACCTATTGAATATGTGTATCATAATATTGATGCCATTAATTTGATTAGTTGGCCTATACTAAAACATTATCTTGAGGGCATTCCTTATCCTGATTGGTACCACCAAAATGAATTATGTGAATATCATTGGGTTTATGGGCATAATTTGCACTGTTGTGTGTAAATCAAACATTTGATTTAGAATATGTTAGAGAATAGGGAAATAACATTAGATGTTGGTGCTTCCACTTCTAGTTATAACCTTGAAAACTTTTAAAACCCTTTTCCACAACATATAACCAATTTTAGTAGCAACAACAATGATGACTAGTGCAACACCAAAAAAAATAGTCTCTACAACCATGGCCAAACCAATAGATTCAATAAAATCACCAATAGTGTTTGAATAATAGACAAAACTAAGGTCATAATTGTAACAACTAATAGACCTACCATGAAGTTACACATGACTACAATAGGATTTTAGGCCATATTGAAAGAGGTCACATTTTCACTATCTCCATTAATCTGAGACCAAATACCAATCAATCAAGACCTTTGCTAAATAATGCCAATCCACCAACTTGCAATAATAATCCTTGACATGAAACCACATACATGTGTACCAATAAGTAGGGATTACTAATTTTAGACCCTATACTAATAACTCATCATCTCCTCATGACCACACACAAGTGCACCAGCAATCGAGATTTATCCTATCTGGTCCCTTACCATCACCATCATTTGTTAGCAATCATGGTCCTGAATCTAATCCCAATTGTTCAATCATAAATTAGAGGTTGAATATTAACATCCTTGACCCACAACCATTTTCCACTTCACCTATCACCCAAATAATCATTATACCTTGTAATAAGCCATTTAACACTGACCAATAAAATAAGTTTGACATTCTATAAAAATTGCAAAAGATGCTAGCATAAATTTTGATTTTAGATTTATTGCATATGTCAATAATCCATAAAAACATCTTAAATGAGTTCCTTAGTCAATCCATGATTTCAAGTGATATATCCCCTAATATATGTAAAGCTTTATTTGGACACATAGCTCCAACCCAATAAATAACTTTCAACCAAAGCATATGTTATCCCTTGTCCCACTGCATAACAACCCCTTGTACATTGATGTTTTCATAAATTAGCACAAAGTGAAATGTGTGCTTATAAACAATGGATCAATTCTGAACATAGTGTCCTTAAATCTCATCAAGTTTTTCTAGTACATGATGGTAGATCTTCAAGTATAAATAATAACCATCAAATCCTATGATAATGAAGAATGATAATCACAAGGCACTATCTATTTTCTAGTTATCTTTCAGCCATTGACCCATGATACACTTTTCCATGTGCTCGATATTGATTTTTTATACAATATGATTTTGGAAAGACCTTTGTTACATGAATTTCATGTAGTCTCATCCACATTTCACTAATGTATCAAGTTCTCCCTTTCAAGGATGAAATTTGGTATACCAGGAGATTTACATCCATATGAGTACTAAAAAAACCTAGAGGTTGAGTTCAAGAGATATAACTATCATTTTGGCATGAATTTAGTGGCCAAGTAGGATAATGGAAAGGAAATACTCCTTAATTTTATAGAGGACAACTAAATTTATCTTAATAGCCTTGATTCCCTTTCCCATATGACACCTCTTGAGATATCCAATCATTATACCATTTTACCTAATGTCCCAAGAGAGTATGTGACCCATGATACCTTTCATATTTCAAACCTTCCACAAAATTTAAAGTCATTTGTAAGACCTAAAGCCAAGCCACTTTGTCCAAAATGGCAACAAAAGGGAAAAGGTAAAAAGTATAGTGTAGGACCCATCATGTTTATACCAGTATCTAGCTTATAATAGGACCCTCTCAAAGGGGATGAATCATGGTTATTTAATGAAAATTAGGTTGATTGTTATGATAATGTGAAATATCCTATTCCCAATAGGATCATGAAAAATCAAGACTATGAAGAAGGTGGCCTCAAACCAAATCGACAAGAACCACTTGATCTAATTTCCATGACCACCTATAAAGTGCCCTATAAAATTAGATTTGAATCACCTAGGGGTGACCCCATATACCTTAATCATATTCCATCACCATCTATTAGTGATGGTGATGTCAGTAGTAAAGCAGAGTTTGATTATTGCCTTTTTTATGACCTAGTCAAGACAAACCTATTTAAACCTCATTTTGTTTGTACCCTTAGATTAGTCATTCATCACAACCCATTTCCATTGTATTATCCCCAACTAATAGAATATGACCAACAAAAATCCAACATGTCAATTGATAAGTTTCAAAATGATGAGGCTTTCTATGATTTTCTTAGCCTTAGAGACAATGTTGTATTAGGGGACCATAAATTAGGGTTCTCAATCAAGTTAGATCTTGAAGCCTATTTTGGAGAGTGGATGAACACCCTTATCCAAAAGGAAATAATTAAAACATTGAGGTCCCAAATTGAAAACCTATTTGAGGCACTTTTTGACTAGGGAAAAAGTAAATAAAAAGGTCATTCTAGTGGTGAAAACTTGTTTTAGGTGCCATTAGATGGGGATGTTCAACCTTATTCAAACATAGCTCAAGAAACCACCAATGATGAACTTATTTGTGAGTCTAATTTTAGTTTTGAAGAACAACAAGATTTTTATTGAATCATTCAAGAGTTTACAATAGTCTTTTTTACATGGTCAAATCTCTGATTGGGGGACTCTGATTCATCATGCCTAGGGGAACTCAAAGAGATAGTCCTAACAATAGACTCTAATTTTGTTAATTAGTTCAAATCATTACCCACTATTCTTGAAGATGATTTGAACCTTCTAGTGGAAGATATAATAGAGGTTAACATTGAGTCCCCAAATGACCGAAAGTGGATCAAGCTAGGAAAATCCCTTACTTAAAAGTAGCGTGAAGTCCTTAAAACCCTTTTGAGAGAATTTATTGACATATTGGCATCAAAATATTATGACATGCTAGGTTTAGACCCCACCTTGGTTTTGTACCACTTTGTGGTCAATCCTAATGCCAAACTAGTGAAATAAAAGTTACATAAGATGCATCATCACATTGCTATATTAATGAAGAATGATTTGGAAAAACTCTTGGAAGTAGGATGTATTCAATCAATCAACTATTCAGAGTGGATCTTTAATGTTGTGATAGTTAGAAAAAAACTAGAAAGAATAAAAATATGTACTAATTTCTATGATATAAACAAATCTTTCCTTAAGAATAAATTGTCATTGCCAAACATTGACATGATTATTGATTCCACAGTAAGTTATGAGATGATTTCATTAATAGATAAATTTTAGGGTATAACCAGATTAGATATCACCAAAATACCAACACAAAATAGTATTCACCACTCCATGGGGAATATTTTATTATTAGGTTATGTCACTTGGTCTTAAGAATGTAGGGTCCACCTACCAATATCTATGACCATAAAATTTCATGATATTATTCATGACATTATTGAAGACTATGTTGACGACATTCTTAGTAAATCAAAGACTAGAGATGATAATCTAACAGTGATCTGTAGAATATTTGAAATATTAAGTGAGTACAAAGTTAAAATTAATCATAAAAAGTGTGTCTTTAGAATCACATGAAGAAAATTTATTGGTTTCATTATGTCTCATCGAGGCATTGAAGTTGATCCAACCAAAGTCCAATCCATAAGAGAGATGAAACAATTGATTAATTTGAAGTAGCTTCATAGTTTTTAGGGTAATATCTAGTCTATATGACACTTCATATCATAATTGGCCAATAAATTCCATCCTTTTACACATCTTCTATAAAAGGGAGTCACATTTCACTGGGATGATCACTACCAAACAACTTTTTAGTAGCTAAAGGATTATCTAGTGAATCCACCTATTTTTTTGCTTCCTATGATAGGAAACCCATTCTTGTTATATCTATTGGCTTTAGATAATGCCCTGGGGGTACTTTTGGCTCAACACAATGATAATGGAAAGGATCATGTTGTATACTATTTAATTCATACATTAGTCATGAATGAACATAATTATACACCCATTAAAAAATATTATTTAGCTATGGTCTTCATAGCTCAAAAATTATGCCATTACATGCTAAACAATAAGACCATGTTTATTTCAAAAGTAGACCTTCTCAAGTATCTTCTATCTAAAATAACTTGACAAGGCTACATGGAAAAGTGGATCATGCTTCTCAATGAATTTGGCATGGAGTATGTCAACAAAAAATCCATTAAGGGGCAAGTTCTTGCAGATTAGCTTCTTGAAACACCCCTTACTAATATAGAGCCACTCACATTCCAATTTTTTGATGAATCTATAATGACCATCATTTACACATATCTTGAGGATCATAACTAAAAGATGTATTTTGATGGATCATTCATATCACATGGATCAGGGGTAGGCCTTTTATTCATTACACCATAGGGGGATCTAATACCTAAATCAATTAGGGTCAAATTTACTTGTACCAATAACATGGCCAAATATGGAGCACTTGTTACATGGATTTAGTAAGAAATATAATGGAACATATATCATCTCAAGTTTTATGGTAATTCTTAATTAATTATCAATCGGGTTACATACCACTTTCATACCAAAGATGACAAGTTGGTACCATATAAGGCCATGGTAGACACTCTCAAACAATAGATTATCGACATTCAGTTTGAGCATATACCAAGAGAAAGTAACAAAACCATAAATGTTATTGATATAATTGGATCTATAATTCAACAAACAAGCATGACTAAAGAGTATTAGTTCCTCATTGATAACTTGCCAGCACTAGCTCTTGAACCTTTAACTATCATGATGATTTGTGATATTGTTGGTCTTAGGTCTAATTGGTACTTAGACCTTTAAAACTACCTCCATGACCATGTTTTACCACCTGACCTATCCCATAAACAATTTAAATCCTTCATCCACCAAACCACTCATTATACCTTACTCGGATCAACCCTTTACCACTATTATTTTGATGGAACTCTGCTTCATTGTTTAACTTTGGCAAGATCTACACTAGCATTATGGTAAGTTCAAGGAATATGTGGATCCCACACCAATGGGAAAGTTTTATCCAAATATTTTATTTTTTACTAGTTATTATTGGCCCAAAATGGATGTAGATGCAGTTTCATATGTAAAGAAGTGTGATAAGTGTCAAAGGCATGCCAATCTAATTCATGCCCCAACCAAGACTCTAAAATCAATGTTAAAACCATGGCCATTTGCTACATGAGGCCTCAACCTCATTGGGAAGATCAACTCCACCTCATCTAATAGCCATAAACATATCATTACCACCACTGAATATTTAACTAAGTTGATTGAGTCTATATCCCTCACTTACATGACTAAAAAAGAAAATTTCCAAGTTCATTTTTAATCATCTCATTTATTGCTACTATATCCCTTCTGACATTATATCTGATAATGGAGGATAACTCAGAAATAGGGAAGTCAAAAATATATGTGTTGAATACAACATCACACAACACTTTTCTATGGTCTATTACCTTTAAGGTAATGTCTAAGCCAAAGCATCAAGCAAAACTATTATCAACATTCTCAAAAAGATTGTTAATGATGTTGGTCATGATTAGCACCTTCATATATTATATTCCCTTTGGTAATACTATACCGATCACCATACACCCACATGATCCACTCCATATTCACTTATTTATAGTACTAAGGCCATTATTCCCATTGACATTGAGTTTCCTTCTCTATGCATCTCTTTCAAGCATATCTTAGATGACAACAACTATTGAGTAAATTTCCTACAAGAGCTAAAGTTACTTGATGAGAAATGCATGGATGTGATGAACAATCTCCAAGCCTATTAGAATCAAATTTAAGGCCACTATAATTGTCATGTGAAATATAGAGAATTTGAACTTGGTGACCTTATCTTTAAAGAGAACCAAAAGAATGCCACAATTAAAAAGAATAATAAAGGAAAGTTTAAACCCAACTAGGTTGGTACTTTCATCATTATAATAAACTATGGAATAGGATCATATAGGCTTACCACACCCAATGAAAATTAACTCAATGATCTAATGAACATTAACTACCTCAAGTGGTATTACACTTGAGTGACTTGGTGTATTGTTTATAAGGACCATTTCAAGTTGTGTCATTTTACCATTATTATTTTTTGTACTATACCATTTTACCATCCTATCATCCTACTAACCTATCACTTTTTCCTATCACATATCCATTATACCATACCTTTCAGATAAAACAAGTTTTTTTCTCCCTCCCTACCCAACCCTATGACCTTGGTTCCATATTATTTGGTTACATTCATATTTTTAGCAAAAGGATTTAGAATTAGTTTCAGTAGTTCTTTCAATCACTCCATATAAATGTAGTATTCTAGAGTAGCAAGACAAAAAATTGGTAGTTACATCCTTCATTTCTTATTTTATTCTCTATTTTTAAGGGTGCTTTATTATAATCACCTATGGGTAAATCAGTGTCTCATCAGTCTTGCTACTAATTATAACCGCCTATGGGAAAATTAGTACTACTGACCTATGTTGTTATATCCTAGTTATAACCACTTATGGGTAGACTAGGAGCAACATTTGTTTATGACACCTTGACGTGACAAATATCCATTTCCTATGACATACTATTCCTTTATATCAATTGTACTTATTTTATTTGAATTGGTTGCTACACTAATTAGATTCCTCCACTGTAAAGTGGAACTACACTGAATTGAGGTCCCATCCTAGGACTATGTAGGCAACACTCAATACTTGTTTAGATCAGCTCAGTCACCCTAAGCCACACTATCCCTTTTTTATGAGAAACCTAAGCCACGATCTCACCATTTTGTGATTAACCTAAGCCATACTCTCACTATTTTCAAAATAACCTAAGCCATGCTCTCAATGTTTTACAAGCAACCTAAGTAATGCTCTCACTATTTTGTGAGCTTGAACACTTTAATATCTAGTCATTCTCAACTAATTTGAGATACTCAAAAATTCCAAAAACATTTTAAAATCATTTGAAAAACCAAAAACATTGACCACTTCTCTACCTAAAGGATTATGGGAACCCTTACTAAGTCACAATAAAATCACTTATCACTTAGTTTCTCCATCATTTTTATCATTTTATCCCATGAACTTGCCATTTTACAAAACCATTCTTGTTCTTCTATCACATCCATCATGTTTTTTTTTCATCAATTATCATTTTCATCCTAATTCTTGGGAGAACTACATTTAGCCTAAAGTTTTTGTCAGATATTACATCCATGGAACTATGTAGTAAGTGTCCACTTGCCTAGTATATATATAGATAACTCATCCACCCCTTCATTTTTATTTTATTCCCTCAGTCATGTTTGTTTGTTAAGTTATCACCTATTTTCTAAGGGTAATGTTCATTGCATTATTTGTGCTCACATTAGGACTAACTATTATTTGTTTCTTTGTTTGTTTATTTCTTTGTTGTTTATGTTCTTATTTTTTTATTTTAACACTATTGCCTTGATTTAGTCTTTGTGTGTTCATTAGGTGATTCTGTGTGCATTTATACTTGAATCCATCCACATTCATATATCTACATTGCCATAATGATTTTTAACATTAGTGCATTATTTTCCCTTGAATATTGGATTATGAGCATTAGTCCTTATGCATCTTTCAGCCTAGTCCTCATGGTGTTCTATCATGATGCCTACTATATAATACTACAATAAAAATCATCTTCAAAATTTCTACTCAGAAATGGTAGCATCAACATCTCTTCAACACTAGAATTAGCAATATCCCAGTCATATTTCAAATAGATTAATTAATAATGAAAGAATTTCAACCTTTGTTAGTTAGAATGTGCATCTCCCTACTAGTAGATTGTTACAATTCATCATTACCTTTTGTATCAAGTTATCATCATCATCAGCCAATCAATCATGTTTGCCTTAATTAGTGTCTAATGATTATAGTTGACTTTGGGCAAATAATTGTACATAGTCCCACCTACATTTCTAAATGATTCTAACTACATTTGGGAAAATCATTATGTTCTCACCAAATTCAATTTATTTTTTACCAAACAAGGGCATGTTTTTATCTTATTTTTCTAGTCCTAAATAGGATAACTCCATCTTCTCAATGATTATAACCACCTTTGGGAAAATTAATGTGTTATCATACCATGTTGCCACTATCAAGGTACAATGCTTATAACCACCTTTGGGAAAACCATTTTACACCATACCACTTGCATTCTTAGTTATGTTGATTGATTTTTCAAATCATTATGTTCTCACCCCATAATCTTCCTTTCTTTAGTCATCTCATTTTACTTTTTTTTTGAAGGACTGTTTATCGACCTACTTGTGCCAACCATTCCCTCAAGGGGGCATCATACAAGTCATCCATTTATTTTGAATTTGTAAGCATGAATGACCTTTTAATTATTTGAGAAGATTTTACTATGCCTATAGCTTGTAACACCTTCCCAAATAGGGGTAAACTATAGACACCTAAAATTAGCCACCAATGACCTCCAACTAGGCTTTTGACCAATTTCTATCAAAATGCACAATTTAGCCTAAAAAAACTAAAGCACATTAAATGAGTTGAATTTATCATATACAAGTGCTTATTTTTTCCAAAGTATCCATAAATGGGGTAATGAAATTTATGAGATAGCTAAATTTGATTAGATCATTTTGAGTCAAAATAATGATTTCACACCTGGGTTCTCTATATTACTCTTTTCTACCAATTTTATTTCATGAGACAAATTCCTTTGTTATTTTGTTTTTTAAACATCCTAAATGTGATAATAGATCCAATTCATCTAACATTACATCCTAATTCTAATCGAATAAGTTTTTGCATCATCAAGTGACATCATTTCTTGGGAGGACATCCCTAGGACAAAAATGCATAAAATATCTGGTTAAGCCCTCCCATGCCTCTTTAATACCTCTCTATAACAAATATTTATGAAGGAATTTATTGATTTTATCCTCCAAAATTAAATGTATTCTTATCCACACATCCTCATCTTAGGATGGACAGTTTAGATTCATTCTGATCATTTACAAAAACCTATAAATAAGAAGCCTCACACTCATAATTTTAATCTTAGATAGTGTAAAGTTACCATTCACAAATGATTACAAAGCCTCATATAATTAGTGTTATTATGACAAAATTTTAAACCAATCCAAATCCATCGCAAGCTAAAGGTGCCAAGGATAGAAGGAGCCAAACAATTCCATTGATGAAGACTCATTGAGCACAAGCCGAGCAAGGCACTCCAAAAAGCCATTTAGAGCATCCAAGGAAGGTGAAAGATAATTTATATTTTGGATTCTAGTTGTGTTTTACATTTAGTTTTGTTCATTAATATCTAATTTTATTCTAGTCTTAAGGTGTTAGCTATTAGTTTGTTATTATGGATTTTGATTTCATACACTAACACTATACTAATCTCCCCTTATTAGAATCCTATGTTCATAGCAACTACCAATGCAACCTAGCTATATGAGTTGCCATGTTTTGGTGAAATAGAAGAATTCATGCAATTCCTCCTCTCACACATCCATGGAGACCAATTTTACTTCATAGGGAGTTACATATAGATATCAATGTACCTAATTGATAGAATCACTGAGATCCTAGACTTAGGCATGGATATCCACCAGATGATGGTGGATGATGTAGAAATAGAAAAGGTTTCAAAAATATTTAGGTTTTACAAGGGATGATTTTAATTCTCAATAAAGGACATAAAATACCATGGCAAGAGGACCATGACATGTTTTATTATTTCAAAGCTTTGTCCCACTGGAAAATGGATGGACATCAATAAGGCCTACTTGTGCATTGCCCATCACATGGTGTAAGGGGTAAAGTTTAACATAGAAAAATTAATTAATAAGGAGATGGTGAAGAATGCACTAGAATGTTACATGGTCTGAGAGACCTTTAGATGGGGCTCAACATTGATATTAATAGTCATGGAGGAGTTCATTGGGCTTGATGGCAATGAAGACAATCTTTGGGTCTTTTTAGTGCATAAAGACTCCCCATCACTAAATTAATAAGACTTCACCCACCCACATTCCTTCTCCTATAAATACAAGACATGATTAATGGGGTGGTGCACTCAATACATCAAGGCATTTGGGATATAATGTTACATCCCTTAGGAGCTTCCCTAGCACATGTTTGGGATGATGACATTCACTGTCATGTAACATTTTTTTGTAGTGCACCTAACACTCATAGATAGAAGCTTATCTAGATAGCTCAAAATACCTTAGGTATTTTCCATGAAATATTTTATGGAAGTGCTAAGGGGGATTCCAAATTCATAACAATTAGACATCCCATTGAAAGCTATAGACCTAAAAAGGAGTAGGTTTAGGGACCAGTATGTGCATTGAAGAGGGAAAGCCATGAAAGATGAGGAGGATGATTCTAATAGAATGGACCTCCATCCCCTCAAAGGATAAATCATCATAGGGCACATCTTCAACTTATTTTATGAGATGAAGCCAGGAAATAGGGGTACATACCCTGGGAAATATGATGACCTCCCCCTTTAGAGTGATGATGATGTGAAGATAGTGTTAGCAATGCATAAGAATTCCCCATAGAAAAATGAGGGAGAGACACTTGAATAAATTCAAGATCACATCAGATTAAGGGTCATATTGATGAAGAATAAACCTAATCAGCTCTAAAGATGAAGTGTGTGACATTCATGCTAGAGATTACTTCTTCTAGTTATAATCTAAAGCATAAGAAGTCTAAGGGAGCTATTATAATGCCAATAATAACACTGGAACAAATGGAGGTAGAATAGGCCCACACATAATAAAGGGAGGAAGAGATAGAGGAAGAGGAAGAATAAGGAACCAAAATATACATTATACAAGAAGTAGGAGAGTAGCCCAACACCAAGGAAGTTTAGAAGGCCCTCCAAGGTGGTATTACCACTATGATTGAAGAATCAAAGAATCAACCTAGCACCTCATCCAAAGAGACCTCCACATAGCTTCAATGAACTGAGGAGGAAAAGAGAAGGTTATGGAAGAAAATATGCCATAATAAGGAAGATATTGAGATGGTGTTACAGATAGAGAAAAATAAGGTGATGAAGGAATCCAACATGATTCAAGAATATATTGAGAGAGTCAAGGATAAGGAAGAGAAGGCCAAGAAAAGGAAGGTAGCCAAAGCCATAAATTACAATAAATAAAAGAATAAAATGGAGGTTCTTGTAAGCATATAACCAACTAAGGAAGCATTAGATAATGTACCTAGTACCCCCACCAATAAAGTAGATCAAACTTCATAATAGGCACACCTAAGTAATGAAGAGGCACCTGAAGTAAAGGAAAGAGATGTTGGTGCCTTGGAAAAAAAACAAATAAAGAGAACCAAGGAACCCCTATAGGAATAGGAAGAAGACACTTCTAATGAAATCACTAAAGAAAGAGGTAATGCTAATGAAGAGGAAGAAGAAAAAATAGATTTAGTCATCATAGAAGTTGAAGTTATAGATTTTAGCCTTAGAGAGAAGGCACAGAAGGGGAGGATAGATGAATATTTTTATATGTTTGAATACATGTCCCATAACTCTACCATATACATGACATTAAAATAGCTTTTGTTTTCATTCAATAACTACATGGATGAGCCTCACTTTGAGACACTATAAAATGACATATTAGGCATGGATAAACCTGAAGAAGGGAATGAATCCCTTATTATAAATCCCCATGAAATGAACCTAGTTAGGTTGGCTAATGAAATCATCTAGATGGCCACTAAAGTCATATAAAAGAACATTTTCAATGATGTTAGGGTGAAGAAATAGAATAAAATTGCCAAGGATGCCAAAGAAGAAATGCATGCCATAAATTTCAAGCTGAAATAAATATATGAATACATAGAGATTACCAAACCATCCCTTTTGGTCAGTGTTGATACATCAAACATCTCAAAGGTTAAAAAATTATGTGTTGTAGTGGAGCAGATGATCCTAGATATGAAAGTAGAGATGATGCATGAATAATAAAAAGACCCTTACACCATGTTGTAGAAAGAGATAGCTGCCAAGCTCAAAAAGGTAGAGGACCTCTTCATAAAGTTACAAGAAGGCATAGATGCAACCGATGCCATATTCATGAAATTTTCCAACCAAGAATTAGTCATAAATGTGTTCCTTAAGTAGGTAAAGGGGGATAAATAAGAGCTAATGGTGCTAGTATACTCTATGAGTAGGGTAGAGTACACATAGATAATGGGTAGTTTCAACATGTTGAGTATACAAATAAAGGAATAAGAGTAGAACATAAAATAAATATTATGTACATTGTAAAAGAAGGCCTATGAACAAGGAGAAATTATTAATGGAGGAGTGATTAATTCTAAGGAAAATATTGTGGCCTTTAAAAAAGAACTAGATAAGATAGATGTTCTCACACTCAGCACCACCTCTACAAAGATAGATAAAAACTATAAGGAAATCAATTTCTCTATCAAAGGATTTGAGGACTTCATCACCAAACATAAGGAGAGTTTGCTTGAGTTCTATGTATCAAAGGATTTGGCAGCCTAATCTGAGGGTGGAATATCCATTTTATATGGGGTAATGTTGGGCCCCTATTTCAACTAAGTATAGATCTATAAAAATTAACAGACATCTTGGCATAAGGAAATCACTTGGCATGATTGTTATTTTGGTATTTTTTATGCTAGATGGAGGAATCAATGCACATCTTATGCCAACTAGTATGTTTTTAATTGGCACCCAAATTTTTAGGGTATCTTCAAGAGTGACTACATTTGGTGACCATAGCATAAAGGATGAAAGGTGATGAAGTTAAAAAAATGGTCAACAAAGGCTTCAGTTTAACACCATACATGCACTCTCCCTTGTTAAGGAGATGCTCCTGTGTGCTATAAAACTAAACTCAAACCAATGAGTAAAGGATGCAATTTTGATGCAGTGAAGCTATGGATAAATAACTCTACATGTTTTAACACTATTAGAAATTAGGTTTATATTGAATGCCTTTTAGGCTTAATTTGTATATGCCCATGCTCACCTATGAGCCTCTAGGGTGTTAATCATTTTGAATTATGTATTCACTTTGCTTTACCTACTATGAAATCTACTCTATACTTAAAATTTGATTAATGAAGATGAGTGGTTGCAGTGATACATGGTGTTCTTGGTTTGATTGTCATTCATTTTTTTATTGAAATGAATAATGAATGTAAAGGTTATAAGGTTATAAATTCAATATATATATATGTTAGGCTTAACAAGATCCTGGTTTCGGTCATTAATGACATCCCTATGTAAAAGATGATGTTAGTGTAACTAATAGAAATAGCCTAAGTATATATATCCCATGTACCTGTATTCCTACCTTTGCTAGATACATGGGCTCAAAATGAGCCTTCAAGTTCAAGCATCCCCTTTACCCTTCTAGTGCCTTTATGATGCTAGACTTAGCTTGATAAAGGGTTACACCCTTATAACCATAATGAATTCCCCAAATATAATTGTGCCTAAATACCTCAGACTTAACCCCAAAATGGCTTCTACCATTGGATCCACCAAAATCCTTCTCTCAAATGACCAAGTATTATATTTGATGCTTTGTGCCATAGCACAACTAACCTAATATGGGCCTTAATTATTTCTCTACTACATTTCAAGTGAGCACATAAGGCTTGCACCTTTTGTGAATTGATGCTAGTTTAGATGAGTGAAAAATATTGAGTTCGATGAGAAAATACCATGTTTGCACCTAGTTGTAATGAATCTAGAACTAACTTGGACAACCAAAGAAGCACTTGACTCCTTAAATGTGAATTAAACCCCTTTTCTATAGAAACTAGTGTCTAAGGTAGTTCATTATAGTTCTACTTATATTTTTCACAAATTATTTCTAGGTTTTTAATATTAAGCCTTGTTTCGACTGTGGTACAAATTTTAATTATATGTGATGAATAATTTTTCCTATAGATCTATTTTCCTCTAAAAAATCTAGGTTTTTATGATTCTTAGGGTTTGAATTAATACCATGAGAAAAAGTGGTTAGTGGTTCTAATGTATTCGATATGTGATCCACACCCATATGTGGGTACACTAGCTACATACCAATTCTCTGAGGAGGGATTGAGATTGATGTATTTCTCCCACTTATGTGATATGTGTGAATGTGTATGAATGCTAGAATGCTTAAGAGTGAATTATGTGGGGATACCTTGGAGGCCACTTGAGATATGGATACCTACACTAGGGATGGATTATTGAATGTATGGGATAAATCAATATAATATTAGAATAATTAGTGGATTTCCCTCAGTATGAAGTGGTAATTTTCTGTGCTTCTATGTGATAATGTACACTTAGAATGTAAGAGTGTGAAACTAATTTTTATATATTCTTCTAATAAAAATGACTTGGGAAAATGACTGAAGAATAGGTCTAGGCTAACCCTAATCCTCTTATAGATATAAAAAATTAATATTTGTAGGGTGTAAGGACCTAAATCACTAAGGTATTATGCCATTATGGGTCTCATGTGGTGTTTTATAGGCTTGTGTGTTATTTTTGACTACCATGTGACTAAAAGTAGATCAAAAGGGCCCCTAAGATGGGTCAAGTGTTATAAAAAGGGTCAAGTGACATAAATTGATAATCTAAGGAATAAATGGTTAATTTTAATGACTAAATTTCCCCCTTTTCTTATATAAATTTAGTAAATTAAAATGAATAGATTAAAGGAAAGAGAGACATACCTAGAGTTACCTAAGAGGCAAAGCCCATGAATGATTAAATATGCTCCATTGTGTGTCTTATAAATGAAACATATATGAATCGGTCCTTAATAAATATAAATAGATAAAACTAAGTAAAGAGATACAAGTGAGAGAGGAAAGGAACAAATACACCTCACTAGGTATGTGAACTAATACAAAGACTAGGTGTAATAACCTAAAAGTGAAACTTGGGTGATAAGAGTGTTACTTGAGAAAACCTATACCTAACTTAACCCTAGATCAATCCTAGAGACTATTTTCACACTTATCTAACCTTCATGTGGGCCACAAGCATCCCTAGTTATCCTTAAAGCAATCCTCAACCTTCATTCTTGCATATTGATCCTTCGTGCTTAGGGTTTTACCATTTGAACACTAGAAAATTAATAGGGATTGTAGTACTACATGGAGTTAGTGTCCTAATATTGGAACTACTATCCTTTACCTCCTCTTTTAAAAAACATATATCTTTTTAAATCTCAAAATTCCTAGGGTTAGCCTAGACCTCTTTTAGCACCTACACAAATACCATAACATTATAAATACATGAATTGTATCCATCTAAACATAATATGGAAGTTAGATGCAAATTACATATGTAAACTCAAAACATGTTATGCATAATTAAGTTTATCAATCCTTATTATGCCCTACTTATACATATTACCATATACAACATTCCTAAGCTCAAATTACTCAAATTTCCAATCTCAAGCACATTAAAAACACTCAATTCAAATATCATACTAGTTTCACTTGACTTGCACAAAAACTTAAGTGGGGAGAACTACATCAGACTTGATCCCTCTTCAGAGTATTGGTATGTAGGTAACTCTCATCATAATGGGTTGTTGAGGATGTCCAACCTACCCCACTAATAAACACACTTTTCAACTTGTATCACCCAGATGGCCTAGAAACATGGATGATTAAGGTTTGATCATAAAAAAAATAAAAATAGGCCATATATAGGGTCTTATAACTTGCGTACATAGGAATAGACCTTATATATCTAGACACATGTACACCCAAAATCTAGGGATGATCCTATATAGAGGACACTACTACCAAAATAGGGACACTAGTGTCATGTGGTGATACTATCTAATTATAGAAATAATATTTAGGAGATTTTTTGACACTTGGATCCTTTTTTTGACACTCACACTAGCCTCTACCTTATTTTTTAACCTCTATATCATTATTTGCACTAATTATTACTATTTTTAGAAAGGTCAAAGTTGGTCAATTTTGTAATAAATTAGTGGATATATTTATTGCATATTTCCACTTTTATTTACTATACTCAGATATTTAAAAACATATGATATACATTCACTAAGTCCTAAAATTTTAAACATTTGGTGAACTCTTCTTACTTCAAATATTGCACAAACCCTAACCCTAGATAATCCTAGGGTTTAAATTTTTAGCCTTCTAAGACCCACACTCAAATTTTATATTCATATATCTTCCAATTTTTATTTTATATAATCATGATAATCATGATAGAAGAAGTTTATCACTTTTTTTTCAAAGTTTAATACTTGTATTTACATGTTTATTTCCTATAATTCATAATGAACTAAAAAAAGAAAAACACATTTATAGATGATGTTATATCAATTAAAAATTATGTCATATTTCATTATATATTTATCATTTTATTGTTCTCTTATGCATAATTTAATTAATAAATAAAAATGTACATACATATAGGATATATTATATAAGCTAACAACTATTTTTCAAGTTTTAATATCATATCTTATGAACAATAAAGACTCTCCTTTGCTTCCACATATCCATGAGGATGATAGCTACTTTCCCTCTAACCAGGTCCATGATACCACTCCACAAGATGAATTATCCTATATTTATTGTTACTAATTCCCATACTTAACCTATATACACCACTCCCCTATAGGATGTTTGCCTACATGTTCAATAAGAAGCAACTAGTGTTTGCACTTGTGAAACTTTAAGGGATAAAGTTATTAATATAAACAAGATAATATTAGAACTATAGAATTAAAATTATTTATTAAGTGAAAATTTCACATTATAGGTAAATCATAGTACATGCACACAATATTTAGAATATGCTAGTGTAAACCATGCATATGTATCCACATCTAGAAAAGTTGTGCATAACACTCTTTCATATCTAAATCGTAAAGTAAAACAAAATGCATCTATTATAAGGGATTCAAAATCCTTACAAGGGTCCAATAAGAGTTTAGTTGATTTACTAGGGGAAATTATTAAAGCTATGTTGATCAACCCACATCCTCTACACCTAGTAAGGAGGTCCAAATACTACTATGCATATCATAGAATGCATGGGAAATGCACCAATTCTTGTTTAGCATTAAAAATAATAATACAAAAGATAATGGATGAAAATGACTCACATAGTGACACATCATCCAAACAAAATACAAAGGCATATCTATATATTCAAAAAGGGTCAAATTCAAAAATAGTACAAAAGTGGTTACCAAAGCATAACTCAGAACAACAAAAGGTTCATAAAGCACAATCAAAGCAAGAAAAAATATAACAAACATAGGTAGAGAAATTAAAATATGAAAATATACCTATCAAAAATTAGGCTCAACTTTTAAATTAGTATGGGTTTGGTAAAAAATATCTACAATAGTTTGATTATCATAGTCAAGGTTTGGGCATGTAGGCCCAAGGCATCACTACTGCTATTTTATAAGTTGATAATATTTGTTAACAAGATTTGGGGTTTATTTAACATCCTAAGGAAAATAATTCATAGATATAGTTTATCAAGGCAAAATATCTAGATACATAGGAAATGTTACAAAAAGAGCATGAACTTAAGTTGAAAAATTAAAATCATGCTAAGTAAACAAGAATTCTCAAAAAAGGCTTTGTAGAAAAAGAGCCTCTATAGCACCATATACCTACAATAAACATAGTTTCAAAGGGTAAAACCACAATCAATATTCCAAATCACAATTTAAAAAGGTCAACTCCAAAGTATGAGGCAATTATCTATGCTCATCTAAATACAATAGAAATCAACACTAACATTTCATATTATTATGATTTCAATAATGAACAGTACTTAGATTCATCTTGCAACACCATTCAACTATAACATAGAAATCACACTACATGAGAGACTACCATTCCTATTTGTGACACATGCCACATTAATAGTGAGTCCCTCATGAGACTCATTAGTTAATATTGTTCCTCCTTTATTGTACATAATTTCCTTAATTCTTGTTCCTTGTATATAGTTTCATTTTCATGTTGCTTGTACATAACTTATATCTAGAAAATAAAAAATATATAATATTATAAAAACACAAAACATTCAAATATTTAGTCAAAAAATACAAAATTATAGATTTTTTGCATTGCCATGTTTACATTTTTTATATTTTCTAGACACTACATATGATAGCTATTTTATTGTAGTTAAAGTCTATCATACATACATGATTCACTTGTTCTTGTCTAGTGATTATAAATTGATTATATGACTCAAGTCCAATACACCAATCTATATTTTATATTATCTACCCATTAAGGGCATATACACAGATACATAGGTTCTTCATTTGACACATTCACCCATTTGGAGGAACCCTATATATAGTTTAGATTACCAAATTCCATTTTTTATACTCCACATCATAGCTTTAGCATTGTTATATCTTGATATTGATCATGCTACACCTAGATTTTTTGCCAACTATTATGACTTTAGACTTAGTATATGTACATATTATCTCTTACACATATTTATATTATTTTTTCATGTATGCCTTAATTTATAGATTTAATAGTTTAGAATTGATTGTGTCTTTATGCTTCTTATATTTGAGGGGATTTGAATATGCCATTGCTTAATGACTCTAAGCCACTTATTTTCATTTTATGTATGCTTTGGATATGTTCCCATGTCTTTGTGTGTACCTTCATATTTATGTATGTAGACATTTGAACATGTCCTTCTATTTGGATCTAAGCCAACTTGCTTGTTGCTTATGTATGTGGACATTTGAACAAGCCCTTGTATGTTTTTTTTCTCATATTTATAGTGGGATGTGCCCATGTCTAGTGTATTGTGACCTCTTGGTGTACTTTACATGCCTCATGTGTGTTGTATGTATGTTTTATTATATGCATCATGGCCATGACACTTATCTATTATTTTTTAAAAACTCTATTTTTAGATTTCATGAGGGCCTCATGCATCTCCCCTTCCTACTTGGGTACCATGATGGACATCACACCCCATCTCCCTAAGTGGCTACTTAGTTAGTACTCAAATTTTCTATTACATACTTTTTTATACTTATCTTGATAGCCTTGTGAATACTAGGCATAACATGTATTATACATTAAAAACTTATGATTAGATTATCTTACATTCAGATGTTATATATTCAAATTATATTAGATTATTAAATACATATCATATATGCTTTGGCTAACACACTTATTATAGATATTTTTCTTTTGAGGATAGTTTTTTAATAAGTTCAATAAGTCCCCTTAAAATAAGGGGCATTCATAGGGGTTTGTCATAGAAATTAAGCTCCCATAATGAATTCAAAATACATTTTTTAGCACACAAGATTATATTATAGAAATCAGACTCAAGTAATCATAGTGGGAAAATGGTGACATAAAGATTAGTAAAATTGCATTGAAATTAGAGAAGATAGACATTAGCACCCAAATTAAGAAACTATCACATGTTACTACTATAAAATATATAGTGCTACTATTTAGTAGCCTCAATTTTATAAAATACATATTGGCTAAGAAAATATAGTAGGTACAATCTAGGTTTACACAAGTTTAGTTATAGATTTACCAATTTTACTTAGTTTAGCTTAGATTCATACAAGTTTGCTTAGATTGGGGGCATCATGTGTGGCATGACCATTCCAATTTTTAGTTCATATTAATAGATACATATTATTACAATTCAGTCTATAATCCATATGATCATATATCAGATTCGAGGGCATGTGTGTAACACATTATTTCTATATGCTCACTTACACACCAGTTTATTAGATGGAATGAAAAATTCCATGTCATTACCTATGTCGTATACATATAACATCATATTCCATGTTACACACTAGTTTCATGCCTTAATCCATTTGTAGTTGTTGGCATTCTCGAGTGGCTCAGAATTGCCTAATATACTTGAGTGGCCATAGAACCGACATTTATAGTTAGACATTTCAAGTTACATTACATAATTTTAGTTTTAAATGCATCTAATATTGACCAATTTTTACCCATAGGTCAAAATTTAAACTCCCTATATCAAAAAACTTGCTTTTAATGCTTCCATACCTTGTTCATATGCTCTTTCATGCCTTATGTGGTTTTAAATAGTGTTTTAAAAAGTCTTGTTGGCATTGTTTAAGATAGTGTCTTACCAAGATTTCCAATGCCTTCATTATAGTGGGTCATATCAGTATGTCATAATTTGTCAAGATGGTATATATTCTATTAATCAAAATAATTTCTTTTGGTCATTTGGTTTAAAACTTGTTAAGATTGTTTGGGGAGATTAAGGTATTTTAACATTTTTAAAGATTTTTGGAGAAACCTGGGTTTCCATTATAGAAAAATAAATCCTTCTCAAGGTAATATTATTTCATGTAACATTAAATCAAATGGTAAATAGGTAGCTCCAATTTTGAATAAGTCCTATCAATGTGTGTTTCATCTCCATGAGGTCATTAGACATATGGTTGGTCTCCATTGTATCTCATAAGGTTCCAAAGCTATTTTTAAAAGGAAATATAATATAAGGTATATAAATGTGTATTTTACAAATTAATAAGTGAAACTTTTAACGTGGATAAATTTATCATAACATTATGCATGTCAGATCATGGTTAGTTAATTCAATTTTAAGTCCAAACAAGTAGTTTTAGGCACTTGTATGAACTTCAAGAGCTCGTATTCGATGGAAATTCCATTAGAGTGTCTCTTCACATTATATATGTCATCTCCAAGTTTATGAAGCTTTCTTAATTCTATATAAGGTAATAGATGCATCCAAATCTCCATTAAGCTCCTTGAAAGACCTCTAAAGGTAGTTTTCTTCTGCTCATTATGTACAACACAAGAAGAATGGTGAAAAAATATATTATATTGAGGAGGGGGTAATAATTTTATTAAAATAATTTTAATTGGTTTTTATATTTAATCCCATATCTCTATGAACAATCGATAAGAGCTTAAGGGGTCAAAAGGTGACTCAAATCCCCACTAGCTTAGTTTTATCTTCATGAGCACACTTTTGAACCTAGTGATAGAAAACAAAGCATAAAAAAATTAATAGCATAGTGGTAAGAGATATATATTACACGAAAATCAATAATCTATATCAATCATATGCATGTATTGGCACAAATGAGGCTCTTTTTAACTGTTTGCATGTGATAGACCCATTTTGTGAGTTTTTTATTTGTTCTCAATACAAGTAATATGATAATGAAGTGAAAAGAGTTTAAAATGGATCAAGACTATTTATAAATAATTTACAGTCCAAAAAACATGTAATTTAAGTGTTAATATACTTAGATACAGTAAATAAAACTTTGGTTTGTTACTAGTTCTTGAAAACTCTATGTTGGTGGTTTAATGTAATGGGTAACCTCCAATATATCCATAAAAATATATCATGCATTCTCAAATCCATTTAAAAATTTAAATCAATACTTTATCATGGATGATCAATACATAATCTTAATGGATAAATTATCATCCACCCACAGATCTCATTGAAGGCCTATAGGTTTGTATTCAACAAATGAAGAAAATGTGTAATTATTGTATGAAGATTGAGTATTCAATGGTCATAAGGTGATAATATGGGTATTGGATGAATATAGAGAATAATTTTTGAATAATTTTAAGTAATATAGACATAAAAAATGATACTACTTCAAATTAAAATCTAAAGCAAACAAACACATACCTACAACTGCCAAATGTAGAAGTGAAATATAGGTGACAACCTTGCATTGTGAAGTGTTACATGATGGTATAAAATTAATGAAATATGAAAGATAAAATTTAATTTTTTTTCATAATTAAAAAATTCTCCAAGGATTCCTAAAATGACAAAAGGTAGACCTACAGGTTTGCTTTGACTTGTAGGTCTCTTTTACACATAAAACACAATACTCTTGCATTAGAATTGAGGATCAAGGGGATGAATGAAGCATTAAATATATGTATAGAATCATAATAATATCTTTAAAGTTTATTAATATGAAAATTGTCCTATTAAATATCTTAAACTTCCAAAATTATAGTCAAGGCAACCAATGAGAACCTACAGGACTGTGTAAGTACATGAGTATGAATATGCAATGGTATATTAGAGTTGGGATCTAAAAGGAGAATTAGGATGTATATAATCATGAATAATATTCCCATGTTAATTTTTAAACATTTTAATTAGAGATAATCCCTTATTCAAATTTATTCTCAGGCTTAATAAATAACTAGACCCTAATGAAGACCTACAAGCAAAATTGTCAAGCCTAAGTGACTTGAGGCCTATGTTTGTGATTTTGTGATGAGATTTGGTTATAAGGGTATGATTGAGATATATAGGATATAAAATATTATGAATAATTCAATTGAATAATTATTTAGATTTATGAATCTTAAAAAAAGAGGAAAATGGGCAGATAAAGTAGTTACAGTCACTTTGGCATGATTAACTACAAACACTCAATACATGAAACATAGGTTACAAAGATCATAGAGGGATAATATGCATTTTAGAGTAATTTTAAATATGGTATATAGGTGATACATACCTAAATATTTCATTTTTATATAAAACTAAGCTCTAAAATTACACTTTCAGGCCTAATTTCTCTCTTTACATCACCAAACATAGTCTTATCAACTTGAGAGATACCTTCTCATGCTAGGAATAGTATGAAGGTTTTTATTGTGAACCAAATATATTTTTAGGTTTTATAGGTAATTTTACACTTTAAATTTTTTGAATTTTTTCATTTGGTAAGGGCTTGTACTTTATGAATCATCATTAAGATGATAAGTGTGTTTTTGGCTGCCTAAAAGACTAGGTATGACCTGATTAGATAAATTGAGTTAAAAGTGTTTTAAATTAGTTTTAATGAAATTTAAATAACCTATAAATTATTCCTAACTCTAAATTCACCCTTACCATGTAAATTTTTTGTACCTGTACCTATATAGACTCATTAAATGCCATGATTTTATAAGGATTTGAGCTGAAAATAAGGTTGTTGACCTCATGAATAGATTAAAACTATTAAGAAGGATAGTTTGATTTTTTTGATACCTATTAAAGTATAAAAACACGTACATTACACCATAAAATTTCTCCTATAGGTCTAGTTGTTGAAGGCAGTGTGAAAAAGGCTTGAGAAATGCTAGTTTCTTCAACCATTTCATGGTTCTCATATCTACAGAAGGCCTCAAAAGCTAAAATTTGGTATGGAGGATGTTTATAGGCTATTTAATTTTAATCACACAATTTTTTTTAGTTTAAAACTTTTTGGAAGTCTTTGGACCAAATTCATAGTTTTTAGTCTCAAAGGGGTAATGGAGACCTAATTGGAGAGAGAGAATAATAGAAAAAGTATACTTGCACTTGATTTTAGGTCATGGAAATTGGAATGGATATATAAATGGATATTTTAAAATAAAAAATACCCTTATTTTCCCAATATTAATCCTAAATTAGTATACACAATGAATTTTGCATGTTTTTAGGGCTACAAGGAATTGAGTGTTAGTGAGAGCTTGAGGTATAATATGAAGTATTAGAGAGATTTTGAGGTATCCAAATGATATTTTGTATATATTTTGTGATATTAATATGAATTTAATGGAGAATAATTGTATTTATGAATTAAAAATCAATATTTGACACTTAAAAACAAAGATAGGCATGATAAGGCCAAGTGGGCATCAAGATACCTAAGAGGTGTAATCATCATTGGAATGTCAATTTTAGTAGTTTCCTAAATAATTTAAAAGTTTCAAATAAAAAATAAATATAATTTAAACATGACTTGAAAATCAATGAGGCCACTTTTCATCGTACAAGCTAAGAGAAGGGGTAGTTTTGAAGAGGAAGGTCAAGGTGTCAAGCAAGTTTGAAACTCCTACGTCATTTGGAGTAGGAAAGCATCTTTAGGAAATAAAAATTATCCTTTGAAATATGATTCAAATTTTATCCAACTAATTTCTTGGTTTAAATTTTCATGATACACTTTTCACATCTCTCTCTTACACCCTTCTCTCTTATTCTCTATAAATTGATCCTAGATAGGATATGTATGTATCTTCCACCTAGATATGGAGAAGCCCTACCAATTTTCAAGCCTTTTATAAATGAGAAACTTATGGTTTTACCTCTTATTTTGACTAGATTCAATGTTTTTTCATTACTATTTAATCTTATTAAGTGATTATCTTAGCTTTCTTGGCATGTTGTCATTTTCTAGCATTCATATTCAGTTTGAAGGCTTTTTCACAGGTCTTATGAAGTGTCTAAGTGAGGTGCAAAGGTTGAGTGAGTTATATACTAATTAGTTTCATTATATGACCTCTTGACTATCCTTCCTATCCCAAGCATCTCTCACTACCTCCACAATGAAGTGTTGACAAGAGAGGAGTAAACACCTAAAACTGGGCACTGACAACCTCCAATTAGAGTTTCAACCAATTTCCACCCAAAATGCACAATTTGGCCTAAAAATACTAAAATATGCTAAATGATGTGAAAATGACATATTCAATTTCTTATTTTGGATAGGGTATCACTAAATGAGGCAATACAATTTATGGGCTAGCTAACTTTGATTAGATCATTTCGAGTCAAAATGCTAATTTTGCACCTAGGTGCTCTAGATTGCTATTTCTTATCAAATATCTTATACAAGACACATGACTTTGTTATTTTCTATTGGTAACATCCTAAATGGGATAAAAAATCCAATACATCTGATAGTGACTTCTAATTCCAATCCAGTCAAATTTTAGATCAATAATAAGGCATTCTGATCAATTTGAGTAATTTATGCACAAAGTGCTTAAACATGCTTAAGATCTAATTAAACGAAAATAGAGCCTAATCAGTAGTTCCATGGAAACTTTTTGAATACTTTTTTTTTGAAATGAATATTGAATATCTTCATCATTAGGTGACCTCATTTCTTGGGAAGACATTCCTAAGCCATAAATGCCATAAATATCAAGATTCATTCCTCATCAAAGCCCTCCATGCCTCTTAATAGCTCCTCTATCCCAAATATTGATGATCCTATTTATCAATTTTAATTTCATAATTGGATTGATCCTTAGCCACACATCTCAATCCTGAGATGGACCCTTTAGGTTAATTCTAGACATTTGTAAAAATCTATAAATAGAGAGGCCATGAAAATCATTTCTAAGACTTGATAATGCAAAGTTATAATGCACAAATGATTCCAAAATCCATTTTAATTAGTTTCACCATGCTAAATTTATTTCAAGCCAAGCCAAGCCAAAGCCACAAGGTGCCAAGGAGAAATGGAGGTAGCCAAGCTTCCATTGCCAAGAACTTCATGAGCATAAGCCAAGCAAGACGCTACTACAAAGGCATTTGAAGCAACCAAGGAAGGTGAAGGAATTCTTGTGATTTATTCCTTACTTTTTAGTTGTGTTTTTTATTTGTTTTTGTTAACTAATCTCTCCCTAGTGTCTAAGCCTAGACATGCTATGCTAGTTAGTGTGTTTCTTTCATTTTGTTTTCATTTTGGAATTGACATGATACTAACCATCCTCTCTTGAGTTAAATTCCTAGATCACATATGGCATGCTTGGTGGGACTAGACACATATCACACTTAAAGAAGATCATTTTTAAAATTTAAAATGTTTATTTGGACCCTTAAAACTCTTGTAATTTTTTTTAAAAATTTATTTTGTCATTTTTTTTATCATGGTTTTTATATAGTAACCAACATCGGCAAGTAATACCAACATCGATTGCATAGCTTAACTGATGTCAGATAGATAATTGACATTGATTAGAGAATGTCACCATAATTAGTTATAGAAACCAACGTTGATCACTATGTTTTTCTTAAAACATAGACCTGAGACCTCTTTTTCCAAAGTTTATTATTTCAAAACAAAAAGAGCTTCAAAGCTAAAGGACATGATAACATTTTTGCCATAGGACCAAGCTTGGCATTTTCTGAAAACATATTTTATATCACCTTTTTCATACTTAATAATCAATTAAGAACATTGTTTTGGTGTTTGAAAATTTTAGATGTTTATGATTAATGCTTTCAAAGTTTACAACTAAGACCAAGGGGTCAAATGGACACAAAATCTTTCATTTAGGCTTAAAAATGAACACACTTGTCAATTTTTATTTTTAATAGTTGTTTATATTAAATCCTTTTTTGGAAAAAAGAGGAATGTTGTATGTATGCTCTTCCATTTGTCCCCTATAGGGAACCCTTGGAATCAAAAGTGTCATTATTTTTGCAAATAGCCTAGTCTAAGGTTCAAAAATAAAGTCATCTAAAGCACTCCCAAAAAAACTTGTTAAAGTTTGGGTGACCTTGAAAATGACCCTAAATTCTTTCTATTTCATGATTTCTTTATTTTTATGTAAAATTAGCATATGAGGGGGAATTCATCACCTCCAGTAGGTTATTTAGGGAATCTTTGACCTGGCGTTTCATCTCCTGGCATTGACTTCATTTGGATCTTAATTGGAGTTGTACACAGAATGTAGTGGCACTTTGGACATTGCACTACACTAAGATAAAAATAAGATGTAGTGGTTGTAAAAAGGACTAGACCTTTTTTCATTAAGCTAAGTTATATGGACCCAAAATCCATGCTTTTATTTTGCATTGTTTGGCATGAAAGCCATTGTCTCATTGATTCCCATAGATCATTAGGAAACTTCTTATATCTTAGACAAATCCCCACTTGTCATGGAAGTATTGTTGGTGAAAGGTGCACCTCAAGTCCATGTCACAATACTATCATTTGAGAGAAGGGTGGGGGGTGTAAAAACCCTACTATATAATGCACATTTAATTTTGGATGAACAATTAAAATCATCTCAAATGATGTATATTAATGGATTCCAAAAATACCAAGAAACCTTGTCAGTTTAGGATTTAAGAGTGATTAATTAGTTGGTATTTTTTTAGATAAAAGTCTTGTTTAAATTCAAAACTTGGTGTAAACAAACAATCGAAACCAAACACATAGTCCATATTTTCCTTTGAATAAAGAGGTGTTATGTTTCCCACGTAAGATCATCAATTTTCCTTGTTCAAAAGTTCATCAAATATTAAGATTCATATCATCTACTTTGGCATAGTTATGATACCCAATTGAGTCTATACCTTTACCAAAGTTGTTTAAGTCCACCTATAATCTAAATTTATAATTGTACCTTTATAAGTTCATAGGGTTAATGTGTTAAGTGGGTTCACCATTTGCACTAAACTTGAGGGAACTTAGGTTTAATTTATAATTTGGGTTGAAGGTCATTTAAGACTCATAATCACTGTCATCACTTGATAGACTTAAGCCATTTTTTTCTAAACACTTGCACATTGAGTCTATGCACCATAACATTTTGAGTCAAGAAAAGTAGTGTTATGTTGTCAAAATTGTAGGAAAACATCTTTACCTTAGAGAGTTTTTGAAACAAACCTTTTTGTCACACCCTTTGGGTAGTATATCATCATTACACTACCTAAAACATTTTGAAAATTATTTCATAGACCTTCTTACATAGAATTATAAATTTGCTCCTACATTTTTAGACCAATCCAAGTGTACTTTTATGATCTTTTGTCTAAAATAGTTATACTGCTCACTTTTGTCTAGCATATTTGATAAAAAAAAACCATGTTTTATACCATTTTTTTGAGAAAATAAACTTTCTTTAAAAGTGCCTTTTGTTTCATACCTTATACCTAGTTGATCAAGTTCATGACCAAGAATCAAATGCCTAGTTTTTATTAGAAGTGTTTCAAATCTGTTAGATTAAAACTTTCATCTATTTCAAAGTATAGATTTTGATACCATTTGGCCAAGAGTCCTAGCACATGCCTTGTTTGAGGCTAGCTTTTGATGCCACATTTGGCCAAAAAGCCTAGCAACTTTTAAATTCCTAGATTAGACTGATTTAAAACACTTCAACTTTAGAGTTTGGCATTTTGATTTTAAGTCCATTTACTTTCTTACCTTTGTATGAACATTTAAATGTTAGATATTTCATGCTATCTTGTTTCTTCATAAATATTTGCATAAACCTTTTAATACTTTTGACAAATCTATAACAAGTTGGAGCATCATCTATTTTAGACATTGTCCTTTTTGGAGTTTGTAGAACTCTTTGACCTTTTATCACAAAACATTGACTATGGATCCCAACATGTATTCCTACACATGTAGCAGACTCATGTACAATCTAGAAATTAGTAATGTAGTTTTGTAGGAAGAAATTGTGCAAGACCCTTATGCAGATAATATTGCTTATAAGATGGATTATTATCCCTCTTATAATACTCAATTAGGGGCACAAAGCTAAGATCTATTGGATAACTATTGGGTTAGCACACCACCTTATTCAGCACAAGACCAAGATCAAACCACATAATACCTAGCTATAATACCTATAGTAAATGAGCTAGTTCTTTAACAGTCATATTATACTAATGTGACTTCTACTATGATCCATTATTATTTGAGTGACATCTGTTAGATAAAAAAGATTGGATTTTGGTTAGATCCATAGAGGTAGGGGCCAAGTTTCTAACAGAATTCCCCCATGAAAATCTGCCAAGTCTAGTAAGAGTGCCCCACAATATAATTTATGATCAATATGCTTCTTGTAGCAATCCTATGGATCTATTCCAAATAGCATACCAAGATCCTAATATATCTGATCAAGGAAAAACATCATGGAATATCACTTTAACCAAATACAAATAGCATATCAAACCTACTTGAATCTATCACATGATTTCAACCAGATTAACATGGTAGATAAGCCTCTCATTAACTTAGTTTCTTCAATAAGAGTATTGATAGAGTTAATTAGACAAGAAAATATAAATTCTAACCCATTCATACAAATCATTTCCAAAGATAACATGATGCATATGCCCATTATTAAAGAAGTGTCTTAAACTTCTACACTAAATAGTGAGCCAAATGTAATAGATAATCTACAAACAACATCCAGTCTTGATCAACATGGTACTCACACACAAACAACTAACCAACAACATGTGCCTATAGTTCATCCCATGAGTAAATCATTATACCAAGGAAAAGGAGTTTATACAACCCAAACTCAATCAGATGTTTCCTCAAGTGTAAAACCTATGGGATTAGGTAATCAAATAATGGCTAATGTCATGACTCAATGATATAATATGATGAACCCTACTCCTCCTCAATAGGTAATGAGTAGTATTCCACAACAACAAGCACAATCTAGTATATCAACTCAATAGAAGAAAAATACATTTCCACCAAAATCAAATGTAAAAAATGTTCCACTTCACCAAGTAATGGCAAACATACCTCTTTAGCCACAAACTAATATGCCAATTCAAAAACAAGCAATGACTAGTCAACAATGTGAAAATATTGGTCAGGGATAGATGTTGAATCTGTAACCTAATTTTAATTCCTCATAGTGATTTGCATAATAGGCAGGTCCTCATGTTTCTCAAGTACCTACTAGAGAACCATTGGTTCAAAATATACCACAAATTTAGAGACAATGTCTTAGTCCACAAGTTCGCACTCAATAGCAATGTTTGATTAGTTGGTAGTATTTCCCTTTTTAACCACAACAAGCATAGTATGGTTATATCCCTTTGTCCCAACCACAAAATCCTCCAATTCAAACCTTTATCACCAACCTAAACTAAAATATCACACAACCAATTATGCAATTTCAAGTACATCCTAATCCACGCATACGTATTCCTAGTCCATTCCCCAACCAAACCAATGTACCCCAATAGGTATCTCCATCATACCCTAGTCAAAGTTTCCCACTTATAACCTCCAAAACATTTATCCAAACCCAAATTCTCCCTCAAACCAATATTCCTTCTAGTTTCCTATCCAAATAATTAAAATAGATGAAGGATGCAATTGTTACCATTCAAGTTGGTAAGCAAACTAAAAAGTTCAAATTGGATGACATATGCTCCTATCCATTCAACATGGAGTATTTTAAGATACCATTTCCTCCAAGATATAAACCATCAAATTTTGATAAATATAAAGGGAAAGGTGACCATAAGGCTCATTTAACCAAATTATTTATCACATGCCATCCAGTGGCATATAACGACATATAAATTTTGCTATTGTTCCCAAGGAGATTGGCTAGACAAGCCTTGGAGTGGTTTTTGAAGTTGCTCAGAAATTTAGTAATGGATTTTGATGATATTTATAATAAGTTTGTGTAACACTTTTCCTATAATCTCAAGCATGAGATTTCATTAATGGACTCAACACAAGCAAATCAAAAACCTGGTGAGAGTTTTAAAATTTATTTATAGTGATGGAGAGCCCTTACAAGCCATTTCACCCATAGTTTACTAGATAAATAATTATCTACTATGTTTACCAAAAAATTTCATAGTGAGATAGCTTACCATCTAGAACTACAATGTGCACATACATTCAAGGAGATTATTGATAAAGTTTTGTTGATCAAGTGGATAATCATCAATAAAGGAATCATCAATCTTAATTCAACTAATTAAAATCAAGGTACCTATTAGGTAAATGACTAACATCCCATCCAAGTGCAAGCATTGTAACTAGTACATGCCAATAACTAAGAAAGATTAAATCAATTCAATTGAAATAGAAATGTTGTGGGAAATGGTTTAATTGAATCCCATCATGTAAAAATGGTGAAAACATCATCTTCACCACCTTTTCAAATTAATCCTACTCAAAAACCTCTCCAACCAATGTCGTAAGTGCAAAAAATACAACAGTTATTACCATTAAAAACCCCTCCTCCTAGGATAACCATGCATGCATGTCATATCTTTAGTGACCTAGGAGAACCTATTGAGTCTATATTTCACAATATTTGATTAGTTGGCCTATACCAAAGTATTATCTATGAGCCATTCCTTATCTTGATTGGTATCATGAAAATGAATTTTGTGACTATCATCAGGTCAATGGGCATAATCTATGAATATGTGTCCAAATCAAGTATTTACTTGAGAATATGTTACAAAATTGGGAGATAACATTGGATAATGGTGCTTTAAACTAAAATAAAACTCTTTAGATATATCAAAATGCCTTTCCCTGACATAATAATCAAAAATAATAGAATAATTAGGAACAACAATAATTACCAGTGTAGCAACAAAATCAATAGTATTAAAATCAAACGCTGAACCAATAGAATCAACAAAATCAGTAGCAAAACGCACAACAATATAGCAATGGACAAAACCAAGGTCAAAATAATAAAAACCAACAAACCTACCATGCAGTTACACATGACTACAATAGGGTTATAGGTCATATTGCATGGGGTAGCATTAATACCATCTCCATTAATTCTAAACCAAGCACTAAGCAGCCTAGAGCATTGTTAAACAACAGCATTCAGCCAAATTACATGGATAATCCTTCTTTGACATAAGAATACATATATGAAAATTAGTAAACTAGGACTATCTCTTTTGGATCTTTTATCAACTACTCATCCTTTCCACGTGACCACATGCAAGTGCATCGACAACCAAGACTTGTCCTATCTGGTCCCACATCATTTCCAACATCAATTAGTAATAATGGTCCAATATTTAATCCCAATTATGTAATCACAACTTAAAGTTTGAATATTACTATCCCAAGCCTAAAACCATCCATCACTTTGCATGTCATCCAACCAAACATTCAACCTTGAAATAAACCATTCACTAATAACCAAGATAAGAAGTTTGATATTGTGGAATAATTGCAAAATACACTAGCACAAATTTCTATTTTAGATTTTCTGTGAATGTCAATAATCCATAAAAACATCTTAAATGAGTTTTTGAACCAATCCACTATGGCTAGTGACATATCCCCTGATAAATTTCAAGCTTTGGTTAGACACCTAACTGAATCCCAACAAGTCACATTCAACCAAAGTGATATGTCCTCCCTTAGCTTGCTCCATAATAATCCATTATACATAGAGGTTGATATAAGATGACATAAAGTGAAATGTGTCTTTATATACAATGGTTCTAGCCTTAACATAGTGTCATCAAATCTCATCAAGCTTCTTAGGTACACAATGGTATAACCATCAAAGCCTATGATAATCAGGAAAGAAAATCACAAGGCACCATTAGTTTGTTAGTTATCATTGGGCGTTTGACCCATTATAAACTTTACCATGTACTTGATCTTGAGTTATCATACAATATGCTTCTAGGCAAGCCTTAGTTACATGAGATTTATCAGTCCCATCAATGTTGCACCAATGTATCAAATTTTCCCACTAGGGGATGGAAGTGAATATTCCAAGAGATTTACATCCATATGAACATTGAAATCATCTTGAGGCTTAATTTAAAATATATAATTATTAGTAAGACATGAATCCAAGTTCTAATAAGGAGAAAGGAAAGGCCATACTTATTGATCCTTCACCAGATAATTGCATAGATCTTAATACCTTAGATTCCCTTTCTCACATGACACCTCCTGAAGCTTCTAATCATTTCACCATTTTAGATAAGGGATCAAGTGAGTATGTGACCCGTGATATATTTCATATTACTAACCTAAAGTCAAACCACATGCATTGGCAACAAAGAAATAAAGATAAGATACATGTTACATTTGTACCACCATTTGGCCTAGGACCTGACCCTCTTGAAGGGGATGAATCATGTTTATACAATAAAAACCAATCTGATTGATATAAAAATGCCAAGTATCTTATTCTAAATAGGATCATGAAGGGTCACAATTATGAAGGAGGAGGCCTCAAACTGAATCAACAAGGAACCATAGAGCCAATTTCCATGACTAAGTATGAATGACCTTATGGACTTGGATTTGAACTACCTAGGGATGACTCCACGTATCTTATTCAAACTCCATCACTAGTGACTAGTGATGATGATGTTAATAGTGAAATAGAGTCTGATCATAGCCTCACCTTTAATGACCTAGCTAAAACTAACCTATTTGATAATAATGCCATTTGTACCCTTACCCTAGCCATTCATTATAAGCCATTGCCATTATATTATCCCCAACTAATATATTGGGACCAGAAAGAATCTAGTCTACTAATTGATGAGCTCTAGAATGATGAGGCATTTTATGACATTTTAGGTCTTAGAGACAATGTTCTGTTAGGAGATCATAAATCAATATTCTCAATCACATTAGATCATGTAGCCTATTTTGGAGAGAAAGTGAACATCCTTAGCTAAAAACAAATAAGTAAAAAATTGAGGTCCCAAAGTGAAAACCTCTTTGAGGCACTTTTTGACTAGAAAAAAAGTAAAGATAAAGGCCAGTCTAGTTGTGAAAACCTATTTTAGGCACCATTAAATGGGGGTGTTCATTCTTCTTTGAATTTAGACCAAGAGACCACTAGTAATGAATTTGCCTATGGATCCAATTTTAGCTTTGATAAACAACAAGAATTTGATTAAATTCTTCAAGAATTTTTTATTATTTTTGTTACATGGATAGATCTCCCATTAGGGGACTTAGATTCATCATGCCTAGGAGAAGTTGAATAGCAAGTGCTAATAGAGGACCCTAACATAATTCAACATTTCAAGTCATTGTCTATTATCCTAGAAGATGGTTCTACCCTTCTAGTCTAATATACAAAATAGGTAAATATCAGGACTCCATCAGACCTGAAATGGATAAATTAGGAGCATCCCTCATTGAGGAAGAATGTGGCATCTTTACAACCCTATTGATAGAATTTATAGATATCTTTGCATGGGCCTATTCTAACATGTCAGGTTTAGACCCCACTTTGGTTTTGCACCACCTTGTGGTTAATCCTAACACCAAACTAGTAAAACAAAATCTATGTAAGATGCATCCTTGCATTTCTATATTGGTAAAGAAAGAGTTGCAAAAAATTTTATAAGTAGGATGTATCCGATCTATTAACTACTCAAAATTGATCTCTAATGTGGTACCTATTAGTAAAAAACTTGAAGGGATCATAATTTATACTAATTTTTGAGACATCAACAAATCTTGTCCTAAAGATGATTTTCCCTTGCCTAATATTGACATGATCATCGACTCCATGGCTAGTTATGAAATGTTTTCACTCATAGATGGATTTTCAGGATACAACTAGATAAGAATAGCATCATAAGACCAACATAAAATAGTGTTCACCACTCCATCGAGAACATTTTGTTATTAGGTAATGCCATTTGGCCTTAATATTAATGGAGATACATATCAAAGGGCCATGTCTATCATATTCCATGATATGATGCATGATATTATTGAAGACTATGTTGATGACATATTAGGAAAATACAAAACTAGGGCCAACCATCTAGCAATGTTGCATAAGATATTTGAAAGATTATTGGAGTATAAAGTTAGACTCAATCCAAAAAAATGTGTGTTTAGTGTAACTTCAAGAAAATTACTTGGATTCGTCATGTCTCATAGAGGTATTGAAGTTGATCTAGCTAAAGTCCATGCTATAATTGAGATGCCACCACCAACCAATTTAAAGCAACTCCATAGTTTGTAGGGTAAGATCTAGTCAATCTGATACTTCGTCTCTCAGCTAGTAGACAAGTGTCATCCATTTACACACCTTTTGAATAAGGGAGTTAAATTTCAATGGGATGATCACTTAAAAACAACTTTTCAACAACTCAAAGACTATCTTATTAATCCATCTATTCTATTACCTCCTATGCTAAGAAATCCATTCTTATTATACCTATCAGCTACCAACCGTGCTCTAGGGGCACTCTTGGCTCAAAATTATGATAATGGAAAATAGCATGTTGTGTAGTACCTAAGTTATACCTTAGTTACATATGAACACAACCATGCACCTATTAAAAAAGTTTATTTGACCATGGTCTTCACAGCTCAGAAATTACACCATTACATGTTGAATAATAAGACCATGGTTATTTCAAAAGTATATCTGCTCAAGTATCTACTATCTAAAATAACTTTATAAGGTAGAATGACTAAATGGATCATGCTTCTCAGTGATTTTGACATAGATTATGCCAATCAAAAGGAAATCAAGGGACAATTTCTTGAAGATCAACTTGCTAAAGCACCTCTCATAGACACACAGCCACTCACATTTCAATTTCTTGATGAATCCATGATGATCATCATTAACACACCCCTTGAGGAGTAGCCTTAGAAGAAATATTTTGATGGTTCATTTATTTCACAAGGATCAGGGGTAGGCCTATTATTTATTACACCATAAGGGGATCTAATCCCTAAATCATTTAGAATCATATTTCCTTGTACAAATAACATCGACGAGTATGAAGCACTTGTTGTAAGACATTGACAAGTAATGCATTAGAATATATCTCATCTCCAATTTTATGGTGATTCTTAGTTAATCATCAATTAGGTCACAGATCACTTTTAGACCAAATACGACAAGCTAGTTCCATATAAAGCCATGGTTAACACTCTTAAGCAACAAATTTCTAATATTTAGTTTGAGCATATACCAAGGACTAGTAACATAACTATAGATGCCATGGCTACTATTTTCTCTCTAATTTGACAAATAGATAAAGTGAGAGAGTATCATTTCTTCATTGATAATTTGTCAGCACCAGCTCATGAACCTTCAACCATTTCCATGATTTGTGATATTGTTAGTCCTAATTCCATCTAGTAATTAAACCTTTAAAACTACCTTCATAACCAAGTTCTTCCACCTAACCTATCTTAAAAAAAAACCAAATCCTTCATTAATTATTCCAATTGTTAACTCTACTTGGATCCACCCTTTACCATCATAGTTTTGATGGAACTCTTCTTTGTTGTTTAACTTCGGTAGAGTCTACACTAGTATTAAGAGAAGTTCATGGAGTATGTGGAGCTAATTATAGTGGGGTATTCCTATCCAAAATGCACTTATGTACTAGTTATTATTAACCCATAATAGATGCAGATGCTACTGCATATGTAAATAAGTGTGACAAATGTCAATGGTATGCTAATCTAATTCATGCCCCAATAAAAACTTTGAAATTGATGTTGAAACAATGGCCATTTTCTACATGGGGACTTGACCTCATTGAGAAGATCAACCCAACTTCATCTAATAGACATAAACATATATTTACCACCACCAAATATTTCACTAAGTGGGTTGAAGCTATACCCCTCACTTACATGATTGGAAAGCAAATTTCCAAATTCATCTTCAACCATCTCATTTTCTACTATAGTATCCCCTCTGACATTATATTTGATAATTAAATATCATTTAAGAACAAGGATGTAGATTAGTTATGTACTAAATACAACATCACACAACATTTTTATATAGCATATTACCCTCAAGGTAATGGCCAAGCTGAGGCATCCAATAAAACAATTGTATATATTCTCAAAAAGATTATCAATGATGCCAATCATGATTGACACTTGAAAATATTCTATGGCCTTTGGGAATACCATACCAATCACAATACTCCCATAAGAGCCACTCCATACTCAATTATTTATGGTACTAAAGCCATCCTTCCCATTGAGTTTGAATTACCTTCATTATGCATCTCCTTTAAGTATGTCCTAGATGATCATAACTATCAAGTAGCTCACCTACAAGAGCTAGATCTACTTGATGAAAAATGCATAGTTGTGATCAATAATATTCAAGCATATCATAACTAACTCAAAGACCACTATAATCAATGTGTTAAGTATAGAACATTTAAACTTGGTGATCTTATTCTTAAAGAAAACAAAAAGAATACCACAACTAAAAAGAAACATAAAGGGAAATTCAAACCAAACTAGATAGGGCCTTTCATCATTACTACAGATAATGGATCAAGAGCAATAGGCTTGCCACATCAGATAGAGATGAACTTTTAGAGTTGATGAATATTATTCATCTCAAGCAGTACAATGATTGAGCACTAAGGTGTATTGTCTATAAGGACCATTTCAGTTATGCCATTTTATTACTATTCTTCTTTGTATAAATACCATCCTTATCCATCCTCTTTATCATATCCACTTTCCACTTCTATTCTATCAACCCAGTGTGTTTTAAATCCTAGCCTATTTGACCTTGGTTTTTAGCCATTCATAGTTTTAGCATCAAGGTACTTGATTAGTTTCATTAATTGGCTCAAGTACTTCAGACAAACATTATATTTTGGGATAGTATGATAGATGTTTTGCCAGTTGCATCCTTCATTTGTTATTCCTTTCTTACCACCGGTCTTGATACTACTTATAACCACCTTTAAGTAAATTAGTACCATTGATATATGCCATTTTGTCCTAGTTTTAACCACCTATGGGTGAATTGGGGGCAACATTAAGCCTTGATGTACCAACTTGCCACTTCCTATTCCACATTGTTCCTTTTTACCAATTATGCCTATTTTTTTTGAATTGATTGCTACACGAATCAAATTCCTCCATTGTAAGGGTAGAATTATAGTGACTTGAGGTCCTACTTTGGGAATATATAGGTAGCACTTGATACTTGTTGAGGTTAGTTTAGTCACCCTTTCCATATGCTCTTGCTATTTTATGAGTAACCTAAGCCATGCTCTTATCATTTTGTGACTAACCTAAGCCATGCTCTTATTGTTTTATGAGCAACCTAATCCATGCTCTCACCATTTTATGAGAAACCTAAGCCATGTTCTTTCCATTTTTCAAGCAACCTAAGCCACACTGTCACCATTTTATGAGCAACCTAAGCCATGCTCTCACCATTTTACAAGCAACCTTAGTTTAAATTCTCTCACCATTTTCTAAGCTTGAACTATTTAGTGTCTCATCATTCTCGATTGAGTTGAGATACTCCAAAATAATTCAAAAAACATTTGAAAAATCATTAGAAAAGAACAAAAACATTGACCACTTCTTTGCCTTAAGGATTTTGGGAACCCTTACTAAGTTACAAACAAAACACTTGTCATTTAGTTTCCCCATCCTTTTTGGCCTTTTTCTCCCATTCACTTGCCATTTTGAAAGATAATTCCTATTATTCTATTAAATCCATTCTATTTATTTTCCTTAGTTACCACATTCTTTCCATTCTTTTGGAGAACTACATTTGGCTTGAAGTTTTTTATTGGATATTATATCCATGGAACTATGTAGGCAACATCCACTTACCTAGTGCATATGGAGATAGCTCAACCACCCCCTTCCTTTTCTTCTATTCTCCCATTTTGTTCATTTTTTAAGTTGTCACCTAATTTTTAGGGGCAATGTTCATATGATTTCTATTACACTATTTATTCTTTTGTATCTATTTATGTTGTTTGTTTGTATGCCTATTTGTTTACTTTCAACACAGTTTCCTTGATTCAATTTATGTGTGTTCATTGGGTGATTCCTTTCCCACACTTACACTTGAATCCATCCATATTCATATTTTTACATTATTATCATGGTTTCTATCATTGGTGCATTATTTTATATTGAGTATTGGATTATGGGAGTCAGTCCTCATGCATATTTTGAACAAGTCCTCATGATGTTATATCATGATGACTACTGACACGTGTTATAACAAACCTTAACTTTAATAAGTTTATTCAGTAATGGAAATATCTCTTTAGCACTAACATCCTAATTTCATCCTAATCATATCCCAAACAAAGTAATTAAACATGAAAGAATTTCAACCTTTATTAGTTTAGATGAGCATATCCCTACTAGTAGGTTGTTCTAATTCATCATTACCCTCTATGTTAAGTTATCATCATCCTTAGCCAAGTTTATCATGCTTACCATAATCGGGGTCCAATGATTATAAATGACTATGGGAAAATCATTGCACACCATCCCACCTACATTTCTTAATGATTATAATTGCCTTTTATAAAATCATTATGTTGTCACCACTTTACTTTTTCTACCTATAAAGGGGCATGTTATCTTATTCATTTGTCTTAACTAGGGCAGCTCCATCTTCTCAATTATTATAACCACCTTTGGAAAAAAAATTTTAGGGTGTTATCATACTACGTTGCCACTATCAGGATATAATGCTTATAACCACCTTTAGGCAAACCATTGCGCACCATCCCACTTGTATTCTCGATGATTTTTACTACTTTTTTAGTATCATTATGTTTTCACCCCATCATCTTTTCTTTCTTTGGTCCCTTCATGTTGCTTCTTTATTATTGAGGGAATGTTTGCTGACATACTTATTCTAATCTTTCCCTCGAGGGGGCATCATACAATTAGTTTATCATCATTTCAATTGTAGGCATACAACACCTTTTCATTATTTGAGAAGATGTTACTATGCTTATAGCTTTCAATGCCTTCCTAAATAGGGGAAAACTATAGACACCTAAAACTGGCCATCGACAACCTCCAATCAATCTTTTGACCAATTTCCACCCAAAATGCACAATCTAGCCTAAAAAAACTAAAATATGCTAACTGATGTGAAACTGACATATTCAAGTGCTTATTTTGTCTAGGGTATTCCTAAATGGGGTAATGTAATTTATGAGCTAGCTAACTTTAATCAGATCATTTTGAGTCAAAATCCTAATTTACACCTAGGTGCTCTGGATTACTATTTATTATCAAATATCTTACACAAGACATGTGCCTTTGTTATTTTCTATTAGTAACATACTAAGTGGGATAACAGATTTGACAGTGACTTCTAATTCCAATCCAGTCAAATTTTATACCAAGAACAAGGCATTCTGATTAATTTGAGTAATTTGTGCACAAAGTGAATAAACATGCTTAAGAGATAATTATATCCTAATCAAGAATTCTATGGAAACTTGTTGAATACTTATTTTTTGAAATGAATATTAAATATCTACATCATCAGGTGACCACATTTCTTGGGAAGACATCTCTAGGCCATAAATGTTATAAGTATCAGGATTCATGCCTCACATGCCTCATCAAATCCCTCCATGCTTCTTAATTACTCCTCTATCCCAAATATTGATGAGCCTATTTATCAATTTTAATTGCATAATTGGATTAATCCTTATCCACACATCTCAATACTAAGATGGATGGTTCAAGTTGATTCCAGACATTTACAAAAAAACTATAAATAGAGAGGCCATGAACATCATTTATAAGAATTGATAATGCAAAGGTATAATGAACAAATGATTCCAAAAGACATTGTAATTAGTGTTACTATGCCAAATTGATTCCAAGCCAAGCCAAGCCAAAGCCACAAGGTGTTAAGGAGAGATGGAGGTAGCCAAGCTTCCATTATCAAGGACTTCATGAGCACAAGTTGAGTAAGCCACTACTACAAAGGTATTTGGATAATCCAAGGAAGGTGAAGGATTTTTTTTTTAATTCCTTACTTTTTTGTTTTGTTTTTCATTTGTTTTTGTTAACTAAGCTCTCTCTAGTGTCTAGGCCTAGAGATGTTATGCTAGTTAGTGTGTTTCTTTCATTTTGTTTTCATTTTATAACTAACATGATACTAACCATCCTCTCTTGAGTTAAATTATTAGATAAAAAGAGGTATATTAGGAGAAATTTTTGGTTCAATTTAGTCTCATAGTTGATGTGCACATGTAATAGGTTGGTAGTGTTCAAATGTTTTGGTGTATCACCTCTATTAGAGTAGGTTTCTCTCTCTTTCCCTTTAAATATTATATATTATTGTATGATCCTAAGTTATATATAAAGGGGAGATATCCATATAACCTAGAGATTCAATCCACCTAAAGGTCACCCACAACCTTGGATTGTCTCCATGTTATCCCAAATTTGGAAGGCTTGAACAATATTAAAAGGGTGAAAATTTAGGATATAATATTTTTTCATGCCCAATGAGACAAAGGTATAATGTAGTTGAATTATTCTTGGTGTTATTCTTCAACATATTGTCCTTTGGAGGCATTAAACAAACATCAATGGAGACTCCAAATTAACTATAGTTGGCATAAGTAGTCTAAGTTATTCAAAATAAGAAATTGGTGTGTATTCTCAATATCCATTTGGTGAAAATGCATATCCCATACCTACATATTATTTATATCATAATGATGATGTTCATTTTTTCTCCTTAAGTAGACCTCCAACATTATTATCAGCCTTGTAATATCATTTATTCCTCTCCTACTCTTATGCATAGTTTCGACCAGCCTTGGCAAGGCGATTGTCTTCCTAGTCAACCTAAACAAGGTGTTCGAAATTTGATTCTTGATTTTGAGAATAAAATGGAGTAAAATAATATAATGAGGGAATATCTTAGGCAACAAGAAGATATTTAATATCAAACCTTTGTCTATCATCAAGAGTTGAGGTTTGAAGAATAATTTAGAGCTAGGAAAGAGCAAGACACTCAATTTCTCATGAAAATACAAAATAATGAAATAGTAATGAGGAAAATGGATAGAATAATTTATATTGGCCATAATTTTCTTATAAACCTCTTTCAAAATCTAAAAGACTCATTAGATTTTTTAATGGAGGAGTGGACATTAAAAATAAATAAAACTAGCTTGTCCTAATAAGTGAAAAGTTGTAGTTAAGAGACATAATTCAATTCATGGAGTGTAGGTTAGTGAGATGGGAAAATAAAAGATACAATGAAATTATCCTTAGCCATCATCTCCTATCCATAGTCAACTTACTTTGATTTCAAGTCTTCTTAAAGATACATCCACCCTTCCTCAAGAAACCAAGATCACTCCATTTTGGAAGTTGTCTTACACTATGAATTCTAGTTCACCAAGCCAACCTTTGTGAATGAATCTTCTCCTATGCCCACCAAAGACTAATAAAAATAGAAGGTGTTATAAATCAAGACAAGGAGTTATTTTTCCCTTCTTCAAGAGCCTCTCCAATAATCATCCAATAAGCTTAAACCCAAAATTAAAAGTTGGAAGGATACCTTATCAGGTTTCAAGAAGACCAATGAGCTCTCTTGTCTTCCCACCCTCTCCTTTTGTCAAAAAGATACCATGGTTTTGAAGGTAGAAGATGATGTTTCAACTATAAAAGATCCTCAAGAAGGAGGTGAAGAAGTAGTGGTATTCCTTGATAAGCAACTTGAAGAGAGAATGGATGATAAAATGGAAATCATGAGTAAAGGTGCAACATTTAAAGTACACTTGGAGAACCTTCAAGAGTGTTCAAAATACCAATAAGAGGTAAATATTTACTTTGAAATGACTTTATTCATTATATATGATGATCCTATCTCTTGTAGAAAAAATAAGCCAAAAGAGCTGATTGTAGTGGAACCATCTACAAGGATCATTCAAGAAGACATACATGAGAAATATATAGCTCTAAGTAAGCATGAAGAAATAGTGATAGTCCTTGATAATTAGGATGAAGGGAACTCAAGACAATAATTGTATAATGACTTTATGGGAGAGCTTGAATTGTTCAATTGTAATAGACCTCTTTAAGAGAAAGATGATAAGACTAATAGGATGGAGCATGAGATAAATATTGAAGGAGTTGATGATGACATGGTGGTCTTGAGTGAAAATACATTTGAGTATAAGGTAATAATTCATGAAGACACTCTGGTCACTAGCCCTATTGAGCATCATGAGCACGTGATAGAGATTGATGAATCCAAAACTTAGCTAATACATGGTTCAATTGAAGAATTTGATGAGTTTGTTGTCCCTAAATAGAATGGAATGAATGTGGTTGATATTGGAATCCTTTCAAATGAATAAGAGGAAGTTGACTTTTGAGAAGAACTTGAAATTTTTTGTTTGGGTTTGGATGATAGACATATACTTTCAAGTAAACATGTTCAAGAAGAAGTTAATCAAACTATACACATTGAAAGGGATGCTACTAATGAGTCATAAAAGGTTTAATTTGTAGCTATAGTCAAATTAGAGAGCTATCATAACATGAAACATCAGTATGGGGTAAGTGTTGAGGATCAAGATGAATTTGTATTCATTGGGAACATATTTGATGTTGATGATTCACTTGAAGGTCTGCCAAGAGGAATGGAAATCAAGAAGCATATGAGCTCAAAAATGTAAAGGTCCAAGAGGTAGATTATTTCACATCCTTCCTAATCACATAAAGAATATGATCTCAAAATCTTCCCTTTTGATCCTAGAGGATCAATCTTGGTAGGTTAGTTTTTACATAGTATTTTTCTTATGTTTGTTGTGTTCCCTTAAGTATTTTGTAGCAAAAGTGTGGTGTGTGTCTTGTTTGTGACTTACTTTATTTTATGTGTTTGTCCTTGGATTGTGTGTCTTAGAGGTAATAAATTGTCTTGTGTCATATCAAGGCATTTTTAGTCAAGTTTCAATGTCTGATCAGGTCTGAGTTTCAGTGTAAGTGACTCCATTTCCAAATGAAAGGACAAGGCTATTAGTATTTTAGCATAACAAAAATACTATCCCTGTAAATCATTAAATTTCTGACCAATTTTGACCCATAGGTCAAATGGTCAACCCCAAATATCAAAAACCTTTCTTTTCATGTTTTCATACCTTGTTCATATCTTCTTTCATGCCTTGTGAGGTCTTAAATGGTCTTTTAGAAATTCTTATTAGCATTGTTTAAGGTAGTGTCTTACTAAGCTTTCTAATTCCTTCACAATTAGTATAGTGGGTGCTAGGGGTATATAATGATGTATCAAGATGGTATATGGTCTATTAATAAAAATAATTTCATTTGGTCATTTGGTTTAAAGATTGTTAAGCTTATTTAGAGAGATTAAGGTATTTTAGCATTTTTTAAGGTTTTTCGAGAAACCTAGGTTTCCATTATGGCACAATTAAGCCTTTTAAATGTAATATTATTTCATAGAACATATATAGTGAAGCATTATTTGAATTTTTAAATATTTAACAAAGAGGAAAAGGGGTAGATACAATAGCTAGGGTCACTTTGGCATGCTTAACTACAAACCCTCAATACATGAAACATAGGTTATAGAGTGCATAAAGGGAGATTAATCATTGGAGAGTCCTTAGAAACATGGTATATAGGTGATATGGACCTAAATAGGTCATTTTTAGATAAAACAAAACTCCAAAATTGTACTTTTATGCCTAATTTCTCTCTACCTTAGTAAACATAGTCTTATTAGCCTAAGAGATGCCTTCTCATGCTTGGAATAGTATTAATGTTTTGCATGGAAGCCCAATATATTTGGAGGAATTAGGTGTACTTGTCCAATTTATTTTTTTTTTATTTTTTTTCAATGGTTAAGGGCCTATACTTTATGAATCATTGTTAAGATGATAAGTGTGTTTTTGGTTACCTAGAAGACCAAGTATGACCCTTATGGAGAAATTAACTTCCCAAATACTTTAAATGAGTTGAAATTACCTTTAAATCAAATTTAAAATATTTATCACTCTCAATATACTCTTACCATGTAAACTGTTTTTACTTGCACCTGTACAAACTCATTAAATACCATAATTTTACAAGGATTTGAGCTCAAAATAATAATTTTTACGTCATGAAAAAATGAAAACTACTAAGAATAATGTTTTAAGGTTTTTTATACCTCTTAAAATATAAAAATATGTACATGAAACCATATAAGTGATCCTACAAGTCTAATTGTTTAGGGTAGTGTGAAAAAGGCTTGAGAAAAGCTAGTTTCTTGGACCATTTCATGGTTCTCATATCTACAGAAGGCCTCAAAATCTAAAATTTTGTATGGAGGATGGTTATAGGATATGGAAGTTGAATCACACACTTTTTGGTTGTTTTAAATTTTTGGGAAATATCTATATCAAATTATTAGTTTTTAGGCTTATAAGGCTAATGGAAACCTAATTGGAGAGAAAGAAAAATAGAAAACATACAGTTGAATTTGATTTAATGTCATGAAACTTGTCATAGATATGTAATAGGATAATGGGTACTTAAAAATACCATTATTTTTCTAATATATTTTTCACATTCTTCTACACAAGGAAGTTTGCATATTTTTAGGGCTACAAGGAATTAAGTGCTAGTGAGAGCTTTAGGTATAAGATGAATTCTTAGAGAGATTTTGAGGCCTCCAAATGAGTTTTAGGTATTTTTTGATATTAAGATTAATTTCATGGAGAATAATTTTATTTATGAAATCAAAGTTAATATTTAACACTTACAAGTAAAGATAGGCGTAGTAAGGCCAAGTGTGCTTCAAGGCACCTAAGAAGTGTAATAATAATTGTAATGTTAATTTTATGAGTTTATTAAACAATTTAAAATTGTTAAAGAGTATATAAATATTAGTTAAACATGACTTGACAATAAATGAGGCTACTTGTCATCTTACAATCCAAGAGAAGGGTTAGTTTTGAAGAGGAAGGTCAAGGTGTCATGTAAGTTTGAAACTCCTATGCCATTTGGAGTAGGAAAGCATATTAAGGAAAGGAAAATTGTCCTTTGAGACCTTATTCAACTATTATATAACTCCTTTCATGGTTTTAATTCTCATGAGACATTTTTCACCTCTCATTCATATGCCCTTCTCTCTTCTTCTCTATCATTTGTCTATAAATTGAGCCTCGATAGGCTAAGTATGTATCCTCCACCTAGGTATGGTGAATCCCTACCCATTTAAAGGAATTTTATCAATGATAAAATTCTAATTTTAACTCCTTTGAATGGTTTAAATTTATGTGCATGACTAGTTGATCTTGTTAAGTGATTAGTTTAGCTTCTTTGGCATGTTGTCCTTTTATAAAATTCATATTCAATTTGAAAGCTTCATTGAAATTATTGTGCAGTGTCTAAGTTAATTTCTAAGGTTGAGTGAGTTTTATATTCATTAGTTTCATTTTATGACCTCTTGACTAGTCCTCCTAGCCAAAACATCTTTCACCGCCTCCATAATTAAGTGTTAATGTAGATATGAAGATTATGAGTGGTGTTTATTTCAGGTTAGTCTCATGGTTGATGTGCACATGTAGTTGGTTGGTAGTGCTCAATTTTTTTGTTGCATCACCTCTATTGGATTAGGTTTTTATCTCTTTCCCTAACAAGTTTATAGATTAGTTTGTGAGCCTAAGTGATATATCAAGGGGATATATCCCTATAATCTAAAGATTCAATCCATCTAGAGGTCACCCAAAGCCTTGGATTACTCTATGTTATCCCCAATTTGGAAGGCTTGAACAATATTCCAAGGGTGAAAATTTGGGATATAAAATGTGTTACAAATGCGTAGGAAATGATGGATTCATAGTCTAATTGAGTTCTTGATCCACCTACATGAGAGGGTTAGACACACCATCAATCCAATCCAAGCTATTCACAAGTCATGATCCACCAAGCAGGGGTGGGCAATGATGAAATCAAAAATGAATTGAGTCATTGAGCCACTCACACATGAATATTGAGCAAGTTATTAGCTTAATCAAAGCTATTCACAAATTGATCACTATATACATGTACACACATAGGTTATCACTAAGTTTATGCATTAGTTCACATACCTAGTGAGGTGTATTCATTCCTTTCCTCTCTCTTATCCTTAGTTTTTCTTAGTATTATGTATTTTTACTTCTTTACTCAGCTTTGTCTTTGATTTTTATATCTCTTAAGTAATGACTGATCTATGCACATTTCACTTGCAAGACATGCATTGGATCATGATTCACATACTTAAACCCATCTTCATGGGATTCACCTCTTAGGTAAGTCCAGGTATACTTATTTTTCCTTTATCCTCATCATTTAACTTTGCTGCATTTATAGAATAAAGGGGGATTGGTAAATGTAATCACCTAAAAGTGACACTTGAGTGATAAGAGTAATACCTAAGACCACTTATCCCTAGATTAGTCCTAGACCTATCCTAGAGCTTATTTTCACACTTATCTAGCCTTTGTGTGGGTCACAGGCATTCCTAGTCATCCCTAAAGTAGTCTCAAACCTTCAGTATTGTATCATATATCTTCATACCCAACATTATATGATTTGGACACTTGCACCATAATAGGGATAATAACACCACATGGTGCTAGTTTCTTAATATTTGCACTAATGTCCTTTCCCTCTTCTTTTCAAAAATGGATATCTTTTCAAATATTAGACTTCTTAGGGTTGGTTTAGACCTATTTTATCACTTGCACAAGTAACAAAATAGTATAAATACATGAAATTTATCCCTCTAACCACTAAATGGAAATTAGATGTAAAGTACATATGCAAACTCAAAATAAGTTGTGTACAATTAATGTTATCAATCCCTATTATGCCCTAATTCTTTATACTACCATCTACAACATTCTAAGCTTATATTACTCAAATTTACAATCTCAATAACATTAAAATCACTCAACTATCATAATAGCTTCACTTGCACTTGTACCAACACTTAGGTGGGTATAACTACATTAGTCTTGATCCCTCTTCAGAGTATTAATATGCAAGAAACTCTCATCATAGTGGGGTATTGAATACTTCTATCCTACCCAATTAAAAAACATAATTTTTATCTTGTATTAACTAAATACCCTATAAAAATGGCAAATTAAGGTTTACTTTCAATATACCACCTAGTGGGTTTCATAAGTCATGCACATAGGAACTAACCTTACAAATCTAAACATAGGTGTACCTAGAAGTTTAGAACAATCATGCACATAGGACACTACCACCAAAATAGGGAAACTATTGCCACATGACACTACTATCTAGTTAGGGAATGACTATCTAGAAGGGGTTTTAACATCTAAATCCTATTTGTGACACTCATACCAACTTTTTTACCTAGTTTTCAACATCTAGATCACTCATTTTAGTCATTTTCTAGCTAAGTTCTTATTTGCATTATTTATTACTATTTTTATATAGCTCAAATTTAGTCAATTTTTTAAAACCTCTATGGATATATCTATTACATATTTCTACTCTGATTTACTATAATCAACTCTTTAACAACATAAGATTTACATTCACTAAGTACTAAAAGGTTAAAACACCTGGTGACATCCTGATGCAGGAGCATCCTCACACTAGGAATGTATTTGTCATATTTTTTTTTGTTGAGTTTAGTATGTCTAGGTGTATTAAGTGAGTTCCCTCCATTTTTTGGGTTTTAAATTTTTTAAATTTGGCTAAATATTCCTTAAGCCTGACAAATCTAGTCTGTTGGGCAAATTATTCAGTAGTTTGAGTTTTCTTATGATAGAAGAACTGTTTTATGCATTTTGGGGAGATTGTTGTGAATAGCCCAAGTTAGAACTAATTAGCTAAATTGATAACATATACTTTGTATGAGGATTTCCATGTTAAAATAGGGGAGGCATATTTTTTGTTGTAGGAGGAAGGGGGGCGTAGAAAAAGATCTGCAAAGCATAGAACAACACCAGATATATGTTTCTTGTTATATTAATAAAATTGGTATTCTTTTATTTGATGCAAGTCGATCCTGAGGTTATATGGAATTGGCTAGTTGTTTGTTGTGAGACGATTTTGGTGTTTCACAAGTCAATGTTGTTGGTTGTCTACTATCTGTTATGTTGATTGATACACAATACTATGTTGGGTTGCATCCGACTGCTGGATTGATTTGAAATACTAATGTTTTGTTGATTGCATCTAGGTTGCATACCAATGCTGGGTCGCATCTAACTGCTGGGGCATTCTAATGTATTAATTTTAATTCTAGTCATTTCAAAATATATGTATGCTGGGCATCCCAATGTATTGAAGCTAAAAAAAGATTCTGTGCTCAGGTGAGTCTCCGGTTACCATAACTAGTTGGATATGAGTCTTAATTGAAATTTTATACTTTCAATTTGAATTTAAACATACAGAATCTTGCCAGATAGGCCAGAACAATGAATTGCATCTTTAAATAAATTTTTTTTGTCTTGTTCAAGAAATTATGGGATGTTAGCCTTATGTATCATAAGTAAACTGTCCAAAAAGGAGAAGAATCCAGATGATGTTCTGTGTTTGAAGAAATAATTTGTCAAGAGATATATTTTATCCCTATTTACAAGAGATTTATGTTCTTCACTAAAATATTTGTTCAAAATATCTAGTTAAGCCTGTTGGATAGATTGTCCTTGTTTCATCATCTGGTATCAGAGCTCAAGGGATTATGCACAATCTAAAGATCCAAGAGAAGAAGAAGCAAGATGGCCATGATAATTAGGAATAGAGGTAGAGTTGGAGGAAGGAGACCTGGAGGACAGGTTGCACTGGTAGAAGAGATTAGGAACTTGACAGCTAGGCTACAAGACCTAGAGATGGCTCAAAGAAGAGGCACTGACATGGGTGAAGTCAGTGATAGAGAAGAGGAGCCACCAAAAGATAAATTGGTGGTGGAAGAAGAAACAACTGAAGATAGGTTGATTAGAGCCATTATGAAGGTGAACACAAAGCCAAAAATGGAGGTTCCAATGTATGAAGGTAATTTGAATGTGGAAGAATTAATTGATTGGATTAATGCATTAGACAAATACTTTGAGTATGAAGGAATTGAAGAAGATGATAAGAAATTCAAGTATACCATGAGAAGGTTAAAAATCCATGCATTCCTATGGTGGGATGGAGTGCAAGAAGAAAGAAGAAGGAAAGGGAAGCCAAAGATCAGAAGCTGGGATAGAATGGTAGCAAAAATGAAAGGTAAGTTTATGCCTAAAGATTATCAAGCCAATCTTTTTAAGCAATTACAAAATTTGAAGCAAAAAGAGATGTCTGTAAAAGAATACACTAAAGAATTTTACAGGTTGAGTATAAGATCAGGTCATATTGAAGATGACACAGAGAAGGTAGCTAGATACACTAATGGTTTAAAATTTTCCATTCAAGATGAGATTAGTCTTCTCATTCCTAAGATAGTTGAGGAGGCATATCAATTTGCCTTGAAAGCTGAGGAGAAGATTGCAAGAAAACAAACATCCTTCTCAAGAGGAAGGGGCAGATCCATCAGAGGTAGAAGATTTCAAGGAGGTAGAAGATAGCTACAAACATCTCATGAAGAGGACAACAACTCACAAAGTTTAATAGGCAGCTATACACCAAGAGGAAGAAGACCATACCAAGGATATCAAAGAGGAAGAGGAAGATTCATGGGCCAATGATTTAAGTGCAACAAGTATGTAGGACACAAGGCATATGAGTGTCCAGAGAACCCTTCTACCAACCATGAGAGGGGTGTACATATGACTTAAGGTGAAGAAAAAAGTGAAGAAGTTGTAGCAGCTTATGAAGATACCCTAGAAGAAGGTGAGTCTCTTTTAATGAAAATAATCTTGTTAAAGCCAAATAAAGAAGTAGAACCACCTCAAAGGAAAAATTTATTTAGAACCACATGTAAAAGTAAGGGGAAATGGTGTAAGGTCATCATAGACAGTAGGAGTACTGACAATCTTGTGTCAACTGAGATGGTGGAGAAGCTAGGCTTGAAGAAGGAGGTACATCCTACACCTTATCAAGTTTCTTGGCTACAAAAAGGACACAAACTCCTGGTAAGTGAACAGTGTAAAGTAGATATTCAGATAGGAACATATAAGGATCAGATTCTATGTGATGTCATGCCCATGGATGTATGTCATATCTTGCTTGGAAGGCCTTGGCAATTTGACAGGAAAGCCATGCATGATGGTAGGCAGAATACATACATGTTTGAAAAGTATGGGATCAAGCATACACTCACACCATTGAAAGAATAGGTTTCTGCTGTTGTAGGACAAAATTCCAAAGTATTGATATTGAGTGGTAAAGAGTTTCTACATCAAATGAAGAAGGAAAAGGTAAACTTTGCTGTGATTGGTAAGACAAGGAGTGTAGTCACTAATACTAAGTTGATTGATTTGCCTTTAGAGATTCAAGATATGTTGAATGAGTACATTGACATTGTGGTAGATGATTTACCTAATGAATTACAGCCATTGAGAAGCATTAGCCATCACATAGACTTGATTCCAGGAGCAAATCTTCCAAACAAGGCTGCTTACAGGTTGACACCAAAGGAAAATGAAGAGATCAAGCACCGAGTTCAAGAATTGTTAGACAAAGGATTGGTAAGAGAGAGTTCAAGTCCTTGTGCTATCCCCACAGTGTTGAGTCCTAAGAAGGATGGGAGTTGAAGAATGTGTACAGACTCTAGAGCAATCAACAAGATTACTATCAGGTATAGATTTTCATTGCCTAGAATTGATGATTTACTTGATTGTTTAAGTGGAGCTACATATTTCTCTAAGATAGACTTGAAAAGTGGTTACCATAAAATTAGGATAAGAGAATGGGATGAATGGAAAATAGCCTTCAAGACCAATGATGGACTCTATGAGTGGTTAGTTATGCCATTTGGACTAACCAATGCACCAAGCACCTTCATGAGGCTAATGAATGAAGTGCTGAAGGAGTTCACTGGTAAGTTTGTGACAGTATATTTGGAAGATATTTTGGTGTTTATTCAAACTAAGGAAGATCGTTTGAAACATTTGAGGATGGTATTGAGTAAGCTACATGAGGAGAAATTGCTAATCAATGTCAAAATGTGCAGTTTTCTAAAAATAGAGTTGATATATTTGGGGTTTGTGATTTCAAAAGAAGGATTGAAGATGGATAAGGAAAATATTAAGGCTATACTTGAGTGGCCTACACCTAGGAGCACATATGAGGTAAGAAGCTTTCATGATTTGGCTAGCTTCTACAGGAAATTCATAAGAAATTTTAGTGGAATTGTTGCTCCAATGATAGATACAATCAAGGGTGATAAAAGAAGTTTTTTTTTGGACTAAGGCTGCTGATAAGAGTTTTAGATTATTGAAAAAGAAGGTAACTAAGGAACCAATCTTAACCTTGCCTGATTTCAATAAGCTTTTTCAAGTAGAATGTGATGCTAGTGGAACTACAATAGGCACTATTTTAAGCCAAGATGGGAAGCCTATTGCATACTTTAGTGAGAAATTAAGTGATGCTAAGAAGAAATATTCAGCCTATGATCAATAATTCTATGCTCTTGTACAAGCTTTGAATAAATGGAGGCATTATCTTTTGCCTAAAGAATTTGTTTTGTTCACTGACAATTATGCTTTACAATTCATTAGCAATCAGAATAAGTTGAATCAAAAGCATGTCAAATGGATTGAATTTTTAAAAAGCTTCACATTCACTATTAAGCACAAGAAAGGATGATCTAACAAGGTTGCATATGCTCTAAGCAGGAGAAATCTGATCATGCAGGAGTCTCAAGTAAGCATTTTGGGATTTGAAGATTTGAAGGAGCTATATAAGGAAGATCTAAACTTCAAGGAACCATATGAAGCTTGCATGAATCCAGTAGGGGTTGCTAGAAGTCCATGGATAGATTTCATGGTCCAAGAGGGTCTTTTGTTTAGAGGTAGCCATCTTTGCATTACCAAGAGTTCCATGAGGGAGAATTTGTTGAAGGAAAAGCATAGTGGCAGCTTATCAGGACATTTTGGGTAGAATAAGACATTAGCACAATTGAGTGCTCATTACTATTGGCCAGGTATGGGTATTGATGTTAAGAAACTTTTTGAAAGATGTAAAACATGCCAATATGCCAAGGGAACTAGTCAAAACACAGGTTTGTACCAGCCACTACCCATTCCAAATAGGCCTTGGGATTTAATAAGCATGGATTTTGTACTTGGTTTGCCAAGAACTCAAAAAGGCCATGATTCCATATTTGTTGTGGTAGATAGGTTTTCAAAGATGGATCATTTTATTCCATGCACAAAAACAAGTGATGCTCCTCACATAGCTAATCTATTCTTTCAAGATGTTGTTAGATTGCATGGATTGCCTAGAAGCATTGTTTCTGACAAGGACACCAAATTTATTGGACATTTTTGGAGAACCTTATGGAAAAATTTGGGAACACAATTGAGTTTCAGTTTAACCTATCATCCCCAAATGGATGGCCAAATAGAGGTTTCCAATAGGAGCTTGGGCAACATCTTGAGAAGCTTGGTAAGTATGCATCCAAAACAATGGGATCTTGCACTTGCACAAGCTGAATTTGCCTATAATGATTCTCCTAATAGAAGTACAGGGTTGAGACCATTTCAAATTATGTATGAAATGCATCCAAGAGGTGTGTATGAGTTAAGAAATCTAAGTAGCATGGAGACAAGGAGTGCTGATGCAGAAGAATTTGCCAATGCCATGCAAAATTTGCATGAACAGGTAAAGAAGAAACTTGAAGAAAACACCATCAAGTACAAGCTAAGGGTAGATCAAAAGAAAAGAGAGGTCAGTTTCAGTATTCGAGACTTTTTTCTTGCTCATATTAGAAAATAATGGTTTCCAAAAAGGGAATACAACAAGCTAAAGGTAAAGAAAATAGGACCATGCAAGGTAATAAGTAAGTTTTCAAATAATGCATATGAAATAGAATTGCCAAAGGGGATTGGAATCTCTCCAATATTTAATGTTGCAGATCTATATCCATATAAAGATGAAGGACAACCAACCAAAGAAACTAAAATAGGGGTAGATGAAGTTATCCAATGGGAGCAACAACTACCAAAGGAAGTGCCAAATGAGATTGAGAGCATTTTAGACAAAAAAATGGTTAAAAAGACAAGGGGCAAAGAATATTTCTAGTATCTAACTAAGTGGAAGAATCTACCAGCTAAATATGCAACATGGTTGACTACAAATTACATCCTCAAGCTGGGCACAAGCGTAGAAGAACTGCTGAAGAAAAAAACAACAAGTGAAGAATACTTCTTGTGCTCCTTGGAAGAATGATGTAGGAGCATCCTCACACTAGGAATGTATTTGTCATATTTTTTTTATTGAGTTTAGTATGTCTAGGTGTATTAAGTGAGTTCCCTCCATTTTCTGGGTTTTAAATTTTTTAAATTTAGCTAAATATTCCTTAAGCCTAACAAATCTAGTCTGTTGGGTGAATTATTCAGTAGTTTGAGTTTTCTTATGATAGAAGAATTGTTTTATGCATTTTAAGGAGATTGTTGCGCACAGCCCAGGTTAGAACTAATTAGCTAAGTTGAGAACATATGCTTTGTATGAGTATTTGTGTGTTAAAATAGGGGAGGCATATATATATTTTTTTTTATGAGGAAGGGGGTGTAGAAAAAGATCTGCAAAGCGCAGAACAACACCAAATATATGTTTCTTGTTATATTAATAAAATTGGTATTCTTTTGTTTGATGCAAGTCAATCTTGAGGTTATATGGAATTGGCTAGTTGTTTGTTGTGAGACGATTCTGGTGTTTCATAAATTGATGTTATTGGTTGTGTGCTAGCTGTTACGCTGATTGATATGCAATACTATGCTGGGTTGCATCCGACTGCTAGATTGATATGCAATATTAATGTTTTGTTGATTGCATCTGGGTCGCATACCAATGTTGGGTCACATCTGACCGCTGGGTCACATCTAACTACTAGGGCATTCCAATGTATTAATTTCAATTTTGGTCATTTCAAAATATATGTATGCTGGGCATCCCAATGTATTGAAGCTAAGCAAAGATTTTGTGCTCAGGTGAGTCACCGGTTACCATAACTAGTTGGATATGAGTCTTAATTAAAAATTTATACTTTCAATTCAAATTTAAACATACAAAATCTTGCCAGATAGGCCATAACAGTGAATTGCATCTTCAAATATAAAAATTTTGTCTTGTTCAAGAAATTATGGGCTATAAGCCTTATGTATCATGAGTAAACTGTCCAAAAAGGTGAAAAATCTAGATGATGTTCTATGTTTGAAGAAATAATTTGTCAAGAGATATATTTTATCCCTGTTTACAAGAGATTTCTATTCTTCACTAAAATGTTTGTTCAAAATATCTAGTTAAGCCTGTTGGATAGATTGTCCTTGTTTCATCACATCCTATGTGTGTAGATGGTAATAAAATAGTGAATAGCTTTGACTAGGATGATGGCTTGCCCAATACCCATTTATGGGTTGCTCAAGAACTCAAGCTATCCTTGACCCCAATGTTTACCACCCCTCCTTAGTGGATAATAATATGTGAATAACTTGGATTAGACTAATAACTTGTCTGATCCTCTCATGTACGTAGCTTAATAACTCAAGTAGGATATGAATCCATCATTGCCTACCCATGTGTAGTAGATGCATCTAAAATTGAAATTGTTTTATGTAATGAAAACTATGTAGAATGGATCTAGGACACATGGAAAATTTGAAATGTAAAAATAGCTTTGGACCATTCAGGAATGCCAACCATTAAAGATAGAATGAATCATCAATATTGTGTGATACTAATGCAAAACTAGTGCATATGGTGTTTGGACTATACATCATGGAAAATGACATGGATTTGTCATTCTTGTTGTCTCCCAAAAATAAAAACTATTTTTGGAACAACATTTGAATTATTTTGGTTCTACAGACCGAAATTGTATCTTCCATTTTCAAAAATTTGTCTTAGATATTCAGATTTCTCATTTTCAAAGCTTCTCAGAAAATCTACAGACTTTGCAAGTCAAGTTCCATGTATTTTACATGTTGATTTCTATGGACTTTATATCTTCAAATTCTACAGGTAGACTCATTTATACAGGTTCAAAGACTTCTACAGGTGGTTTTCAATCAAAAGAATTATTTTCAACATTTGTTCATTTTTTGGGATTGGTTCAGAGTTTTGGTTCAACTAAAATTCTTCATCGGCAAGCATCTGAGTGCAAAAAGAGACTTGAACCATTGAACTGTCAAACCATTGAACCATTTTGGTTCAAAGGTTCAATGGGTTCAAGGTTCAACAAGTTCATGTTTGGTAAGAGTTAAGCACTTCAAAATGGTTCAAAGTTCATTCACTTCAATTGGTTCATCAGCTTCAAAGACGTTTGGCTAAATCATTCAATTGAACCATTGAACTGTTGAACCATTGACCCATTTTGGTTCAACGGGTTCAAGGTTCAATGGCAAGTTCAACCAAAAGAATAGTTCAATGGTTCAATTCAACCAACTAGTTCAATGCTTTATTTAATTCAATTGGTTCATTCTTTTAGTTCATCTTTTGGTTCAACGTCTACAGGTTTAACAACAGGTTCAATGTCAAAATTCCTATTGGTTCAAAGGCAAGTTCATTTTGCTTGGTTAAATATTTAGTTCATTGGCTTGAACCATTGGCTTGAACCATTTTGGTTCAAAGCCTTGGTTCAACAAATTGGTTCAATGTCAAATTTCATCCAATGGTTCATTGGATTTTTGGTTTAAAGGGACTTGGCGCGCTTCATTGAACCATTGAACCGGTTCAACTAATGGTTCATCATCCAAGTTCAAAGGAGTGGTTCAACACAAAAGAAGACTTTTCGAAGGATAAGTGCCCTTGTGGAGGGCACTTAATCAAGAAAAGCACCTTTCTGGAGAATCATTTCTTTTAAGTAAGCTGAAAGGTAATTCTTTCAGATTTGTTTAAGGCAAAACCCAAAGACATTTTCAAAGGAGCTTGGTGGAACAAATTTCCACAGACTTTTGTTCGAGGGAATTTTCCCTAGACTTTTTGTCCACGGGAATTTTCCCCAGACTTTCTGTCTATGGGAATTTTCCATGGGATAAATGTCTATGGAATTATCCATGGGGAACAATCAAATCAAACACTTGAGAATAATCCCCAAGGAAATGTCTGCGGGGAACAAAAATCCTAGGGAAATATTTGTCCACAGGAATTGCTAAAACAAAGGGCTGCCAAAGGACCTCGAAGGGTAGGTGCCCTTATGGGGGACTCTCAGTGGCCAAAGTAAAGGGCTTTTTTGATTTGACAAGGATCATTTCTCAAGGCCCAAAAGGGTATGTCCAATTCAAAAAAGTGCTTAACAAAAAGCTGAAAGCTGAAAGAAGACCAAGGGGTGATGCCCACAAAGATGTCAAATTCAAGATAGTGAACTAGCCATTGAGATCACATTAATAGGCATGTAAACGTCAATTTTAAAGATAGTGAAATAGCCATTGATCCTTTGATCCACATACCCAAATGCATTTCTAGAATTTAAGACAAAAACTAGCTAAAAGTGAGGAAAGAAGAACAATGATGAATTCAAGACCCGATTCAATCAATCTGGAAAGGAGGAACAATGAAGACAATATTAGACCAACAACTGGACATTGAAAGTTGTAATCTTTCAATTGCGTAGCTTGTTCATCTACATTGAAAAGATCAAATGGGTAAAAGGCCCCAAATTTCCAGCTAGTCTTCCTAACATTTCCCAATGCATCATGATGTATTGTTGTTCCCGAGTCCTTCAAGTGGTTATATAAGGGACTTTATTTCATTGTAAAAGGATCTTCTTTTTGACAATCTGAATGAAACTTTGCCCAAATTGAGAGGCATCATTGAGACTTTGTGTTTAGTATGTTGATCATATTCTATTAATGGAATAAAAAAGCAAGGGACTTTTTTAGACTTTGTAATGTGATATCTTTTATTGTTGAGGAAACTATTCTTATGTTTATTTCCTTGATTTATTTTCTGTTCCATTGATTTAACAAGCATGGTTAGTAAAATTATTCAGGAAGGTGTCTTGAAGAATCAATTATGGAGAGACTTTGCGCCCCCATAGCTACCTTCAGTGTGTTTTCTTTTTCATTACTATGTAAAGGACTTTGAAAAGACTTTGAGCTTTCATTGCCCTTCATATATTACTCTTGAGCATTTCAGATAGAGACTTTGTGTTCTGTCTTGATTTTCTAGTTACCATACTCTCAGTTACATTCTGCTTTTATTTCTAGTACTCTTGTGTCTTACTAAATAGTTTTTCTAAAAGAAGAGGAGAGCTGTCTGACATTCCCTTGAGTTTTTCCTTTGTTTTGTATACATCATCTCTAAATAAAGAGAGATGGATGTCTGGTCCTACCTTTGAGTATTATTTTCTATTTATACATATACATAACATATCCACAGGGAACCTCCCCTTAATGAGAGGAGAGAGAAGTCTCCTTATGATGTGATAAACTTACACATTAGGATGACTAATCTTCTTGCTTTGGCTGATAAGACCTATTTTGTTTACCAATACGCTGATAGACAAAATATTCAACCAACAGTTTTTAGTGAATCTATTGGGGATATACCCATTATCCATTTATAGTCTATCCATTCCATTCACCTCCACACCAATAGGGAAATAATGCACAGTTTAAAGCCCCAAGTTTTAACTAAAGCAAAGTCAAATCATTTCCATTTTTGTTTTACAATCTGGCAAATTCAAGGTATACACGAAGCTAAAGGGCTAAAGGTGTCGTTGATCTTGTGTTCGAGTTAGTACAACAAAGTGATTTTGATCTGTTTCCTTCACCATCTCATCTCCAATGAACCAAGAGCTTCCCTCCTACTAAAGCCAGATCTCCATTACCAAATGAAGTATCTACTTCTTCTATTGATAAAGTTGTGCCTATAATTACCCCTTTGAGATTTGTTATCCCTCCTTTTTAGTATCCTATAATGGTAGTTCAAGGCCCTTGGGGTAATGCTTTTGGTCCTCTCAATCTTACTCCTCCTCTACATGAGCTTCCACATAGTTCTAGAAAGAATTTCCATAAATTCTATGGTGATGGGAAAGTTCATCCTGATGAACACATTGTAGCATTTAGTATAGCTTGTGGAGTAATCAGGGTGGAGTTTGAAGATGTAGCAGTCAAATTTTTTGTTGAATCACTACAAGGTCCTACTACAGATTGGTTTTACCATTTATAGGCTCGATCTATGACTAATTGGAATACCTTGAAAGCTAAGTTTGAAGCTAGATTCAAACTTACAGAAGATGCACATACACTTCTGGCTCAACTTACACAAATGAAAAAAGAGCCTCATGAGCCTATGAGAGATTTCATAGCTAAATTTTATAAATTGAAAAATAGAATACCTGTCATTGCTAGACCCACAGCTGAGAATCGCAAATGCTTTTTCATTAATTCTTAGCTACCTGAAGCCAGTTTCCTCTTAAGGTGTGCTAGCCAAATAGATCTTACTATAGCTCAAATTTTGGCCACTAAAGTAGAAGATGATCTCATCTTGGCAGGGAAAATTAGAAGAGATCCAAATAGAAATAGAGCTTCATCATCTTCTAAATTTTCATTTACAAACACCACAGATCCATTGGTGCAGAAATTAGCAAATGAGCTCCTTACCCTCAAAAAGCAAATGGCTCAAGGAATGTCTTCTGCTCCTACATACAGAAGGACATTCCAAAATTAGTCATATCAAGGCAATGTTTCTAGAAACCAAGGAAAACAAAATCACCTTCCTCCTCCACAAGGGAAACTTGCCCTGGAAGCTCCTCCAACCAATTCAGCAATGGGATATCTTGAAGTAGAATCAGAATTCTCTTATCAGCCTAAATTAAATCAAGAAAATGACGCTGATATCATTGAAGACAGTCAAGATGAATCAGCTGGCAAATCCCACATTAGCTTCCTAAATTACCATGATGAACCTGGAAGCAAAGGAGAAGCTTTAGATGGATCATATGTAGTGTTTACCAGATCTAAGAACCAATCAATCTAGCAGACTGATAAAGAAAAGATATAAGAGATATCACAGCCAACAATCACAATTGTCAAGCATGGGACAGCTCTACCTTTTCAACCAAAAGATTTGGTCATTACTCAAAAGGTAAATACATCTATTGTACCTTCCCCTTCTACTTCTAATTTACAAACCAATCCACCTCCCATCCCTCTTAAAACCCATAAACCTGATGTACCTTTCTCTGTACCTAGCTTGATTCAGCCATTTGACATAATTGATCATGTCAAAAAGATAAAAATATAGATGTCTGAATTTGAATACTTGCAGTCTAATTCAGATCAACTAAATAAGTTGGTTCAATATGTTAAAAATTAGACTGTCCCTTTAGGATAAAAGGCAAAAAAATTAATTTTTGATTCTCCAAAGAATACACCTATTCTAAACAATCTGATCATTACTCCTCTAGCTACTCCTAGAAAAATAGAACCCTTCTATGTTTCCCTATTAATCAATGGCCACAAGTTGAGTAACTATACAATAGACTCAGGCACATCTGACAATGTCATGCCTGCGAAAGTCACTAAGTCTCTTGGTCTCACATTGACCAAAACATTTGGGAGATGTTTCTCCATGGAGAACAAGCAAGTGCCATTGCTGGGGCAAATCAAAGATGCTTAATTTGCATTCACAGCCTTTCTAGACAAGAGAGTTAAAATGACTATATTAGTGACTGACCATGAAGAAAGACCCTCCATCTCTAATGAGGGAAAGTCTGAAGTAAAGACAGTGTTTGATGAGATTTGGACTCTAAAATTTGATGATAGTTGTTCATCTATTGGTTCTAGAGCCAAAATTGTCTTGATATCTCCTCAAAGAGATTTATTTCCTTCATCCTATAAGTTACAATTTAGTAACACAAATAATACAACTGAATATGAATCGCTATTGTTGGGTATGAAGGCTGCTCAAGAAAGAGGCATCAAGTTTCTTCATGCTAAAGGGGACGCCAAATTAGTGGTCTGTCAAGTAAGAAATTTATATCAGACCAAGAATGACAAGCTGTGCCATTACCATAATCTTGTTTGGGACCAAATTGAAAGCTTTGATGCTTTCAACATCTCTACCATTCCAAGAGAGTCCAATGACAGAGCTGATGCACTTATTTCAAGAACTCTTTTAATTCCTCATTCTGATTTTAAAGAAGCCAGATATACCATTGAGCTGGTTTATAGGCCGAGTGTTCCTGATAATGTTGATCATTGGCAAATTTTCAATGATGATAATCAGATCATTGCTTTCTTGGAAAGAAAAGACAATTTTGAACAGCTGTATTTTGAAGGCAATGAATCTTAGAAGTCTGAATTTGTTTTTGAATCCAGTTCAGATGTAAATGAAGAGTTTCTATAGCTGAAAGGAAACAAAATTCCTAAAGGCCTGGTTTCTCTTGAGAAGCTATTCGACAAGCATGATAGATTCGTGAAGCAATAATAGATAGATTCAAATTTCTCTCAGGGATTTGACCAAGTGAATCTGACCAACAAAGAAAATCCAAAAATGGTCAACATTGGTAAGTGATGTACACCTGAAGAAAGATTCAAATTCACTTCTTTGCTCTATCAATACATTGATGTCTTGGCATATTCATACGAAGATCTGAAGTCTCTCAGACCTGATGAAATCTGCCATCATATTCCTCTCAAGGCTAATTCAATGCCTTACAAGTAGAAATCCAGACAATACAATCCAAAAATTTTAGGTACAATTATGTCTGAGATTTAGAGAATGTTAAATGCTAGAATTATTTTTCCAATCCATCATTCTACATGGATTGTGAACATAGTTCCTGTAAGGAAGAAAAATGGTAAAATATGCATTTGTGTAGATTTTCAAAATCTAAATCAATCATCTCTAAAAGATAATTACCCTTTGCCAATCATGGACCAAGTGCTTCAAACAGTAACAGGATCAGAAATGTTATCAATGCTGGATGGCTTCTTAGGTTATAATCAAGTTAAGGTTGGTGAAGCTGACAAACATAAGGCTGCATTCACCATGCCTTGGGGTACGTTTGCATACAAAAGAATGCCTTTTGGCTTAATAAATGATGGTGATACCTTTCAGAGAGCTATGGACATGGCTTTCAAAGATGAGATTGGTAAATTCATAGTAGTATATCTTGATGATTTAACTATCTTTTCAAATCATCGATCTGATCATGTACGCCACTTACAACAAGTGTTGGAGCACTGTCGATAGAATGGTATTTCTTTGAATCCTAAAAAATCTATTTTTGGAGTGACAGAAGGGAAACTCCTTGGACACATTGTGTCTAAAGAAGGCATAAAGATTGACTCAGACAGAGTCAAGTCTATTCAAGAGCTAAATTTTCCTGCAAGTAAGAATGTTGTTCACTCTTTCTTTGAAAAAGTGAATTTATTACAGAGATTCATCCCTGAATTTGCTAAGAAGACAAGACACATTGTTAACATGATGAAAGAAAAGACTACCTTCAGCTGGACCAAAGAAGGCAAAGCAGTGTTTCAAGATATCAAGGTCGCTATTGCTCACGCCCCTACTTTGGTTTGTCTAGATTACCATAAATATTTCATCCTATACAGTTATGCATCTGAGCATATTCTTTAAGTGATTATTGTCCAAAAAGACAAAGAAGGTATGGAATCTCCTATCTCTTTCATGAGCTTCCCTTTAAAAACTCATGAAATGAAGTATTTGAATATAGAGAAGCATGTTTATGCGCTGGTAAAAGCAGTCAAACACTTTCACTTCTATATTTTGAATTCACATACTACTACCTTAGTTCTTTATAGTACAATCAAATCTATATTAACTCAGCAAGAGTTTGGCACAAAGAGAGGTAATTGGATTGCAAAGATCCAAGAATTTGATCTAGATATCAAGCCGACAAAGCTAGTCAGAGGTAAAGGCCTTTGCCAATTAATGGTTGGAAATAAGCCAAAAGATACACATCATGAAGAAGTTGAAGTTGAAAATGCACCAACAGTCCTTTTTGTCTCCACTAATAATGAATGGTACTCCGATATTGCATATTTTTTGACTTATGGTGAATGTTCTACTCATTTATCTTACAAGGAAAGGAGGACTATTAGGTTTAAAGCTACCAATTTTGTCCTTTGGGATAATGGCCTATATAAAAGAAGCATAGATGGAGTTTTCCTTTGCTGTGTAGATAAAGAATAGCAAACCCAGCTCTTAAAATATTTCCACAATCTAGCTTGTGGAGGACATTTTTTTGCCCCTATTACTACTCACAAATTTTTGTGAGCCAGGTATTATTGGCCAACTCTTTTTCAAGATGCACATAAGTGGGTAAGGAAATGTGAACTTTGCTAGCAATTTGTTGGAAGACCCAAGTTGGCTACTCTACCTCTCAAGCCAGTAATCATAGAGGAACCTTTCCAGTAGTGGGGACTCGATTTTATTGGGACAATAAATCCATCTTCAAGTACTAGACATGATTATGTCCTTACAGTGACTGATTATTTCACTAAGTGGGTAAAAGCAGTCCTGATAAAGCATGCTACTTTAGAAGTTGTATGCAACTTCCTGAAAGAGAATATCATTTCCAGATTTGGAGTCTCACTCAAAATTGTTACTGATAATGCAACTTGTTTCACCTTTCAATAAATTACACAATTCTATTTTTATTATGGAATTATGCTCTCTCATTCTTCTAATTATTTTCTACAAGGGAATGGACAAGCTGAGTCTAGTAATAAAAATTTGGTAACTATTATCAAGAAGCTTGCAGATGATAATCAAAGGATGTGACATAAAGCATTGGTTGATGCTCTGTGGGCTGACAGGATTATGCCAAAGAGGGCAATTGGTATGTCTCCTTTTCAAATTCTTTATAGGATTAACACTGAGATACCAATCACCTTAGAGTTACCAGCATTGAAATTGGTGAAGGCCATTGAAGATCAGACATATGAGAGCTCTCTTGACAAAAGAATCATGTGCCTAACTCAACTGGAAGAATAAAGAACCATGGTGGTAGACAGAATTGTTGTTCATCAAAGTTTGGTAAAGAATTTTTTTGATCAGAAGGCCAGAAATCATGATTTCTAGATTGGGGATAAAGTTCTGTTGTGGGATAAAAGAGGAGAGCCAAAAGGGATGCATGGAAATTTTGACTCCCTTTGGAGAGGTCTGTTCATAATTCATTAGCACATGGGTGAAAACAATTTTCTTTTGAAATACCAAGATGGCACACTCTTTTCTTTGCCCCATAATGGGTAGCATCTAAAACACTTCAATTCTTGAAGTATCAAATCTTTACCTCTATATATATGTATAGTTTTATTTCTATTGTGTTTTATTTGTTTCCATTTTTTATGCCTTTCATTACTGGGTAGCATGACTCTGAAACCCAATGGCATATTTGAAGACACTAGAGATTCTAGATTCTACTCCTTTCAATTCATTTTGCAATTGACAAAAGTTCCCCAACTGGAGCCAGCTATTGTCTCCCAAAAATAACAGGTATTTTTAGAACAACATTTGAATTATTTTGGTTCTACAGACCAAAATTGTATCTTCCATTTTCAAAAATTTGTCTTAGATATTAAGATTTCTCATTTTCAAAGCTTCTCAGAAAATCTACAGACTTTTCAAGTCAAGTTCCATGGATTTTACATGTTGATTTCTATGGACTTTGTATATTCAAATTCTACAGGCAGGTTCATTTATACAGGTTCAAAGACTTTTGCAGGTGGTTTTCAGTCAAAAGAATTGATTTTCAACATTTGTTCATTTTTTGAGATTGGTTCAGAGTTTTGGTTCAACTGAAAATCTTCATTGGCAAGCATCTGAGTGCAAAAAGAGACTTGAACCATTGAACTATCAAACCATTAAACCATTTTGGTTCAAAGGTTCAACAGGTTCAAGGTTCAACAAGTTCATGTTCGGTAAGAGTTAAGCACTTCAAAATGGTTCAAAGTTCATTCACTTCAATTGGTTCATCAGGTTCAAAGACGTTTGGCCAAATCATTCAATTGAACCATTGAACTGTTGAACCATTGAACCATTTTGGTTCAAAGGTTCAATGGGTTCAAGGTTCAATGGCAGGTTCAACCAAAAGAACAATTCAATGGTTCGGTTCAAACAACCAGTTCAATGCTTTATTTCATTCAATTGGTTCATTATTTTAGTTCATCTTTTGGTTCAATGTCTACAGGTTCAACAATAGGTTCAACGTCAAAATTCCTGTTGGTTCAAAGGCAAGTTCATTTTCTTGGTTCAATATTTAGTTCACCGGCTTGAACCATTGACTTGAACCATTTTGGTTCAAAGCCTTGGTTCAACCAATTGGTTCAATGTCAAAGTTCATCCAATGGTTCATTGGCTTTTTGGTTCAAAAGGACTTGGCACGCCTCATTGAACCATTGAATTGGTTCAACTAATGGTTCATCGTCCAAGTTCAAAGGAGTGGTTCAACATAAAAGAAGACTTTCTGAAGGACAAGTGCCCTTGCAGAGGGAACTTAATCAAGAAAAGCACCTTTCTGGAGAATCATTTCTTTTAAGTAAGCTGAAAGGTAATTCTTTCAGATTTGTATAAGGCAAAACCCAAAGACATTTTCAAAGGAGCTTGGTGAAACAAATTTCCACGGACTTTTGTCCACGGGAATTTTCCCTAGACTTTTTGTCCACAGGAATTTTCTGCAGGACAAATGTCTGTGAAATTACCCGCAGGGAGCTTTCAAATCAAACACCTAGGAATAATCCCTAGGGAAATGTCTGTGGGGAATAAAAAGCCCAGGGAAATATTTGTCTGTAGGAAATGCTAAAAGAAATGGCTACCGAAGGACCCTAAAGGGTAGTTTCCCTTGTGGGGGACTCTCGGTGGCCAAAGTAAAGGGATTTTTTGATTTGACAAGGATCATTTCTCAAGGCCCAAAAGGGTATGTCCAATTCAGAAAAGTGCTAAATAGAAAATTGAAAGACGAAAGAAGACCAAGCGGTAACACCCACAAAGATGTCACATTTAGGATATTGAACTAGCCATTGAGATCACATTGATGGGCATGTAAATGTCAATTTTAAAGATAGTGAAATAGCCGTTGATCCTTTGATCTACAGACCCAAATTTATTTCCAAAATTTAAGACAAAAACTAGCTAAAAATGAGGAAAGACAGAACAACAATGAATTCAAGCCCTGATTCAATCAATTTGGAAAGAAGGAATGATGAAGACAAGATCAGACCGACAACTAGACATTGAAAGTTGTAATCTTTCAATTGCTTAGCTTGTTCATCTACATTGAAAAGATCAAATGGGTAAAAGGCCCAAAAGTTTGAGCTAGTCTTCCTAACATTTCCCAATGCATCATGATGTATTACTATTCTTGAGTCCTTCTTCAAGTGGATATATAAGGGACTTTATTTCATTGTAAAAGGATCTTCTTTTTGACAATCTGAATGAAACTCTGCCCAAATTGAGAGGCATCATTGAGACTTTGTGCTCAATCTATTGATCATATTATGTTAATGGAATAAGAAAGCAAGGGAATTTTTAGACTTTTTGCTATGATATCTTTTGTTGTTGAGGAAACTATTCTTATGTTTATTTTCTTGATTTATTTTCTATTCCATTGATTTAACAAGCAAGATTAGTAAAATTAGTCAGGAAGGTGTCCTAATGAATCAATTGTGGAGAGAATTTACGCCCCCATAGTTGCCTTCAGTGTGTTTTCTTTTTCTTTGCTATGTAAAGGACTTTGAAAAGACTTTGAGCTTTCATTGCCCTTTTTATATTACTCTTGAGCATTTCAGATAGAGACTTTGTGTTCTGTCTCGATTTGCTAGTTACCATACTCTCAGTTAAATTTTGATTTTATTTCCAGGAGTATTCTCGCGTCTGACTGAATAGTTTTTCTGAAAAAAGAGGAGAGCTGTCTGTCATTCCCTTGATTTTTTCCTTTATTTTGTATACATCATCTCTGAAGAAAGAGAGATGAATTTCTGGTCCTACCTTTGAGTATTATTTTTTGTTTATACATATACATAGCATATCCACAGGGAACTTCCCCTTGATGAGAGGAGAGAGTAGTCTCCTTCTGATGTGATAAACTTACACATTAGGATGACTAATCTTCTTGCTTTGGCTGATAAGACTTATTTTGTTTACTAGTACATTGATAGATAAAATATTCAACCAACAATTCTATTTGAGATAAATGGTGTAAAACTAAACATATGGGAATAATGTTTCATGCACATCCATCCAATTTTGATATCTATTTATATTAATTCTAGACTGAGTCATAGTAACCTATGTATGTGCCTATCTAAAACTAAAATAGTAGTGACCATGCCATGCATGATGTCCCCAATATGAGAAATCTTGTTTAATTTGTGTAAAAAGTAAGTATATACTAAATATATCTGATAATCTATGATTGAAATTATGTAAATTTTAACCATAATTGTTGTACCTTTATAACCATTTTAGAATATTCTTTGTTTAAGGATACTAGATAGTAAGGTGGTCCCCTTTGCTAATATCACACTATGTTATAGACCATTGTATTGTGATATTGACCAAATATGTTATTTATAATGGAAATTAAGAGTGATATGTATTTTATTATGTTTCACTATATTTTCCTAAATTTGAGATTTATAATCTATGTGTATATGTTAAAAACTATGTTCATAATGCATTAGGATGGCCTAATATATGTGACAAACCCATGTGAATTTCACCTCTTTTGAGGGGAGTTATTGAAACTATGAAATAATTATCCTCAAAATAAAATATATGCATCATATGTGTTATATTAAAAACATATGATATATGTGTGATAAACAATGTAATGTGTATACATGACATTTAATGTATAATAATTTTATCATAAGTTGGTAATGTATTATTTATGCTAGATCTAAATTCACAAGGTTATCAAGATAGATATAATAATATAATCATGCATATGAATATCAAATATGAATATAATCTGAGTAAACTACCTAGGGGGATGGGGCATGATGTCCATCAAGGCACCCAAGGAATGAGATGCATGAAGTCTTTCATGGCATCGCAAACTAGATGTGAATGTAACAAGCAAGATACAAGTGTCATGGCCATGATGCATACATGAAAACATACATACAAACACATGAGTCATGTAAATTAAGCTAAGGGGCCATAATATAAGGTATATGGTCACATGTCACTAAGTTTGAGAAAAAAACACACATATAAGGACATGTTCAAATGTCTACATAAATAATTAATAAGCACATAAAAAGACATGGGAACATGTCTAAAATATAAACATAATGAAATGAATTATCTTAGAGCCATATAATAGTGATACATTTAAATTCCCTTGAGTAGATATAAAAGCAAAGAGGCATAATCAAATCTAAACTAGTAAACATATAAATGAAAGTATGCATAACTATGTGGTACAAATCTATACATAATTTGAGTCTATAATATTATTAGTTGATAAAAAATTAGTATAGTATAAGATGATCAATATAGGGATATAATCAATGTTAAACATGTGAGGTGGAGTATAGAAAGATATAATCTGACAAATTGGAAGCGATGTGTATGATGTCCTCAATGGGATAATATGTCAATGATGAATATATATATTATGGGTTGATAATAGAAATTTTGGATTTTTATATAGGGCCTAAGTTATTTTTAAAATTTACCCATGTTTTTGGGACCCAATTTTAAGGAGGCAAGATTTACAAGTTATTGTTTTTACAAATCCATTTTTTGATTAAAAATGACTATTATTTTACCAACTATGAAAAAATGATAGATAATCACTGAGAAATGTTTCTGGGTTCTATGCATCCTGGCTTCCTATTTCTATATCATTTTGAAATTGATAATTTCATAAAGAATTGTGAAAGTTATCATAGTTTTACTCACTATAATATAATTAATATATATATATATTATGATTGAGAAAATTTAAGGAGTTTTTTTTTAATTTTTTTTATAAAAATAATATTGTTGTGATAAATCATATTTTAAGGAGTTATTTATCATTTTTTGCAACATTTTATTTCATGAAGATTAAGGGTGAGGTCTAGTTTTGGCAGGTGGTTAAACCCCCTCACAAGCAAAACAAAATTTATTCACCTTTGCTTAACTGACAATTTAACACTCTTGTTTTCCTCATGGATGTTTTTTTGGTTGACCCTGACATCTACTTTTTGTGATATTGCACTGTCACTTATGTGATCATTACATAGATTGTTCATTTACAGATGCATTCTTGGTTGAGTCTAAAATCTATTTTTTATGAGAATGCATTATTATTTATGTCTTTAATGCAAAGATATCACTAATTTATACACCAACCAATTTGTTGCTGTGTATTGTGAAATAGTAAATACTACAATGTACTACACATTTAATAACTTCATATAGTCACCTTGTTGTTATGTGTATTATGCAATGGTGAATACTACATAAAATCATGTAATTTGATAACATTAGCTATATCTTTATGGTTTATTGTGTGGATCTACACCTACAATTCATTGTATTTGAGTGCAGATCTACTGTGTAGTATCCTATTTGTAGTGTATGCCTCATTTATCCTTGTTACATGAGTTGAAGCCTCAAGAATCAACTCTATACTTGTGTTTATCACTATTTTTGGCCCTGCATGATATCTTAATATTTGATAGGCTTTATTGTGAAAAAAAATTGGTGCTTATTGTATATGCACTAAAGTGTTGATTGTTTATGCACTAAAACATAAATTACCAATTGTATGCACACTAAAATGTTGATTGTATATGCACTAAAACATAAAGTGCCAAACCTTTGTAACTGGGGAGGTTCTTTCTGATAGTTTTAGGGGGGTTGTTGGGTGCCTTTCCTTCTCTATTGCTCATTTAGTTTTTTCTTACACTACATCATGGATAACAATTTAGTTCTACTTTTCACTCTATTCAATTATCATGACTAGAAATCTAAAGTGCAAATTTTTTAAGAAGCAGAGGTTTACATAAGATAACCATGAATATGGAAACTAAACTAGAACTTAGTGTAGATAAAATTAAGTGGTATAATAGGTGTGATGAAGCATATCATATTTTATGTTTGTGTATTTCTCCTAACTTACTCTTTCACATTGAATCTTCTAAATCACCACATGAGATTCAGAACACTTTAGAATAACTCATTGGGAAGCAAGATGTAATGAGGGGTCATGAGTTGGAGAATGAGCTCATTAGTTTGAGTCTAGGAAATTTTGACACTATAGAATATTTTTTCACCAAACTTAAATCAGTTAGGTTGCAAGTAAAATTATGTGGTATAGATAAAAATAATGAAAAATTGATCCTCTCTATTCTTTCCAAGTTAGGTCTTGACTACTCAATTTTTGTCTCTACCTTTCATACCTTGAAACATGCCTAGGACTTGTATGGAGTATGCCATCCTTAGATGATTTTGCCAAAGATTTAACTGAGGAGCAATAAAAACTCATCCAAATGGGTACATTGAGGTCCTCCAAATCACATGCTTTATTGGGTCATGATGAACTAAAAACTTCAATAAACAAAATAAGAAGGACCAAGAGCAATGAAAGGGTCAAAAATTAGATACTAAGCTAAAATTATCATATGATTCCTCCCATTTAGGTGGGAAATACAAGAAAGAGAGGATCACATGTACCTATTGTAAGAGAACTAGGCATGATGAAACAAAATGTATGAAAAAATGGATTGATCATTTAACAAAGATGCTTGAGAAAAATAACATCAATGTACCTGATACAGTCAAATCAACCTCATCAGCATAGGAATATTCTAAGACAAAATAAAGTAGTAAGGGAAAAGGTAAGGGCAAGGCCCTTATTGCAATATCATCTTAGTCATCCACATGGATGATTTATTTTAGTGCCTCACATCACATGGCTTATTCACAAGACTTATTCTCATCTTTAGAGCCATATTCTATGCCATCTATTCTAATACGTGATGATACTTATATTGAATTTTGTGGGAGAGAATCTATTGAATTTAATGATGGAACATTTGAAAATGTCTCATGTGTTCCATCACTATCAACTAATCTCCTATTTGTTTATCAAATCACCCACATTGGATCAATTAAGAAAGTTGAGTTCACTTCAGATTCTATTATCATTAGGGAGTTACATAGTAATACTAAAATGGCCATTAGGAAATAAAATCACCAATCAAGGTTGTACACCTTCTCAAATTTTTCTCTTGATTACCCTTCTACTACATTACTCACTCATTTTGATGGAGTGAGAAAACTATGGCATAAGCGATTTGACCATCTAAATTATCGCTACTTGGAATAACTCATTCAATAAGATATGATAATAGGTTTTCCTTGTGTTCATTTTTATAATGGTGTTTATGAATTTTTAATTCTTCGTAAACATCTCGAAGATAAACATGATAAAGTAATATCATGGAGAGCTACTAAAATCTTTGAGGTAATTCATAGTGATGTTTCTAGACCATTTCCAAAGCCTTCATTCAACAATGCCAAGTACATGCTTACCTTCATATATGACTTATCTAGGTATACTTGGGTGTATTTTATTTAACAAAAGTTTGAGGTCTTTGACCATTTTAAGGATTTCAAGGCTCTTTTTTAGAAATATTAAGGGAAAACCATTAGAATGTTATGCACTAATAATGATGGATAGTATTTTAATCATCACTTTGAGTAGTTATGCACTTTATAAGGGATTGATATACAATGAATAGTTCCATATAGTGCTCAATAGAATGGTGTTACAAAACATAAGAATACATCTTTGAAAGAAATGGCAAATTGTATGATACACTCCAAATCACTTACACCACAATATTGGGTAGAAGCCATTAGTTATGATTACTATATCCAAAATCATGTTCCTCATAAAGAATTAAAAGGAATCACTCCTTTCAAAGCTTGGAGAATTCAAAAACTTGAAGTTTAACACATTAGAGTATTTGGATATCTAGCTATGGCTTACATTCCTAAGAAAAAATATAAGGCCATGGAATGTCAGAATAAGACTTGCATATTTGTTGGGCATACAGAAGGTGTTAAGGGATATAGGCTTATTCATCCTACCACACATGAGTTTTTCATTGAGAAGAGTGTATGGTTAAAGAGGGTCCATTAGACCCCACACATGACACTTCTCCCTCCTCTTTGGAATCTCTAGGACATGATGATAATTTAGATGATTCAAATAATATAGATTAGATACTTGTTGATGAAGATTCTTCTTCTAGTTCAGATGATGAGGATAGTGATAGATATTCACCTCATTCCATTCATATTCACATTTCTAAAGTTGAAGAATCTCCCCCTAATTCTCTTATTTTAGGTTCTCTTTGGGATAGATAGACTCTATAAAGTGTAGGTGATTAGGCTAAGGATGCATCACATGTAAAATAGATGCATTCACAATTTTAGGGTATCCCACATGTTTTCATTGCTTTTGATTCTAATCCATAATCATTTAATGAGGCATATGACATTCATTAGTGGGATATAGCTGTGCATGAATAGTATAGTTTCTTAATTAAGAACCACACTTGGGATCTAATACCACTTCCTAAGGGAAGGAAACTTGTTCGATGTAGGTGGATCTATTAAACAAAATTTGTAGTAGATGGGTTAGTGGATAAGTTCGAAGCATGATTGGTAGTAAAAGGGTTTTCACAAGTTCTTGGCATAGAATATACTAAAACATTTGACCTAGTAATTAAAATGAACTCTATTTGACTCACTCTTTCCATTACCATATCTTATCATTGGGATGTTCATCATATCAATATGAAGAGTGCCTTTCTTTATGGTGACCTAGTGAACCCAATGATAAGATACGATAATCAAATAGGCCCCTCAATCTTGGTATGCCAAGATGGATTCATTTCTTCTCATAGTTGGGTTCACTAGATGCAATTCTAATCCAAATGTCTACATCTTATGGTAATATAATTCACTCTTGATTCTTGTTATATATGTGGATGACCTATTAATCACATGGAGTTATACATCCTCTATTACAATAGTGAAAACTACTCTACATGATAGATTATCTATGACTAACTTAAGTTTATTACATTATTTCCTTGGTATTGAGATTTCACAGTCTAACTTAGGGATTACCATTAAATAATATAAGTATGCTCTTGATTTGATTACACAATTTCACATGGATGGTTGTAAGCCAGCTCTGACACCCTTTCTTTTTGGAGTCAAACTTGAGACTAAGTGTTCTTCTCCATTGGTTAATGTTACCTTGTATCGACAACTAGTTGATAGCATCATCTATCTGACTCACACTAGACTTAATATTTTATATGTAGTGGGAATGGTCTCTTGGTTTATGAAGACACCACATTAGTTATGTTGGAAAGTATCCAAATAGATTCTCCACTACATTTAGGGTACTCATAGTTTTGGGATTCGTTACGGAGCAGGCATTGATATTGACTTGATTGGATACATAGATTCAGATTGGGATGATGATATTAAACATCACAAGTCCACTTCAAGATATATTTTCTCACTTGGCTAGGACCAATTAGTTGGTCTAGTAAGAAGTAGAATGCTATTGCTTTATCATCTACTAAGTCTAAATACAAATGGGATATCAATGATGCTATTAAAGCTATTTGGCTTCAAGGGATTCTTACTGACTTTGGTATACATTTCAAGCAACACAAAATCATGTTTGGTGATAACCAAATCACCATTCATATTTGCAATAATTTGGTCCAACATCAATAGACCAAACAGATTGAGATTCATATACACTTCATTTGGGAGCTCATTCATGGATAGGTCATTGATCTCAAATTTTTCTAGACTATGGAGCAAATACCTGATATCTTCACCAAACCCTTCACTAAGAGTAAGTATATTCACTTGCATGCTCTTCTTGGGGTGAGAGATACATCAACATCATCTTTAGGGGGGGGCCTTTTAGTCCTCTTCTTCTTTTCTCTCTCTCTGTTTTTTTTTAGGGGGGCGGGAGATTTTTCCTATGGGTTTTCTCCTTTTCCTCCACTTTGTGAGAGTTGATTTGTACTTGGGTACCTCATTAGGCCATGTTGGTGGGACCCAATTTTGTTTTCCCACCTAGGCTATGCTTATGGGGGGTGTTAGTGTGGGATATTATTTTCCTTGTATTTATTATTAATGATTATTCCTACACTTGTATTTAGCTTGATTAGGTGTTATTTTGAGATCACTTAGGTGTCATAAATGAGGTAATTAAGGTGCACGTGTACATGGGAAAATTATAGTCAAATTGGTGGGTAAAGATACCCTTACCCACCAATATTGACATATGGAGCACACTAACCATTTGGAAAAAGTCATGTGTTCACATTGCCAAATGTCTTGGCTCTATGCCTCCATTGTATTTATAAATATGCCTCTCATATAATCTATTTTTAATGAGTTATGAATGCAATATTATTATAATTCTTCTCTTTTTTTATTTAGTCTCAACAATAGAGTTCTACTTCTATTTACTTTGTATTTGTAGTTCGTGTGTTTGATTCTATCATTTGGATCTTAGACAATTATATCAATAGGATGATCAATATCAAGATATAATCAATGTTAAACATGTTAGGTGGGGTATAGAAAGATATAACCTGACAAATTGGAATTTATGTTAATGATGTCCTCAATGGGATAATATGTCAATGATGAATATATGTATTATGGGTAGATAATAGAAAATTTGGATTTTTATAGAGGGCTTGAGTCTTGTAGTAATTTATGAACACTCAAAGGGAATAATTGAAGCATTTATGTATGAAAAAAATGACTATAATAATATATAAAGAATTTTTAGTACCTATAAAATAGAAGGAATGTAAATATGAAAATGCATACAATGTAAAATTTATATTTTATGAGAAAATATTTAATGTTTTTTGTATTTTTAAACATATTATATTGTTTGTGTTTTCTGAGTATAATCTATGTACAAGCAACATGAAAAATGAAACTATGTATAAGGATAAAGATAAAGAAAACTATGTACAAGTAAATTGTAATAATGAAACTATGTACAAGGAGAGTACAATGGATAAGAATATGTTTAATGGTAAGAAATGGTTATAAAATCCCAACATGTCATCGATGGGATGCATCTATGTAACGAAGGTGGCATATTCACCTTTTTAATCTTCTATACCATAATAGTATGTGTTTTTCCCATCATATTCTTCATTTTGATTATCAATGTCTATATTATTAATTGGGATCTTTCCATCCAAAATTGTATCCATTATAGCTATAACTTATTTTTGTAGATATTATTGGGAAGAAACTATATCCTCTCTATATGTTGCAATCATTGCAATCTTATGTGAAAAGGATACACAACCTTTATTTTTGTAAAATGTTTCTCCTATTATTGTTAACCATGAAATTCCAAAGACAACATTGTAATAAATTGAACTTGTAATAACATATAAAGCAAGAGAACATTCTTTTGAGGCATATGCAGCTTTTAATTGAAGTCACCCCAAGCATGCAATATAATCATGTGGTGTATCTCGATGTGTAGAGTCCTTTCCAAGAGAGATAATAAATGATATTGAATAAAAATTGATTGGTTGATAATCAATAATCTTAGCATTTTTATATTACTTGCCATATATATAAGTTGTGATAATAAAAAAAATTTGATATGAGGGAGGACTTGTAGTTTCCACCTTTATGTTGAATTTTGAAGATGCATCTTTTGTATGTATTTCTTGACTTTTGAAGATGTATTTTAACATTTTGATATCATTTGGATCTTGGAAAATTCCATCAATAGGATGATCAATATCAAGATATAATCAATTTTAAACATGTGAGGTGGAGTATAGAAATATATAACTTGGCAAACTAGAAGCTGTGTATGATGTCCTCAATGGGATAATATGTCAATGATGAATATATGTATTATGGGTAGATAATAGAAAATTTGAATATTTATAGAGGGCCTGAGTCTTGTAGTACTTTATGAATACTCAGGGAATAATTGAAGCATGTATGTATGAAAAAAATGACTATACTAATATAGAAATCATTTTTAGTACCTATAAAATAGAAGGAATGTAAACATGGAAATGCATACAATGTAAAATTTATATCTTGTGAGAAAATATTTAAATGTTATTATATTTTTAAACATATTATATTGTTTATGTTTTTTGAGTATAAGCTATGTACAAGCTATTGGGTGAATATTTTGTCAATCAGCATACTGATAAACAAATAGGTCTGATCAACCACAATAGGAAGATTGGTCAGCTAAATGTGTAGGTTTACCATGTCAAAAGGGGACTAATCTCTCCTCTCATCAAGGGGAGGTTCCCTATAAGTATAAGGTACTATATATTTATGCTAATATACTATAAATAAGCTAAAAATAACACTCAGGGGTAGGATAACACCATCCATCTCTCTTTTTTCAGAGATGATGTTCAAAAATCAAAGGAGGATTCCTAATAAAATGACAGAAGGCACTCCTCTTCTTTCAAAAGTGTTGTTCGACAGTCAAAAGGAACCTTTTTGTCTGATGGTGACAAATAACTGTAATAGGGTGTAGTAACACAACAAGATGAAATTTAGCACAAAGTCTCCACATCAACTGCTAAAGAGTGAAATATGAAGGATAATGAGGGCACAAAGTCATCCCAAGATCCTTTACACATAAATATAAAAATAGACAAAATAAAGATAATTGTGGTAGCACAAAGTCTCTCCATAGCCAGCTTCAGGACACCTTCCTGATTACTTTCACTAATTCTACTTATTTAATTAAATGGACAAAAAATGTATTAAAGAAATAGACATGAGAACAATTTCACCAACAACCAAGCTAATCTAGCATAAATTCTGAAAAGTCACTTGTTTTCTTATTCAAATACCAAAATATGATAACAATCTGAGCTCAGAGTCCCAGTAATGCCTTTCAATTTAGGTAGAGTTTAATTTTTGATAACCAAGAGAGATCCCTCTAAAACAATAAGAGAGAGCCCAATATATATCCCTCCAAGAAAGACTTGGGAGTAGTAACACATCATGTTGCATTCAATGCCTTGAATACATTTTAAATTCTATCAAGAAGATATGATGGAATTAGGCGTATTTTCCCATTTGCTTTTCTCAATATAGAGAAATGGGTCATGCCATTGAATGTTCATGTTCTCCAATGTCCACCTAGCAGTCTGCTTCTAGAAACATATCTCATGTGTGGATATTTTTGGTCTATCTTCATCATTCCTCCTTTCCTGGCTATTGAATCAGGTCATTGGTTCAATTAGATCCTTGGTTTAATTTTTTCTCTCCTCTTTGGTCACTTTTTGCTGATCTTAACAATTTACATGTGGCACATTCCACTGCAAAATAGATCAAGACACTTGGTAGCATCCATGGGACTTTGAGAGATGCTTATTGAAAGAAGCTTTAAAAATTTTAAGAAACTTGAGATGAAGATGTAGACAGTTGTTGCACTCCATGGAGTTATAACAAGACATGTGGCATATTCGAGATGTCTTTTGAGAATCCTGTGGAGGATGACACATGGTGGCTTCAGCTGAGCTCCTAGAGACACTATGGAAACATTTGGGACTCTTTTAGATTTATGTGGATGATGACACATGGCACATTCCATTCAAGTTTAGCCACTCACCTGAGACCCACCATAGTCCTTACTCAATCAAAGGAAGAAGCTATGGATGTTGACACGTGGTGGTTTCCATTGAACTTTGTAAGGGACACATGGTACATTTTACTACTTTGAAAGTTACTAGAAACCGTGTCTCGATAGATGACACATGGCAATTTCCATTGAACTTTGTAAGGGACATGTGGCAGCTTTCAAGGTTTTATTTGCTTGGTGGGTTTTTTGTTTTGGCAAACTTTCCCTTCAGACAAAAAGTCTAAAGGAATTATTTCAGACAATTTGTCTAAAGGAAATCTTCCTTCATTTTGCCTCTACTTTCCATCAGGTTTTATATCGAGCTTTCTTCCTAGGTGAATTCCTTCAGACAAAAAAGTCTAAAGGATTCTTGCCTTAACCATTTTGCCATGTTCTTTTCCCGAAAGAGAACTATGCCCTCTACAAGGACTTATTCAAGCATGGAACTATCCTTCGACTTTTTACAATGGTCCATCTACTCCTCACCTTCCCTCCATAAGGGTTGTTTATCCTTTGGCTTTGCCTTAGTTGATTTTCAGCTGATCTCAATAGGTGACACATGGCAACATCTATTGTGAAATAGGCAAGGACACGTGGCAACATCCACTTAACTTATAGAGGCTTTGGATGCCTTTTGAGAGTCCCATAGAAGATGACACATGGTAGCTTCTACTAAGCTTTAGAAACATTGTAGATACACTTGGGACTCACTTAGATTCATGTAGATGTTGACACTTAGCACGATTCATTTATCTTACAAGAGACATGTGGCAACTTTTATAGCTCTTAGAAACAAAGAATAATGGGGCTTGGTAGATGACACTTGGCAGCATCCACTGGGCTCTGATGGGCTTTTACTTTCAACTTTTCTTGCCTTAGTCACTTTTGCCATAGGAATTCCAACTTTGCATGTTTTTTCTCATTGCCCTCTACAAGGGCACTTATCTCTTTATATTTGGGACACTCCTTTGAACCTGCCACTTGAACTGACCGATTGAACCAAATTTGGTTCAACGGTTTAATAGTTCATTCCTTCTTTTTTATTTATTCAATTGACCACTTGAACTAAGCTCTTTGAAATAACCACGTTGAACCTTTGAACCTGTTGAACCTTTGAACCTTTTTGGAAGCGGGGTTCGATGGTTCAATGGTTCAATCCTTCTTTGAAGCTTGCCAATGAACATTTTTAGTTGAACCAAGGCATTGAACCAACCTTGAAAGCATCTAAGTGTTGAGGAAATTTCTCCTTTTCTAGAACTAACTTGTTGAAGCCATTGAACCTGTTGAACCTGTTAGTCTTTTAATTGAAAAAGATTGAATAATTCCCAATTTTGAAAGTTTAGAACAATTTTCTGAAATGTGAAGAGATAATTTTATCTTGCAAGACCAAAATAGCTCATATGTTGTCCCAAAAAATGAGTGACATTTTTTGGGTACAACACAAACAACATGAAGAATGAAACTATGTATAAGGATCAAGATAAAGAAAACTATGTACAAGTAAATTATAATAATGAAACTATGTATGTATTTCTTGCTTTGAAGACTCTTTTGAAAATGTATCTTTTGTATGTATTTCTTGACTTTTTAATATGTATCTTAACATTTCGATATTATTTGGATCATATATAATTTTGTCAATGGGATGATCCATATAAAGATATAATAAATGTTAAACATGTGAGGTGGAGTATATAAAAATATAACCAAATTATAGAATCAAATTGTCCAAGATCCAACTGATAGAATTGAACACACAAACTACAAATGCAAAGCAAATAGAAGTAGAAATCTATTTATGAGATTGAAATTAAAATAGAGTAGAATTATAATAATATTACATTCATAACTCATTAAAAATAGCTTAGATGAGAGGTGTATTTATAGGTACAATAGAGGCATAGAGCTAAGACATTTGGCAATGTGAACATAAGACTTTTGCCAAATGGTTTGTGTGATCCAAATGTCAATATTGGTGGGTAAGGGTATCTTTACCCACCAATTTGAATAAAATTTTCTCATGTGTATATGTACCTTAATTACCTCATTTATGACACCTAATTGACCTCAAAATAACACCAAAATAAGCTAAATCCAAGTGTAGGAATAATCCATAATAATAAATACAAGGAAAATAATATCCTACACTAACACTCCCATTTAAGTGTAGCTTAGGTGGGAAAACAAAATTGGGTCCTGACAACATGGCCTGATGAGGTACCCAAGTACAAAGTAACTCTCACAAAGTGGAGGAAAAGGAGAAAACCTCTAGGAAAAAAACTTCCCACAAAAAAGAGAGAAAAGAAGAAGAGGAGAAGAAGGCCCCCCCTAAATATGACATTGATGTTGTTCATACCCCAATAATAGCATGCAAGTGAATATAATTACTCTTAGTGAAGGGTTTGGTGAAGATATCACCTATCTACTCTGTAGTCTTGCAAAATTTGAGTCATGAGAAACAAAAAACTTCAATAAATAAGGAGAAGAAATAAAAAAAGAAGGACCAAGAGCAATGAAAGGGTCAAAAATTAAATACTAAGCCAAAAGTATCATATGATTCCTTCCCTTCAAGTGGAAAATCCAAAAAAGAGAGGATCACATGTGCCTATTGTAAGAGAACTACACATGATGAAACAAAATATATGAAAAAATAGATTGATCATTTAACAAAGATGCTTGAGAAAAACAACATCAATGTACTTGATATAGTCAAATCAACCTCATCAACATAAAAATATTCTAAGACAAAATAAAGTAGTAAAGGAAAAGGTAAGGGAAAGGCCCTTGTTGCAGTAGCATCTCAGCTATCCACATGGGTGATTGATTCTGGTGCCTCACATCACATGGATTCTTCACGAGACTTATTCTCATCCTTAGAGCCATGTTCTATGCCATCTATTATAGTAGGTGATGATACTTATATTGAATTTCTTGGGAGAGGTTATATTGAATTTAATGATGGAACATTTGAAAATGTCTTATGTGTTCCATTAGTATCAACTAATCTCCTATCTATTTATCAAATAACCCATATTGGATTAGGAATGAAAGTTGAGTTTACTCCAGTTTTTGTTGTCATTAAGAAGCTAGATAGTAATACTATAGTGGCCATTGGGAAAGTAAATCACCAATCAAGGTTTTACACCTTCTCAAATTTTTCTCTTGATTACCCTTCTATTGCATTACTCACTCATTCTGATGGAGTGAGAAAACTATGACATGAGTGATTTGGCCATCTAAACTATTGCTACTTAGAAAAACTTATTTAACAAGATATGGTAATAGGGTTGCCTTGTGTTCATTTTTATGATGGTGTTTATGAAGGTTACATTCTTGGTAAACATCTCAAAGATAAATATGACAAAGGAAAATCATGGAGAGCTACTAAAATCTTTGAGCTAATTCATAGTGATGTTTTTGGACAATTTCCAAAGCCTTCATTCAACAAGGCTAGGTACATGCTTACATTCATAAATTAATTATATAGGTATACTTGAGTGTATTTTATTCAACAAAACTCTAAGGTCTTTGACAATTTTAAGGATTTCAAGGCTCTTATTGAAAAATAGTCAGGGAAAACCATTATTATTTTGTGTAATGATAATGGTGGTGAGTATGTTAATCATTGCTTTGAGTAGTTTTGTACTTCAAAAGGGATTGATATAGAATGAATAGTTCCATTTATTCCTCAATAAAATGGTGTTGTATAATGTAAGAAAAGATCTTTGAAGGAAATGGCAAATAATGTGATATACTCCAAATCACTTACACCATAATATTGGGTAGAAGCCATTAATTGTGTTTGATATATCCAAAATCATGTTCCTCATAAATCATTGAAAGGAATCACTCCTGTTGAAGCTTGAAGAAATCAAAATACCTAAAGTTAATCACTTTATATTATTTGCATCTCTAGCTATGGCCCGTATTCCTAAGAAGAACTATAAGGCCATGGAATGTCAAATTAGGACTTGCATATTTATTGGGTATGCAGAAGGTGTTAAGGGATATAGGCTTCTTCATCATACCACATATGAGTTTTTCATTGAGAGGAGAGTATGATTTCAAGAGGGTCCACAAAACTCCACAGATGACACTTCTCCCTCCTCTTTGGACTCTCTAGGATATGATGATAGTTTAGATGATTTAGATCATCTAGATCAGATACCTATTAATGAATATTATTCTTTTAGTTTAGATGATGAGGATAGTAATAGAGATTCACCTCATTCCATTCATAGTAAAATTTCCAAATTTGAATAATCTCCCCCTAATTCTTTGATTTTAGGCCCTCTTTTGGCTATATAGGCTCTATAGAGTGCAAGTGATTGGGTTGGGAATCCATCAAATGTTAGATAGACTCATTCAAAATTTTAGGGTGTTCCACATGTTTTCATTTATTGGGATTTTGATCCACAATCATTTATAGTTCCTTAATTAGGAACCAAAATTGGGATCTAGTACCACTTCCTAAGGGAAGGAAACTTGTTTAATGTAGGTGGATCTATCGAACAAACTTTGTAGTAGATGGGTTGGTGGATAAGTTCAAAGCACAATTGGTAGCAAAAGGATTTTCACAAGTTCTTGGCATAGACTATACTGAAACATTTTCTCCAGTCATTAAAATGAACTCTATTTGACTCACTCTTTCCATTGCCATAACTTATCATTGGGATGCTCATCAGATGGATGTGAGGAGTTCCTTTCTTCATGGTGACCTTGAGGAGGAGATATATATGGAACAACCACAAGGTTTTGTGGAAGATTCTTCCTTATTGTGGAAACTTTAGAAATATATCTATGGCCTCAAATAGGACCTCGAGCTTGGTATGCCAAGATGGATTCATTTATTCTGGCAATTGGGTTCACTAGATGCAATTCAGATCTAAATGTCTACATCTTATAGCAGCATAATTTTTTCTTGATTCTAGTTCTATATGTGGATGACCTATTAATCATAGGGAGTTATTCATCCTCTATTATAATAGTGAAAACTACTCTTCATGATAGATTCTCTATGATTGACTTGGGTTTGCTACATTATTTCCTTGGTATTGATATTTGACAGTCCAACTTAGGGATTACCATTGCACAATCTAATTATGTTCTTGATTTTATAGCATGATTTCACATGGATGGTTATAATCCAAATTTGACTCCCTTTATTTCTATAGTCAAACTTGAGGCTAAGTGTTCTTATCCATTGGTTGATGCTACCTTGTATCAAAAACTAGTTGGCAGCCTCATCTATCTGACTCACACTAGAATTGATATTTCATATGTAGTGGGAATGGTCTCTACATTTATGTAGACACTGCATGAGTTACATTGGAAAGTATCCAAATGAATTCTCCACTACATTTAGGGTATTCATAGTTTTGGGATTCATTATGGAGCAAGAATTGATATTGACTCTATTGGATACATAGATTCAGATTGGGCTAGAGATATTCAACATTGCAAGTCCACTTTAGGATATAGTTTCTCACTTGGTTTAGGATCAATTAGTTGGTCTAGAAAGAATTAGAATGTTATTAATTTATCATCTACTGAGGATGAATATAGAGGGGATATCAATGCTACTACTAAAGCTATTTGGCTTTAGGGGATTCTTACTGAGTTTGGTAAATAGTTAAAGTGACCCACAATCATATTTTGTGATAACCAAAGCACCATTTAGATCTGTAAGAATCTAGTCCAACATCAATAGACCTATCACATCAAGATTTATATGCACTTCATTCAGGAGCTCATTCATGGATAGGTCATTGATCTCAATTTTTTTTAGACTATGAAGTAGATCGCTAATATCTTCACCAAACCATTCACTGAAAGTAAGTATATTCACTTGCATTCTCTTCTTGGGGTATGTGCTACATTGACATCATCTTTAGGGGTGCCTTCTAGTCCTCTTCTTCTTTTCTCTCTTTTTAGGGGGGGGAGTTTTTTTCCTACAAGTTTTCTCCTTTTCATCCACTTTGTGAGAGTTGCTTTGTACTTGGGTACCTCATCAGGCCATGTTGCTAGGACCCAATTTTATTCCTTTCATAGTATCAGAGCCTCCCTCCAATGGTTATTACTCAGCTTATAAGTTCTTTTCCATTTTAGATCTACAATTTTTATGCAATATATAGTTTTTTGTTTCTTAGCTTGTCATTTAAGGAATGAGTTTTTTTAAGAGCCTGGCCTATTTGTCCATTGGCTAAGTTTGTTTTTCATTCCATTGGCATTAAGGTTGTATGGTTATAGAAGCATTGTCTTAATATTACCATTTCTTTGATAGCATATTGGAGTCTTGTATTTTCATTTTTTTGTATGTAGATCTCTTCCAATTGAAAATTAAAAGCCTTAACATTATTGATCTTATTTTTTTCCTTGCTCTATATGACATTTGTAGTATTGTGGAGATTTTTGCACTATCCATATTTTTTTATGAGCAATGAAGATGTTTTGTTGATTTGGCTCTAATTTTTTTGGATCTATTCCCACAAGTTCTTTGGAACTTTGTATTAGATATAAAAGTATCCTTGGTATGAAAATTTACCATACATCATAACCATGTGTATTGTAGAAATCTCATTATTATTCAAAAGGAGCTCCCACTACTACGTTGAAGTTTTTTTATATTTGTGGCCTACATTATTTTATGTGGTTCTATTTTTTTAAATGCTTGGTGGTGTTGGTGTTGTATGCACCTAAGTTTGCATACATTATAATGGCTCTATGAGGTCTTAGAATATGCTCTAGATTTGCATAATGTTGAGACATCAGGTGTGCCAAATTGGAAACCACCACCACTGGGCATGCCATGTCAAGTTCTATTCTTTCTTTCTTTCAACTTGAGCATCACTCTTTTTTTTCCAACTATCTTAAGGAGGAAAGTGGTTTGGCTAGCGATTTGAAATATGGGAAGTTCATTTCTATAAGAGATAAAATGGTGGTTTTATAGGGGGAGTAGTTCCACACTCCTTTCTATCCTCAGCCTAAGAGCAATGCTACCACCATTATTTTTATCTCAGTATTTCACCTCAAGCGGCCAAGCACCATGATGCCACTAATTTTTGTGTCTCATCCATTTCACCTCAAGATAAATAGCATTTTATTTCCATTAAGGATCTCAACAGACTCATAGATACCACCTATGATTATTTGACCCATGTCATACTTGCTACTATCAAAGCCTATAAAGGGTGAGCTAAAGACCTTCAATCTCCTTTATTTACTCAATTCAATTCTTCCAATTTACAAGGAAGTTGTGTTTAAGTTAAAGGTAGCTAGTGCAACCTTGGTGTAGTGGGATGAACCATCTCTTGTAATAAACCTTGAGCATTATCAAGGAGGTTGGCTTTCCAACTAACAAGGTCTTATATGCTAGAGTAGTTGATGGCTAGAACATTTGGGCTAATGATTTGGCTGCACCATTGAACATTTTGGAAAGTCTTGAGAGCATTGTTGGATTTTTTTTTTAAATTCTAAGGAATCTGATCTATAGAAGGAAAGTTGAGCATTGATTTCCAAATGATGTGAAATCTACCTTGACCTTGTGGTTTTTTCCATGCCACCCCTGGCCATTTTTTCTTTAGCCATCATGGTGGTAGATGTGTGGTGGACTTTTTACATGGGAGGGAGACCAAATTTATTGGTTGGTGATATTTGCTTTGTGGCATTAACAAATTGTCATCCTTTTTTTCCTCTTACTATAGTTGGAACTGACCTTTTTCTTTTACTAGCTATATTTTTAAACTAATTTTTTGCTTAAAGAGTAAGTCAAACGCATTAGAACACATACCGAGGTAGCCAAGTTGACTTTTTTTATATTCCATTGATTTAAGATTATTCCTAGTTCTGTGTTGATTCCAACAAGTGATTGGAAAGCACCCTTTCCATTCATTGCAATACATTTTTTAATCATTTAATGCAAATTTTATTAAATAGGCCTATTTTATGGGAAATTGTTTGTTTAATATCTCTTGATTGATAGCTCAAAATTGAGCACCATATTTTTTAAAAGTTGATGTTTTTAAATTTAACACATAATGGTCCTATTTGTATTGTAAAATTTAGTATTTTTAAAAGTGATGTATTCTAGGGGAGTTCCATTGCATTGGTTGTACTATCATTACTTACTTTTTATGGTGACATTTCTATGGTGATGTAATTACTATGTTTTTGAGAATTTAATGAGGGAATATTTAGTGTTTATTCACATACCTTATCTCATTTTTTAGAGATCAGAGGGTGAGGTCCAGTCTGGCAGGAGGTTAGATCCCCTCATAGACAACACAAGTTCTTTCTTACTGCTTTGTATTATCATCATTTGTTGCACTCATGGATGCATTTTCAGCTGAGTTTGACATCCTATTCTTGAGTTAACATAGTCACTACTATGGGGTTTCTAGTTATGGTCCATCTATTGTACTTCACACATGGATTATCTTGGACACATTTTTGGTTGAGCTCAATGTCCTTTTGCATGTGCTTTACACATTATTGTTTTTTGCTATTGATTCTTTTCTGTGTGTTTACATATATTATGGCTCTTTTTTCCATTTACCACACTCTTCTATCAGCCCACAACATGCATTAGTACATTGACACATTGGTAGTTATGTCCTATCTCCTCAAGGCCCCTTTCTTATCACCTCACCTTATTATATGGAGACACTTTTTTGCTCCCTTGTTTTTGGAGCCTCTTTCGCATTTTTGACACCATTTTTTGATAGTTGACAATCTCCTCATTTTTGGAGTTATTTTGGTGTATATAGTGCTAGCTTGTTTGGTGTTTGAGTAGTGGAATTAAGGCCACTCATGCAGACCTTTATTTTATCCACTCCATCCATTCAATAGTATGGGGAGTGTGATGTATATTATGATTCTTGGTGTTGACTATTCTTGGCACTTATAGTACTTTTTTTTACTTTCATCACCACTGACAGTCTTCTTTATTGAAGCTATTCTGGTAAAGCCCAATGTTAGTTATTTTATGATCAAGTAGTGGATTTGGATTACTCATATAGATTGAGTACTTTTATGACTTACAAGTACTTAGAGTATGAACTTATTTATCATTAGCCTTGGGGGAAGGCAGCTTTTCTCTATCTCTCTATTCTTTTTTTCTCTCTTTTGGGGGAGAGTTTTTCCTACAAGTTTTCTCTCTTTTCTCCACTTTTTAAGAGTTATATTTTTTGCACCTTTTTTTTTGTGTGTACTTTCATGTTTTTAGTACAATAATGATTTTTAGCTTCCTCTATTGTACATGGGTATATTATTCAAGAACTTTGTTTGTCAAAACCCATATGAGGATTGCATAATGTCTCATCATTTATTGGCCTTCTTTGGTGTACTTTTTTGTATTTTTATCATGACTGATGGTCTTTTTTATTGAAGATATTCTAGTGAAGCCCAGTGTCCTTTGTTTTATGATCAAGTAGTGTAATCAAAACACTCATGTAGATATTATGAGTATTCTAACCTAGTGTTTAGTATTGAGTAGGGCATGTTTGATAATGATTCATCAAGTTTCATCTTTTACCTAATCTTTTGGAAATCAGTGTTTCTTCCAATTGATCCTTGTATTTAGCACCAATTCCTATTTATAATTGGTGGTTATAATGATTAGCATCCATGTACTATATTGAGATGAATTGGCATCCATCAAGACATTTGGCTTTTTCACTAGATTCTCTTGACATTGTACATAGGTCCCTGACATGACATAGTTGTTAGGACCTATCTTCTAAGGAGTCTTAGCCTTTATTTTGTTAGCCCCTAGCTTCACTTGAGGGGGGGGTGTTAGAGTATGTTTTACTCATGTTTTCTAGGTGCACTATTCACCACTATTTGGGGATTTATCCCACATTGGCTAGTTTATCCTTCTTGTTGTTTTGCCTTGCATTTATAAGCAAGAGCTCTATTTTGTAATATTCATGCTTTAATGTAATTTTTTTGCATATATCTTTTATGTTTCTAATTAATCATATGCTCAATTGGTTTCATCTTTTGTAATGCATTAGAATCATGGCTAGGGTAATGAGCCATTGGAAAGATCTTGGCTAAGAATTTTATTAATTCCATCATGGTATCAGAGATCCAACTGATAGAATCAAACACATGAATTGCAAATGCAATTGAACACATGAACTATAAATGTTGTTGTAGGAAACTATTTTCCTTATATTTATTATTATGGATTATTCTTACACTTGTATTTATCTTGTTTAGGTGCTATTTTTAGGTGACTTAGGTGTCATAAATGAGGTAATTAAAGTGAACATGCACATGGGAAAATTGTAGTCAAATTGGTGGGTAAAGATACCCTTACCCACCAATATTGACATATGGAGCACACAAACTATTTGGCAAAAGCCTTGTGTTCACATTATCAAATGTTTTGGCTCTATGCATCCATTGTACCTATAAATACACCTCTTATCTAAGATATTTTTTAATGAGTTATGAATGTAATAATATTATAATTCTACTCCATTTCGATTTTAGTCTTAATAATGGAGTTCTACTTCTATTAGTTTTGCATTTTCAATTCATGTGTTTTATTCTATCAATTAGATCTTGGACAATTTTGTAATGTTATCAGAGCTCTTTTCTGGTAACAAACATCATTTAGTTATTAATTTATTGAAATATTGAGTAGTATTTTGAGTTTGTATTCTAACTAAGATTTTAAAGAACAAACCTATAGATTTGTGTTTATCATCTACATTCCTTTTTTATCTAATTGGTGAACTTCATCAATATTTGCAATTATTTTGATTGTATTAGATATATAAGTAACATTTTATAAATCTAAGAGGAGGATTCAAGCTAGTTAGACAAAAGACTAAATCATTTTTTTATAAAGAGGCAAGATTTACAAGTTATTGTTTTTTTAAATCTATTTTTTTTATTAAAAATGATTGTTATTTTGCCAACTATAAAAAAATGGTAGATAATCTTTCAAAAAAAAATTTGGGTTATGTGCATCTTGGCTTTCTCTTTTTGAATCATTTTGAAATTCATAATTTTATTAATAATTATGAAAGTTATCATATTTTTACTGATTGTGATACAATTCATTCATACACACACACACACACACACACACACACACACACACACACACACACACACACACACACATATAGTGATGATGGAGAAAATTTAAGGAGTTTTTTTTAATCGGTTTTTTAAATAAAAACAATAGTGTTGTGAGAAATCATATTTTAAGGAGTTATTTATCATTGTTTTGCAACACTTTATTTCATGAAGATGAAGGGTGAGGTCTGGTTTTGGTAGGTGATCAAACCCCCTCACAAGTAAAACAAAGTTTATTCTCCTTTGATTAACTCACAATTTAACACTCTTGTCCTCCTCATGGACATGTTTTTGGTTGAGTTTGATGCCTATTTTTTGTGATCTTGCATTGTCACTTATGTAATCATTACACATATTTCTCATTTGTGGATGCATTCACAGCTAAGTCTGACATCCATTTTTTATGAGTGTGCATTTTTTTGTGCCTTTGATGCAAAGATTTCACTCATTTATATGCCAACCACTTTGTTACTATGTGCATTGTGTGATAGTAAATACTACACCATACTACGCATTTAATAGTCTAAGATAGTCACTTTATTGCTATGTGTATTGCATGATGGTGAATACTATACCAAATCATGTAATTTGACAACATCAGCTATATCTTTGTGGTTTATTGTGTGGATTTGTACCTATAATTCATTACATTTGAGTGCAGATCTACTATGTAGTGTCTTATTTGTAGTGTATGCCTCATCTGTCCTTGGTACATGAGTTGAATCCTCAAGAATCAAATCTATACTCATGTTTATATCTATCTTTGGCCCTGCATGATATATTAAGATTTGATGGGCTTTATTGTGTAAAAAAATTGATGCCCATTATATATGCATTAAAGTGCTAATTGTATATGCACTAAAACATAAAGTACCAATTGTATGCACACTAAAGTGCTGATTGTATATGCAATAAAACATAAAGTACCAATTATATGTGCACTAAAGTGTTAATTATATACGCACTAAAAAATAAATTGCCAAACCTTTGTAACAGGAGGGGTTGTTCTTTTTGATAGTTTCAAGGGGTTGAATGACTTGACTTCTCTATTGCTCATTTAATTTCTACTTGTACTATATCATAGATCACAATTTAGTTCCACTTCTCATTCTATTCAATTATCATGATTGGAAATCTAAAGTACAATTTTGTCTAAGAAGGAGAGGTTTACACAAGATAACCATGAATATGGAAACTAAACCAGAACTTGGTCTAGATAAAATAAGTAGTATAATAGGTTTGATGAAGCATATGGTCTTTTATGTTTGTTTGTTTCTCCTGACTTACTCTTTCAAATTGAATTTGCTAAATCACCACATGAGATTTGAAACACATTAAAATAACTCTTTGGAAAACAAGATATAATGAGGGGTCATGAGCTAGAGAATGAGATCATTAGTTTGAGTCAAGGCAAATTTGACACTATAGAAGATTTTTTCACCAAACTTAAATCACTTAGGTTGTAATTAAAATTGTGTGGTATAGAGAAAAAGGATGAATAATTGATTCTCTCTATTCTTTACAAATTAGGTCCTGACTACTCAATTTTTGTCTCTACCTTTCATGATTTAAAACATGCCCTAGGACCTGCATGGAGTATGTCAACCTTAGATGAATTTGTTAAAGAATTAACTAGGGATCAAGACAAACTAATCCAAATGGGTACATTGAAGTCCTCCAAATCACATGCTTTATTGAGTCATGATGAATCAAAGACTTCAATAAACAAGGAGAAGAAACAAAATAAGGACCAAAAGAAATGAAAGGGTCAAAAATTAGATACTAAGCCAAAAGTATCATATGAGTCCTCCCCTTTAGGTGGGAAATCCAAGAAAGAGAGGATCACATGTGCCTATTGTAAGAGAACTAGACATGATGAAATAAAATGTAAGAAAAAATAGATTGATCATTTAACAAAGATGCTTGAGAGAAAACAACATTAATGTACCTGATACAGTCAAATCAACCTCATCAGCACATGAATTTTATAAGACAAAAGAAAGTAGTAAGGGAAAAGGTAGGGGCAAGGCCATTGTTTTAGTATAATCTCAACCATCCACATGGGTGATTGATTTTGGTGCCTCACATCACATGGCTTCTTCACGAGACTTATTCTCATCCTTAGATCAATATTCTATGCCATCTATTCTAATAGGTGATGATACTTATGTTGATGTTTTTTGGAGATGATCTATTGAATTTAATGATGGACTATTTGAAAATGTCTTATATGTTCCATCACTATCAACTAATCTCCTATCTATTTATCAAATCACCCACATTGGAGCAGGCAAGAAAGTTGAGTTTACTCCAAAATCTATTGTCATTAAGGAGCTACATAGTAATACTACAATGGACATTAGGAAAGAAAATAACCAATAAAGGTTGTAAAGCTCATATTTTACTCTTGATTACCCTTCTATTGCATTACTCATTCTGATGGAGTGAGTAAACTATGGCATGAGTAATTTGGTCATCTAAACTATCACTACTTGGAACAACTCAATGAACAAGATATGTTAATATGGTTGCCTCGTGTTCATTTTCATAATGGTGTTTTTGAAGATTGCATGCTTGGTAAACATCTTGAAAATAAATATGACAAAGGCAAATCATGGAGAGCTACTAAAATATTATAGCTAATTCATAGTGATGTTTTTGGACCATTTCCAAAGTCTTCATTCAACAAGGCTAGGTACATGATTACCTTCATATATGACTTCTCTAGGTATACTTGGGTGTATTTTATTCAACAAAATTTTGAGGTCTTTGACCATTTTAAGGATTTCAAGGCTCTTGTTGAGAAATAGTCAAGGAAAACAATTATAATTTTGTGCACTAATAATGGTGGTGTGTATGTTAATCATCACTTTGAGAAGTTTTTTACTTCAAAAGGGATTGATCTAAAATGAATAGTTCCATATAGTCCTCAATAGAATGGTGTTGCAAAATGTAAGAATATATATTTGAAGGAAATGTCAAATTATATGATATACTCTAAATCACTTACACCACAATATTGGGTATAAGCCATTAATTATGCTTGCTATATCTAAAATAATGTTCCTCATAAATAATTGAAAGGAATAACTCCTTTTTAAGCTTGGGGAAATAAAAAAATTGAGGTTAATCACTTTAGAGTATTTATATCTCTACTTATGGCCTACATTCCTAAGAAGAAATGTAAGGCCATGGAACATCAGAGTAGGACTTGCAAATTTATTGGTTCTACAAAATGTGTTAATGGATATAGGATTCTTATTATACCATTCATGAGTTTTTCATTAAGAGGAGTGTATAATTTCAAGATGGTCCATTATAATCCACACATGACACTTCTCCCTCCTTTTTTGACTCTTTGGGATATGATAACAGTTTAGATTATTCAGATCATCCAGATCAGATACCTATTGATGAAGATTATTCTTATACTTTAGATGATGAGGATAGTGATATAGATTCAACTCATTCCACTCATATTCACATTTCTAAAGTTTAAGAATCTCCCCCTGATTCTCCAATTGTAGGTCCTCTTTGGGCTAGATAGACTCTACAAAGTGTAAGTGATTGGGTTGGGAATCCATCAAATGTTAGATAGACTCATTCATAATTTTAGGTTGTTCCACATGTTTTCATTACTTGTAATTCTAAGCCATAATAATTTCATGAGGCATCTAGCATTCCTATGTGGGATACAACTATGCATGAAGTGTATAGTTCCTTAATTAGGAAGCACACTTGAGATCTAGTACCGCTTCCTAAGGGAAGGAAACTTGTTTGATGTAGGTGGATCTATCAAAAAAATTGTAGCAGATGTGTCAGTGGAAAAGTTTAAAGAATGATTGGTAGAAAAAGGATTTTCACAAGTTCCTAGCATATACTATACTAAAAAATTTGCTCCAGTCACTAAAATGAACTCTATTTGACTCACTCTTTCCCTTGTTGTAGCTTATCATTGGGATGTTAATTAGACGGATGTGAAGAATGCATTTATTCATGGTGACCTTGAGGAGGAGATATCTATGGAGAAACCACAAGGTTTTATGGATTATTCTTCCTTACTGTGTAAACTTCAAACATCTATCTATGGCCTCAAACAGGCTGCTCGGGCTTGGTATGCCAAGATGGATTCATTTCTTCTCATAGTTGGTTTCACTAGATGTAATTCTAATTTGAATGACTATATCTTGTAGCAAGATAATTCACTCTTGATTATAGTTCTATATGTGTATGACCTATTGATCATAAGGAGTCATTCATGCTCTATTACAATAGTGAAAACTACTATACATGATAGATTCTCTATGACTAACTTGAGTTTGTTACATTAATTCTTTGGTATTAATATTTGAAAATCTAACCCAAGGATTTCCATTGCAAAATCTAAGTATGATTTTGATTTTATTGCATGATTTCACATGCATGGTTGTAAGCCAACTCTAATTCCCTTTCTTTTTGGAGTCAAACTTGAGGTTGAGTGTTCTTCTCCATTGGTTGATGCTACCTTATATCGATAACTAGTTGGTAGTCTCATCTCTCTGACTCACACTAGACTTGATATTTCATATGTAGTGGGAATGGTCTCTAGGTTTATGCAGACACCACATGAGTTGCATTATAAATTATCCAAATAGATTCTCCATTACATTTAGGGTACCCATAGTTTTAGTATTCATTATGGAACAGGCATTGGTATTGACTTGATTAGATACATAGATTCAGACTGGGGTAGTGATATTCAACATCACAAGTCCTCTTCAAGCTATAGTTTCTCACTTAGTTCATGACTAATTAGTTAGTCTAACAAGAAACATAATATTATTTCTTTATCATTAATTGAGGTTGAATATAGAGGAGTTATCAATGCTATTACTAAAGCTATTTGGCTTCAAGGGATTCTTACTAGGTTTGGTATATAGTTCAAGTGATCCATAATCATCTTTTGTGATAACCAAAGCACCATTTAGATTTTCAAGAATCTAATCCAAAATCAACAAACCAAACACATCAAGATTCATATTCACTTCACTTAGGAGCTCATTCATAGACAGGTCATTGATCTCAAAATTCTCTAGACTATGAAGTAGATAGCTAATATCTTCACCAAAACCTTCATTGAGAGTAAGTATATTCACTTGTGTGCTCTTTTTGGGGTATGGGCTACATCAGCATCATCTTTAGGGGGATTTTTAGTCCTCTTCTTATTTTCTCTCTTTTTTGGGGGGAGTTTTTTACCTATGGGTTTTCTCCTTTTCCTCCACTTTGTGAGAGTTACTTTATACTTGGGTACCTCATTAAGCCATGTTGTTAGGACCCAATTTTGTTTGCCTACATAAGCTGTGCTTAACGGGATGTTAATGTAGGATATTATTTTCTTTACATCTATTATTATGGAATATTCCTACACTTGTATTTAGCTTGTTTATGTGTTATTTTGAGGTCACTTAGGTGTCATAAATGAGATAATTAAGGTGCACATGCACATGGGAATATTATAGTCAAATTGGTGGGTAAAGATACCCTTACCCACTAGTATTGACTTATGGAGCACATAAACCATTTGGATAAAATCTTGTGTTCACATTGCCAAATTTCTTGGCTCTATGCCTCCATTGTACCTATAAATGTGCCTATCATCTAAGCTATTTTTTAATGAGTTATGAATGCAATATTATTATAATTCTACTCTATTTTGATTTTAGTCTCAACAACAGAGTTTTTATTCTATTTGATTTGCATTTTTAATTCATGTGTTTGATTATATCAGTTGGATCTTGGAAAATTCCATCATGTTATTAAAGATTCAACTGATATAATCGAACACATGAACTACAAATGCAATTGAACACATAAACTAGGAAATTATTTTCCTTTTTTTATTATTATGGATTATTCCTACACTTGTATTTAGCTTGCTTAGCTGTTATTTTGAGGTCACTTAGGTGTCATAAATTATTTAATTAAGGTGCACATGTACATGGGGAAATTGTATTCAAATTTTTGGGTAAAGATACCCTTACCCACCAATATTGACATATGGAACACACAAACCATTTGGAAAAATTCTTGTGTTCACATTGACAAATATTTTGGCTCTATGCCTTCATTGTATCTATAAATAAACCTCTCATATAATCTATTTTTAATTATTTATGAATGAAATATTATTATAATTCTATTCTATTTTGATTTCAATCTCAACAACAGAGTTTTATTTCTATTTGCTTTGCATTTGCAGTTCATGTGTTCAATTATATTAGTTGGATCTTAGACAATTCCATCATGCTATCAGAGATTTTTTATATTAATGGACATCATTTTGTTGTTAATTTATTTAAATCTTGATTATTTTTTTGATTTTTTATTCTAAGATTGTAAAGAAATAACCTGTAGATCTATGTGTATCATCTACAATTCTTTCTTCTCTAATTGATGAACTTTATCAGTATTTAGAATTATTTCAATTGTATTGGATATAAAAGTAACCTTTTGTATATCTAAAAGGAGGATTCAAGCTAGTTGGACAAAATACTAAATCTTTTTTTGATAAGGAGACAAGATTTACAAGTTATTGTTTTTACAAATCCATTTTTTTTATTAAAATTGACTGTTATTTTATCAACTATGAAAAAAATGGTAGACCATCACTCATAATTTATTTTAGTTATGTGCACCTTGGATTCATCTTTCTGTATCATTTTGAAAGTCATAATTTCATTAAAAATTGTTAAATTTATCATAGTTTAACTAATTGTGATACAATTCAGAAAAAAAAATTGATGATGGAGAAAATTTGAGTTTTTTTTTTATAAAAACAATATTTTTTTGATAAATAATATTTAAAAGAGTTATTTATCATTATTTTTCAACACTTTATTTCATGAAGATGAAGGGTGAGGTCTAGTTTTGGTAGGTGGTCAAACCCCCTCACAAGCAAAACCAAATTTATTCTCCTTTGCTTAACTCACAATTTAATACTCTTGTTCTCCTCATGGATTTTTTTTTGGTTGATCCCAATGTCTATTTTTTGTGATCTTGTACTATCACTTATGTAATAATTATATAGATTTCTCATTTGTGGATGCATTCTTTGCTGACTTTGACATCTATTTTTTATGAGCGTGTATTGTTATTTGTGCCTTTGATGCAAAGATTTCACACATTTCTACACTAGCCACTTTATTGTTGTGTGTATTACATGATATTAAATACTACAATGTACTATGTACTCAACAACCTTAGATAGTCACCTTGTTTCTATTTTTATTTCATGATGGTGAATACCACACTAAATCATGTAATTTGATAATATCATCTATATTTTTGTGGTTTATTATGTGGATCGGTACCTATAATTCATTGTATCTGAGTGCAGATCTACTATGTAGTATCTTATTTGTAGTGTATGCCTCATTTGTCCTTGGTAATGAGTTGAAGCCTCAATAATCAACTCTATACTCATGTTTATAGCTATCTTTGGCCCTACATGATATCTTAAGATTTGATGGGCTTTATTGTGCAAAAAAATTGGTGGCCATTGTATATGCACTAAAACATAAAGTACCAATTGTATGTGCACTAAAGTGATAATTGCATATGCACTAAAATATAAATTTCTAAACCTTTATAAATGTGGGGGTTATTTTTGATAGTTTTAAGGTGGGTTGTTGAGTTCCTTGCCTTCTCTATTACTCATTCAGTTTCTGCTTGCACTGCATCATGGATCACAATTTAGTTCCACTTCTCACTCCATTCAATTATCATGATTGGAAATCTAAAGTGCAAATTTTTCTAAGAATTAGAGGATTACACAGGATAACCATGAATATGGAAACTAAACCATAACTTGGTGTAGATAAAATTAAGTGGTATAATAGGTGTGATGAAGCATATGGTCTTTTATGTTTTTCTATTTCTCCTGACTTACTCTTTCACATTAAATTTGTTAAATCACCACATGAGATTTGGAACACTTTGGAACAAATCTTTGGGAAGGAAGATGTAATGAAGAGTCATGAGCTAGAGAATGAGCTCATTAGTTTGAATCTAGGCAATTTTGACACTATAGAATATTTTTTCACCAAACATAAATCACTTAGGTTGAAATTAAAATTGTGTAGTATAGAGAAAAAGGATGAACAATGAATCCTCTCTATTCTTTCCAAGTTAGTTCTTGACTACTCAGTTTTTGTCTCTACCTTTCATGCTTTGAAATGTGCCCTAGGGCCTACATGGAGTATGCCATACTTAGATGATTTTGTCAAAGAATTAACTAAGGAGCAAGACAAACTCATCCAAATGGGTACATTGAAGTCCTCCAAATCACATGTTTTGTTGAGTCATGACAAACTAAAGACTTCAATAAATAAGGAGAAGAAACAAAACAATAAGAACCAAGAGAAAAAAAAGGGTCAAAAATTAGATACTAATCCAAAAGTATCATATGAGTCCTCCCCTTCAGGTGGGAAATCCAAGAAAGAGAGGATCACATGTGCCTATTGTAAGATAATAGGGAATGATGAAAAAAATATATGAAAAAATAGATTGATCATTTAACAAAGATGCTTGATAAAAACAATATCAATGTACCTGATACAGTCAAATCAACCTCATCAACATAATAATATTATAAGACAAAACAAAGTAGTAAATGAAAAGGTAAGGACAAGGCCCTTATTGTAGTAGTATCTCATCCATCCACATGGGTGAATGATTATAGTGCTTCACATCACATGGATTCTTCACGAGACTTGTTCTCATCCTTAGAGCCACATTCTATGCCATCTATTCTAATAGGTGATGATACTTCTATTGAAGTTTTTGGGAGAGGATCTATTGAAGTTAATGATGGAACATTTAAAAATGTCTTATGTGTTCCATCATTGTCAACTAATTTCTTAACTATTTATCAAATCACCCACATTGGATCAGGAAAGAAAATTAAGTTTACACTAAATTCTATTGCCATTAAGGAGTTGCATAGTAATACTATAGTGGCCATTGGGAAAGTAAATCACTAATAAAGTTTATACACCTTCTCAAATTTTTCTCTTGATTATCCTTCTACTACATTACTCACTCATTCTAATGGAGTGAGAAAACTATGGCATGAGTGATTTGGCCATTTAACCTATCACTACTTGGAACAACTTAGTCAACAAGATATGGTAATAGGATTGCCTCGTGTTTATTTTTATTATGGTGTTTTTGAAGGTTTCATGCTTGGTAAACATCCTGAAGAGAAATATGACAAAGGAAAATCATGGAGAGCTACTGAAATCTTGGAGCTAATTCATAGTGATGTTTTTGGACCATTTCCAAAGCCTTCATTCAACAAGGATAGGTACATTCTTACTTTCATAGATGAATTCTCTAGGTATACTTGGGTGTATTTTATTCAACAAAATTTTGAGGTCTTTTACCATTTTAAGTATTTCAAGGCTCTTGTTGAGAAATGGTTAGGGAAAAACATTAGAATTTTGTGTACTGCTAATGGTGGTGAGTATGTTAATCATTGCTTTAAACAATTCTATACTTTAGAAGGGATTGTTATAAAATGAACATTTTCATATATTACTTCATAAAATGGTGTTGTAGAACATAGTAATAGGTATTTGAAGGAAATGATATACTATATGATACACTCCAAATCACTTACACCACAATATTTGGTAGGAGCCATTAATTGTGCTTGTTATATCCAAAATCATGTTCCTCATAAAGCATTGAAAGGAATCACTCCTTTTTAAGCTTGGAGAAATGAAAAAATTGGAGTTAAGCACTTTAGAGTATTTGGATCTCTAGATATGGACTACATTCCTAAGAAGAAATGTAAGGCCATGGAACCTCAAAGTAAGACTTACATATTTTTTGGGTATGCAAAAGGTGTTAAGGGATATAGGCTTCTTCATTATACCACACATGAGTTGTTCATTAAGATGAGTGTACACTTTCAATAGGGTCCATTAGAGTCCACACATGACACTTCTCCCTCCTCTTTGGACTCTTTGGGATATGATCATAGTTCAGATGATTTAGATCATCTAGATCAGATACCTATTGATGAAGATTCTTCTTCTAGTTTAGATGATGAGGATAGTGATAGAGATTCACCTCATTCCATTCATAGTCACATTTATAAAGTTAAATAATCTCCCCTTGATTCTCCAATTTTAGGTCCTCTTTGGGCTAGATAGACTCTATAAAGTGTAGGTGATTGAGCTAAGAATCCATCAGATGTCAGACAGACTCGTTCACAATTTTAGGGTGTTTCACATGTTTTCATCACTTATGCTTCTAATCCAAGATAATTTCATGAGGCATTTGGCATTCCTAAATGGGATATAGCTATGCATGAAGTGTATAGTTCCTTAATTAGGAAACACACTTAGGATCTAGTACCACTTCCTAAGGGAAGGAAACTTGTTCAATGTAGGTGGATCTATCGAACAAAATTTGTAGCAAATGGGTTAGTGGATAAGTTTAAAGCATGATTGGTAGAGAAAGGATTTTCACAAGTTCTTGGCATAGAATATAATAAAAAATTTGCTCCAATCACTAAAATCAACTCTATTTGACTCACTCTTTCCATTTCCACAGCTTATCATTAAGATATTCATTAGACGGATGTGAAGAGTGTTCTTCATGGTGACCTTGAAGAGGAGATATATATGGAACAACCAAAAGGTTTTATGGAAGATTCTTCCTTAGTGTGTAAACCTTAGAAATATATATATGGCCTCAAATAGGCCCCTCGTGCTTCGTATGCCATGATGGATTAATTTCTTCTCATAGTTGGGTTCATTAGATGCAATTCTAATCTAAATGTCTACATTTTGTGGCAAGATAATTCACTCTTGATTCTGGTTGTATATGTGGATGACCTATTGATCATAGGGAGTTATTCATCCTCTATTTTATTAGTGAAAACTAATCTGCATGATATATTCTCTATGACTGACTTGGGTTTGGTACATTATTTCCTTGGTATTGAGATTTTAGAATCTAACTCAGGGATTACCATTGCATAATCTATGTATGCTCTTGATTTTATTATAGGATTTCACTGGATGTTTGTAATCTAGCTATGACTCCCTTTCTTTCTAGAGTTAAACATGAGGCTAAGTGTTCTCCATTGGTTGATGCTACCTTATATCAACAACTAGATGGTAGCCTCATCTATCTAACTCACAGTAGACCTGATATTTCATATGCAGTGGGAATGGTCTCTAGGTTTATACAGACACTACATGAGTTTCATTGGAAAGTAGCCAAATATATTATCCACTATATTCAGGGTACTCATACGTTGGGATTCATTATGGAGAAGGCATTGATATTGACTTGATTGGATACAAAAATTTAGACTGGGCTAGTGATATTTAACACAAGTTCACTTTAGGATATAGTTTCTCACTTGGTTCAGGACTAATTAGTTGATTTAGTAAGAAGTATAATGCTATTGCTTTATCATCTAAAGAGGCTAAATATATAGGGGCTATCAATGCTACTACTAAAGATGTTTGGATTCAAGGGATTCTTATTGAGTTTGGTATATAGTTCAAGTGATCCAAAATAATCTTTTTTGATAACCAAAGCACCATTTAGATCTACAAGAATTGGGTCTAACATCAATGGATCAAACACATCAAGATTCATATGCACTTCATTCAGGAGCTCATTCATGAATATGTCATTAATTTTAAATTTTTTCTAGACTACAGAGTAGATAGCTGATATCTTCACCAAACCCTTCATTGAGAGTAAGTATATTGACTTACATGCTCTTTTTGGGGTATGAGCTGCATCAACATCATCTTTAGGGGGGGCCTTCTAGTCCTCTTCTTCTTTTCTCTCTTTTTTTAGGGGAGTTTTTTTTACGAGTTTTCTCCTTTTCCTCCACTTTGTGAGAGTTGATTTCTACTTGGGTACTCATTATACCATGTTTCCAAGACCCAATTTTGTTTGCCCACCTAAGCTATGTTTAAAGGTGGGTGTTAGGGTAGGATATTATTTTCCTTGTATTTACTATTATGGATTATTCCTACACATGTATTTAGATTTCTTAGGTGTTATTTTGAGGTCACATAGGTGTTATAAATGAGTTAATTAAGGTGCACATGTACATGGGAAAATTATAGTCAAATTGGTAGGTAAATATACGCTTACCCACTAATATTGACATATGGAGCACACAAACCATTTGGTAAATGTATTGTGTTCACATTGCCAAATGTCTTGGCTCTATGCCTCCATTCTACCTATAAATACACCTCTCATCTAAGATATTTTTTAATGAGTTATGAATGAAATATTATCATAATTATACTCTATTTTTATTTTAGTCTCAACAATAGAGTTCTAGTTCTATTTGATTTGCATTTATAGTTCATGTGTTCGATTATATCGATTAGATCTTAGACAATTCTATCAATAGGATGATCAATATAAAGATATAATCAATGTTAAACATGTGAGGTGGAGTATATAGATATATAACTTGGAAAACTAGAAGCTATGTGTAAGATCTCCTTAATGGGATTATATGTTAATGATTAATATATGTATTATGGGTAGATAATATAAAATTTGGATTTTACTAGAGGGCCTGAGTCCTGTAGTAATTTATGAACACTCAAAGGGAATAATTGAAGCATGTATGTATGAAAAAAATGACTATAATAATATGTAAAGCATTTTCAGTACCTATAAAATAGAAGGAATGTAAACATGGAAATGCATACAATGTAAAATTTATATTTTGTGAGAAAATATTTAAACGTTTTTATATTTTTAAACATATTATATTGTTTATGTTTTTTGAGTATAAGCTATGTACAAGAAACATGAAAAATGAATCTATGTATAAGGATCAAGATAAAGAAAACTATATACAAGTAAATTGTAATAATGAAACTATGTACAAGGAGAGTACTATGGATAAAAATATGTTTGATGGTAAGAAATTGTTCTAAAATCCCAACATATCATCAATGGGATGCATCTATGAAATGAAGGTGGTGTATTCACTTTTTTAATGGTCTATACCATAATAGTATGTGTCATTCCAATCATATTCTTCATTTTGATTAGCAATGTCTATATTATTTATTGGGATCTTTCCATCTAAAACTGTATCCATTGTAAGTATAGCTTGTTTTTGTAGATCTTATTGGGAAGAAATTATATCCTCTCTATATGTTTAAATCGTTGCAATATTATGTGAAAAGGATATGCAACCTTTATTTTTGTCAAATGTTACTCCTATTATTGCTAACCATAAACTTCCAAAGACAACATGGTAACAAATTAAACTTGTAATAACATATAAAGTGAGAGAACATTATTTTGAGGCATATGAAACTTTTAATTAGAGTCACCCCAAACATTCACTAGAATCATGTGGTGTATCTAGATGTGTAAAGTCCTTTCCAAGAGAGATAATAAATTATATTGAATAAAAATTTATTGGTTCATAATCAATAATCTTAACATTTGTGCATTGCTTGCCATATATATATATATATATATATATATATATATATAAGTTGTGATAGTGAAAACATTTTGATATGAGGGAGGACTTATAGTTTCCACCTTTACATTGGCTTTTGAAGATGTATCTTTTGTATATATTTCTTTCTTTGAAGAATCTAGTTTTATAAACCCTCTTTTGAGAATGGTTGTTTGATTAGCTTGATTATAAATGTGTAACTTAAGTTCTTTCTCTTTTTATGACATTACCTTTGCATCTATATATTTTGCCTTGATGGACTGTATCTATGAATTATTTTCCTCAGTATGTTCCATAAATCCAAAACCTTGTTGACCAACATTATCAACTACTTAATGTATTTTTTCTTGCTATGATTTTATTTTGTGAACCTTTTGTTGTTCTAAGTTATCCATTGGTAACCACTTTTGTATTGTTTTTAAATTTGACATTTTAAAAATATGTTCTTATATCACTATGGATTGTTTAGCTGATTTATCTATATAGGGTCCTCATGAGAAATTATTTTTTATAGATGCTTTTTCAATGCCAAACATTTATCTATGTGATGACCATGCATTCTATGGTATGCACAATAATATATATATCTCCTTACTAAATGTAGAGGAGTAAGGTTGATCAACTTAGCTTTTATCATTTGCCTTAAAATATCTCTTTAATTTATGTTTGATTTTTGAGTAATTTTTGAATCACTAATTTTAGATGCACTTTATTTTGATTTCTTATTTTGATATATAACCTTGCTTACCATAAATTGACTAGGTGAAGATCCATATACATGATTGACACTAGTGTGCTCTGAAGGTTGTCATCTTGTTATCTAATTTTCCAATACTATAATATTTTCATGTACTAGTTTATTCTAATTCTATAATTCTAAAATTAGCATGCTCATACTGATAATTTCATCCTTTAGAGTCTCACAAGTGCAAATCCTAGTTTCTTCTGATTGAATATGCAAACACACATCCTAAATGGGAGATATGGGAAGGGCAGGGTTGGAAGGATATAAAAGTTGATTATAGACATTTGAAATAGTATTATAGGCTACCTCACCTATTGGAGGAGTGATATCATAGACCTGGTTAGAGGGAAAGTATCTATCACCCTCTTGGAGATGACAAGGAAGAAAAAATTCTTATTTATCCATGCAATTCTGTAATGCAACTTGGAAGAAATATTTTAGGGTAGAACATATTAGGTCTAAAACCCCTAACATAACCACTAAAAATAGGAAACAAAAGGATCTAAACCTTAATAGCATTTAGGGATAGGAATTTTTCATTATTCAAAGTAAGTCAGGTTCATTAAATGGTTTTACTATTTTGGGAATTAATATAAAACCCTAGTAGATAAAATACTATGTAAAATCAAAGGATAAATATAGAAATAATTACATTGATCTTGAAACTACTGTAACTATAAGGTATTCTAAAAATATTAAATAATCATTAGAAATAAAAATTAGTTTGAAAAATGATTAAGAGATATGTTTGACACTTGTAAATTAGAGGTTTGATTAGGTTGACTATCATAAATTAGATCCAGGTGTTATAAATAGCCCTGGACATTAGTATGGTCATTCAAAAAATATAACAGTGTGTTAATGTCCAAGTAAGTGTGTTATAGTCATACTCAAAGTTTTCATAAAAAAATGGGTTTTATAAATCAGGTCCTATTCTAGGTATGGTCCCAATTTTAAGTCTATGCCATCAATAATTTTTCTTGTAGCTCTATTTTCCTTTGAAAATTCTAGGTTTTTATGCTTGTTGAGGTTTGAATGAATACCATGAGAGAAAATTTTTTAGTGGGTATGATGTGCTAGATGTGTGATGCACACCCATGTGTGGGAATGATGCCTATATACTAGTGCTCTAAGGAGGGATCAAGCTTGATATATCTCTCTCCTTTATGTGATATGTGTGAATGTCTATGAATTCTAGAATGCCTAAGTATGAATGCATGAGAGGATGCCTTGGAGGCCACTTTAGATATGGATTATTGAATGTATGGGATAAATAAATAAAATATTGGAATAATTTAGGTATTTCCCTCTATATGAAGTGGTAAATTTTTTTGGTTATCTATGATAATATCCACTTAGAGTGTAAGAGTGTGAAAGTAGTGTTTATATAGTGTTGTAATAAAAATGGGTTGGGAGGATGACTTAAGAATAGGTTTATTCCAACCCTAATCCTATTAGGGAGATGAAAAATTACTTTTTTAAGGGTTCAAGTACATAAATCACTAAGAGAATGTGTCATTATGGGTCTCATGTGGTGTTCTATAGGCTTGGGTATTATTTGTGACTACCATGTGACTAAAAGTGGATAAAAATGGCCCCTAATATGGGTGAAGTGATTTAATAAGGGTAAAGTGACCTCAAATGGACATCTAAGGTATAAATGGTTAATTTTAATTTCTATAGGTGCATATTCTAAGAAATTTAAACCTAATATTAAAAAATAAAATTAGTTTTAAATTTCAAATGCTTTCAAGGACTGACATCACCCATTAGGTTGGAATTTTATAGACTATATTGAGCCAATATATTGTATTATTTGGTTCACTTTTTGGTATGGTTGAGGTGATTAAATAACACAATCTTGATAAGAATATAGATTTTACTTTATTATATCATCCAACATCACCAATTTTATAGTGTGAGTTGACATGGTTCACTCATGCTCACCAAGTTATAAGTATGATTGGGTTTCATGGTTGGTATAGTCTCAAATTTTAGGTGGTAACTCATATTTTATCAAATTTTTGGGGCATGTCCCTAAAATCTCTCTCTATATATATATATCCTTAGATATATAATCTTTACATATTTATATATTTTTTAATCTCAGTTTCATTGATTCGTAATGATACATCTTTCAAATCAAATTTCCAAAAAGCAAGATAATTACATCAATACACAAGTGTACTCTAAACCTTGGTCTCTTTTAATTTCAATAATTTCAATGCTTTAAATTTTAGATTATATATTATATCATGCTCTTGGTTTCAGGTGAGTCACCTTCAAAGCACTTAAGTTAGACTCAATCAAAGATAATGTGTGTTATACACACCTAGGTACACATTTAGTTTTATTTAAAATACCAATTTAATCACTAGGTTAAGGGGGGAATGTAGACACTATTTATAAATTATATAATACCTTAGTTTTTTACACTTGGAAAATACATATCATGGATGTACCTTCAACTTTTAGACCTTTCTTGCTACCAAAAGATTGTATAGAATATCTCTTTGTGTCTAATAGCTTATATTTTAGTATGACCTATGTTATTATGATGATGCAGACCTTCTATCATGACCAAAATATTATTATCATGCTTATATTTTATCTTTACAAGCTATGGACCTGCACCTATTTTTCATCTTCCAAGACACTTGTGTCTTATATATATGTTTGCATCATCGTGTCTTACCCTAATGTAAGTGTGTAGTGACCTAAAGTCATCAGAATTGAAAATTAAATGTACTTCTATGGTAAACCTAAGTGATTTATTGTGATTTATTCTCCCAAGGGATTGGTATAAATATAATATAAATCCTCATTCATTCTGAACCTAGAAAGGGCCTAAAGAGACCAAGGCAACTTATCAAAAGAATTCTATGAATCACTCAAATGATTAAAAGCTTCCATATTTTCTTCTATTTCCATATAAATCATAGGTACAACACATATAAAAGTTTTAATTACTAAAGGAACATCCCTAGAGTTATATTTTCTAATTTATAAGCTAGATCACTATTTTACATGTTTATTATACATTCCATGATTCACACAGAATCCAACACATAGGGGAGAGATACATAATAAGTCTAAGTCCCTCATAAAATTATTAGATATGTAGGTAGTGATCATTAATAGAGGGGTCTTTGGGGTATCTTGACACTATTTTATCACTCACCCATTTTACCATAGCTAATATGAGGATGAATAATTAGGGTTTTTCTATTTAACAAGGAGAGACAGTCCATGACCTCGATCTAAATGCACTAAAGTGAAAGAAACAAATAGTCTAGAAACATCTATGTGGGCACATCTATTTTTATTAGGTATTCTATACTAGACACCTATGTTCAAGAAAGATAGAAGCATCGATGTAATCATCCCAAGTTGATACAAGTGTCCGTCACTATAGAGGCACAATATCCAAATTAGATGATTGTTTGAGAATCCAAATCTAGTCCACTTTCTGCTTGTTCCAAATTTAGATCTACATTAGCATTAGAACCAACTATGTATTTTATTTTCATTACAACATATATCACACTATACTTTATATATTTACCATCTTAATATAATAAATTCAATATATGTTTATCTGAGTTTCACAAACAATTATCCTTCTTTAGAGATAGTCAACCACCCTTATGCCCTAGGCTATCTCTTACCCATTTAACCCTATATTCCCCCCCCCCCCCACACACACATATATACATATATCTATATATGTATATAAATATGTATGTGTGTATATATATATATATATATGTATATATATATCTATATACATATATATATATATACATACATACATATATATATATATATATACATATATATATATATATATATATATATATATATATATATATATATATATCTATATATATATATATATATATATATGTATGTATATATATATACATATGTATATATATATATACATATATATATATATGCATATATATATATATATATACATATACATATATATATATATATATATCTATCTATATATATATATATGTATATATATATATATATACGTGTGTGTGTGTGTGTGTGTGTGTGTGTGTGTGTGTGTGTGTGTGTGTGTGTGTATAAGGGTTAAACACTTGGTTTGGAGGAAGATTTAAATCAATCAACCACACAATATGACATCATGAATGATCTTACTTGATTAAAAATAAATTGAATGTTAGATTTGGGTGACGAATACCATACCAAGTGATATATATATATATAAGGGTTAAACACTTGGTATGGTATTCGTCACCCAAATCTAACATTCAATTTATTTTTAATCAAGTAAGATCATTCATGATGTCATATTGTGTGGTTGATTGATTTAAGTCTTCCTCCAAACCATCTAAAAGTCTAATTTTGGCTTGTGTTTCCATTAGACATCTTAGAGGAAAAATAAAAATAAGTATCAACATCTATGATTGTTTGATGAAGGGAACAATGTTTGTCTTCAATTTGTGGTGATTGTGGTAATTTTATACTAGTGGTTGTGTGCTTTTTTCAAACTTAAATTATTAAAATGCATATTCTCAGATGGTTTACTTCTCTACATCTGAGAGTGATCAATGTTTTATCATATTTTTCATTATCTCATGAAGATGTTATTCTAATGTAAATTTGGGTCAATGTCATGCTATGTCCTTTCTTGGAATATATCCTCAATTAATTTTTGCATTGCTTCTTCCAAAACAACACAACACAACATCCAATCTTCATTTTCACTTTCATGAAAATGGTCCCAAATCATTGCTTCTATATTGGAGATAATTATTTGATATGAACATTGGTCCATTATGATGTGGATTCTAACATAGCTAGAGCTAATTGAATGGATTTGATCTTTTATGATTTGGGTAAAACTTCTTTGATCTGAGTGATGAAGACTTTTGGAGTGAGGATTTTGGTAATTATGATATATTGGGATGTGGATAATGTGGTAATTTGTTGTGGGAAGATGGGTGGTGGAGTGAGTTATGATACTTCTTATTTTACAAATTTTGCTATTTCCTATTTCCTTTTTTCTTCCTTTGCCTTTATGGCAATGTTCATTGTTGCCTCATAATTTTCTTATTTTGCTTATTATGTGGCTGATTTTTTTACCCTCTTCTTGTTTGTTTGTTATTTTTAGATGGCTTACTTTGCCTTATTATTCTTATTTTGTGATTTTTATTTTTTGGTGGAATCTTCCATCACCACCTTATTTTCATCTTATGTTTTTGCTTTCTCTAATTTATCATTTTTTAATTTTAATTTTTTAATTTATTCTTTTTTAATTTATCATTTGTCATTATCTCCCCATGTTCATTTTAATTATGTGATGTCATTTCCTCTATGGTTTTTTATTTGGTTGTATCTTCTTCTCTTTATTTCATCTCTTATTCTAGTTTGGCTTATTTTTCCCTTTCTTATTCTTATTTTTCTCTTTGTTGTTTTCTTAATTTTTCCTCTATAACCTTTTCCTCATATTCCTTTTTCTTTTGTGCTATCATTTCCTCTATGAATTTTTGTTTGGCTAGGGCTTCTTCCCTATCTTTCCTCTCATATTCTAGTTTGAATATATCTCCATTTTTTCTTTTTTATTTATTTTTCTTTCTCTTCTTGTTCTTTTTTTGTTTTTTTTCTTGACTTTCCATGTTTTTTTCATAGTTTTTCATTTTAATTCATCAAGTACCATAAATGCTTTTTAATGGGCCTTAAACAATGTTATGGTCACATCTATCTATGGGGTTGTTTTTATTTTAGTTTATTTTTATTCTTCTTCTTCTTCTTCTTCTTCTTCTTCTTCTTCTATTGTATCATCTTCTAAGGTGAATATTTATAGTTTCTATTTGATCTTATGGTTCTTCCTCTTCTTCTATCTTAGTATCCAACACTATTATGGATCCCATTTTCCTAGTGGGGTGAAATTTAGGGATGTTAAAATATACCTTTTACCTTTTTTATTTTTTCCATTTGTGAAGTGGTATATCTACTATTTCTCCTTTTTATGCATGCATTTCCTTTTTATACCTGTCTTATACAAAAAACCATTTCCTATTGTCCCTCTATCATTTGGTGGTGAATGAATACCCTACATTTGAATTATGCAAAGTGTACACACATAGTATTTTCAAAATTTATCAATTACTAATGCTTTCTCTCTTTTAGGAACCCATCAAGCCTCAATCTCTTTGAGTGCATGGCTTAAGGGGTGTATCAAGAAAGGGGTGGGTAGACCATTGGTTCTTCACAAGATTGTTTTCCCCATAACACCACTTTCTATCATTTCAACCATCTCTTAAAAATATTCCCCTAAGCTTCGCCTCCTATTTTCACCCTCTTATAGTCATTTTATGTCGTCACTAGCCCTTAGCCTAAAATCCTTTTTAGTGGTTTAGGATACATTATCAAACCCATCAACCCTATACTCTAATTGATAAAAACTCATTTAGGGTCTAGGTCAGCCCTTGGCTGATATAGACTAGGACCTAATTTATTTTTAATGATATAGAGTTGATTGGGTTGACCCTACGACTAAACTTTTAAAAAGGACTAGTGTTAGATTCAACTATACAAACACATCCATTTGGTCATTTTTAAGACACAATAAGAGTTAACTATCCATTTATGCTTTTTTACAATTTACACTTTTGCTATTCTACTTGAGGAGTCTTAGATTAAGGTTTCTACTTAGAGAAGAATCTTGTCTTTTGTAAAAGTCTTAGATACTTTGGCCTTTCTTAGTGATCCTTAAAAACCATAATGACCTCTTTCAAAGCACATTTGTTCAAGGGAAAGATTGATTCTTTACTAGTTCATCTTTAAGACAAGTACCTCTAACTTTGATCATCATTTTATTAGATAGAAGTAGCATAAGTAATGGATTTTAGTTATATTGTTCTCTTCATGCATTAAGGTCTTACCTATACATTGTTTAAATATGATTATTTTATGTATGATTAATTTAATGTTTACTAACCCCATGTTTTTCCAAAAGATTTGGTGAGCACTAGATTATAATTTATTTTACTTGTTATTAGTTTAGTGAATATGAAAAAATAAGACCTAGTTAGGGTTATTTCATAGTTTTGCTTGATTAGAGGATTTAGAACCCTCCCTAGTGATATTATTATGGTGAAATATCCCTTGGATATGGGTAGTGGATCCATCTTGGTCATGACCCTAAATATCTATTGTATTGATAATTGGAAGTGTAAGTAGGATTTATCTTCTTCAAAATAGGATTGATTTATAGATAAGTTACATTTCCATTTGCATATATTTTGGTGAATCCAATGTGAATATAACCTTTTTAAGTTTTATTTCACATCATCAGTTTTATCATTTTATTATGTTTTGTCATATTTATAGTACTATATCAAACCAGTCAATATAATTCTAACTTTTTTTATGCAAGTTTAACACATAGTCACTTCAAAATGACTTTGTTCTATCTATGTAGGTCTTCACCAACTACATGTTACTGGATTGATTAATTTAACACATTATTATTATATAGTCCTAGATTAGCATACACAATTTAACAAGTTGAATATATCTGATATTTGCTTCTTTAAACTTATAAGTCAATAAATATTATCGAACAAGTCAACTTTGTTCATTATTCTTCTTCAACATATGGGGTTTTACATAACTTGGTCAAATTGGTTGACCTAGTTTGTAGAATTTGAAATAAATAACTAAAACATTACAACATTAAAATTTACAATCTAAATCATCTTCAAGCCCACCAAGTTCCTTTCTCTCTTTCTATTATTTCAGTTTTTCCTTTAGTTCTATTTTTCACAAGTTAGTAGTTTTTAAAACCGTAAACCTATAGTTAACTAGGTCAACTTGGTTGACTTAGTTCTATAGTATTTCTTGACTAAGAGACATAGATAACCTATTTTAATATTTTCTTACAGACCTTGATTTTAGAAAACAATAATGACCCAATTGAATCTATTCTGTATTATTTTCATATAGTGTCACCTTAATCAAATTTTTACTATTCTTAATCAAGGAATTAACAATTATTTATTAGTAATTAATTCACATTTAATTTTCAATTTATTTGCATGCTTAAAGTAACTCACATAGTCTACATAGGTGGGTTTTCAAGATTACCATTTTAGTTACACTATTTTACTATTTTGTGTACACTACCAAATCACTTAACATTCAAAAAGAACTTAAACATTTATCTTACCAAGGCCTACCTACTTGGATTTCATCACTAAGGAGGAATTCAACTTGGTTTTCTAGCCAAGTATAAATATGTGGTTAATGGTATATATTTGAAAGTCAGCCAACACCCTTATCATTATGGGATTGTGAAGTGAGGGGGTAGGCCCTAACACCAATCTAATCAATCTCCTCTTTTACTCCCTCAAGATAGCCAAAACTTTATTTCTCTACCTCTTAGATTTGTCATAGAAAATGTCACTCCCAAACCTATCATGAATAATAAGATTCCTTAAAAACATACAAAATGAGCCTTTATCCCCTTTCATTGTTTTCATTGATATTGGTAACATATCTCCAACTATTAAGTATGATGGGACTATAGACCTTGCATCTTTATTTAAGGCATTTAGAAATATTTAAAAGGAATGGATCCAAACTAATAATTTTTTCACAATTAAAATTTTGTTTAAAACCTTCATTGGTGATGTATTATAATTTTACAATCAACTTCCCCAATATTCTATATGGTAACTAGAAGATTTAGTCAATCCTCTAATTAAAGAGTTTAAACACAACAATCTTCTTGAAATTTTCCTTATCCATTTTATCAATGCTAAGCAATATCCCACTAAATTAGCTCATGATTTTATCAAATGATGAAAATATTTGGCCCACAAGGCTGACCATAACATGACTGATGATAATCTATTCAAACTCTTTATAACTAACTTAACTCCTTACCTTCAAAATAAGGTTTGAACTTTTCCCCCTAAAATACTTAATGAAGCTCTTGACTAAGCCAAACATCAAGACTTCTTAATGAAATAGTTTGAATGTAACACCAAATTCCTTAAATAGTATTTTTAAACTTCTACCAATATAATAACAAGTAATACTCCTTCAACCAAGACTAGAATTTTCAAATCCAAAAATCCCCCATCTTCTAACACACCATTAAATTTTCAACAAATTAAGCAATTTTTAGCACTCTCTAAACCATTTTATTATCTTAATAATCCTCCTAAATGGTTTGACCCTAACCAATTTTGTTGGTTCCATGTTGACATTAGTCACTCCCATGAAAATTTTAAAGGGATTACCAAATATTTTGTTTCCTATATGCATGGTGATTCATTCAATCATGAATCCATGATTCAAATCCATCATCAAGATTACCACACCTCTTCTCAAAAATGAAAAGTTCTAAAAACTTCTAATAATTTTTTTTTCCACATCTAATGCTCAACAAGATAACAAGAATGTTTTTTCTATTGATGTTTACTATGATTAATATTAAAATAATTCTCAATATGTCAATGTGGATAAGGTCAATTGTCACCAAAAATTGGCTCACAAAGATCCTATCACTAAACCTAAGAAACCATCTTTGGAATAACAATCCTCAAAAACACTACAAACACTCACCTAACTTTAGTAACTAATGAGGAACCATCTCATTCTTCGAAATAGATAGCCACTTCTATTTTTTCAAAATCTAACTTACCTTCTAAACCTCACACTGGTTCTTCTTCCAAAACCCATTAGAACTTCTTAAAAGAGCTCAAATCCATGCCTTGTAATATTCCTCTTATGGAGTTAGTTCATACCTCCCCTTATCACCACAATTTCCTCATATAATAATTGAAATAAATAAAAGAACCATCTTCTGTATAAGGATAACCACCCTCTCATGAGCCTCAACCAACTAAAATACATACCATTGAATTCATTTGTCCTTCTTTGAAACCCTTGATAGAATTCATTGAAGAAGACATGATTAATGATGAGCCTCTTTTGTGCTTATGATCCACCCATATTCATTAAAATAACCATCAATACCACTCTCATTCATAAAGTATTAGTAGACTAAGGGTCTAGTATTAATGTGACATATTTATGTCTCATCCAACAACTTATCTATAATAAATATCATCTCAAGAAAACCTACCTAACATGTCATGGATTTGACAAAACTAATCAAAATCCACTTAGTTATATATTTATCCCTCTTAAAATTAGACCTAAGACTATTCATACTAAGGTTATGGTCCTCGATTTACTCCTATCTTACAACATACTCCTTGGATGACCATGGACTCATAAAATGAGGGATATCACCTCTTCTAGTAGCCAATGTATCGTGTTATTTAATAATCTAAAAAGGTATAAAAATAAGGTTGATCCCAATCCTTAGAGTATTTAACTTCCAAATCCTAAATCTCAATATCATATTCCTACCATTCCAAGATTCAATAGTGGTCCCTTACCTAAATTCATCAACATGAATCCAAATTTACATGTCACTCTTGTTGATTCAGATGATGATGAACCTAATGACTTGAAAAATACATAAAAAACTACTAAGATACCTCATTACATATCAGAGTGGCTTCCTAATTTATTACATCATGATTGCACCATCCCCATCATTAATGATATCACCAATTCCCCCTCCATATAATGCTTAGGAACCCTCTTATATAGAAAATACCTTCACATGCAATGATTATGGAATTACCAAATTATTCCAAGATATTTTAATCATGTCTTCATGTAAATTAAGTGACCTAGGCATTTCCCATTCAAAAATTCCTCATGAATCTCAAGCATGTACAATTTCTCCAAGCTATGATAATAATTACAACATGGCCCAAGCTCAATCATGAGACTTAGATGTTTAACATAATTAAAAAAACTCTAGATCAAATATGTGATTTAAATCATGATGTTCATACCATTTCCACTAAATTTGAGTTAGCACCTAAAGGTCACATACCTCCTATTAACTATCTAATCCTTGACACTCTTTAGGTGGTCGAACAAATCTTACCTTCCAAACCTTCATAAATTCATACATATTATATACCACCTACATAACCAATCATTACATCTTATTCTCCCCCTATTAATGCCACTAATGATAAACCAATTGAATATGATCAACCTTCTTCCCCTACTCCACCTATTCCTATATCACACTAGATGTCAAGGACATTAATGTCTATAAAATCCACTCTAAATATGATTATCATGGTAAAAAAATATTTATCTCAAAGTAGATGTCGAGTATTATGGTCCTCTTCCTACTTTTCCTAGTGATGAAGCCATTCTTGAATTGCTTCATGCCTGAGAAGAATAACTCCCTCAACAACATCACAAACTCAAGAAATTTAAGAAGAAAGCCCCTAATTTCAATAAATTCATCGACTTCATTGATTCTAAATCAAAGCCCATTTCTTATTTACCTAACACACCATATAATTTCCAAGATGGAAATGTTATGCTTATCAAGGAAACTATTATAATCAAATATGGTACCCCATCATGCCCTTGGCCAATTATAGTCTCTCATGATCTCACACCAATTAAACATGATAACTTCACCTTATTATTCAATAAAAATAATGATGCTTTCACTTGGTCCTATGAGGACATGCCTTGTATTTACCCTAGAATCATGGTGTATAATATAATCACCTATCTCGATGCTAAACCTATGTGACAAAAGAAACAAAAATTTCCACTAGAAATTTCTAATTTATGCCATAAAGAAATCATTAAAATTCACAATGTTAATTTTATCAATACTATAGAATATTCATAATGGGTCTCTAACATTATCCTTATTTATAATAAATTAACCATGGGAATTCACATTTGCATTGAACTCCATAATCTTAACCTTGCTTGTCCCAAGGAAAACTTCCCTTTACCTTTTTTAGATGCCATCATTGTTTCCATTGTTGGTTATGAAATGTTGTCCCTCATGGATGGTTTCTTGGGTTATAATCAAATTCATATTTCCCATGAAGACTAATATATAAAAATTTAATCATATAATGGCATACCTACCATTATTTTAAAATGCCTTTCAGCCTCAAAAATACTAGAGCTACCTATCAATGGGAAACAAACCAATTTTTTCATGATTTTATCCATAAGATTATTTAAACCTAGTGTATGACCTCATTTCCACGTCTAAAATTCACAAGACTCATCTTTTTTATCTTGATATCATCTTTGATCACCTTATTAAATATAAATTTAGACTAAATCCCTACAAATGTATTTTATGTGTTACATCTAGAAAATTACTAGGATTCTTAGTCTATCTTCAAGGAATTGATGTTGATCCCACCAAGATCAATGCTATTATCAACATGCCCATCCCTTATTCCATTCTATATATATAATTACCTTGGTAAACTTGGGTCAATTAGATTGTTTGTACCTAAAATGGATTACCATATCTATTCTATTAATCCTCTTCTCAAGAAAGGTAATACCTATAATAGATGGATCCTTGTCAAAAACCATTTGAAAATATGAAATAATATTTGATTTACCCACCTAATATTCATCCACCTTATAATGATCATCCTTTGATATTATATACTTATTCCACACCCATATCAATTGGGTTAATGCTTCCCCAACACAATAATATTGGAAGGAAATATGCCATCTATTATGTCAGTTGAGGCCTCATCGAATATGAAAAATATTATACCAAATTATAATGTGATTGCCTCACCATATATTTTGCCATTGTAAAGCTTTGACATTATATGATTTATCAAACCAATTACATTATTATTCATTATGATCCACTCCATCATTTATTCTTCAAATCCTTTCTTCTTAGAGATAGAATTGGCAAGTGGATGGTCCTTCTCATGGAATTTTATATTCATATTATTACATAAAAAGTTGTCAAAGGACAAATCATTGTTGATCATCTCACAATAGCTCCCACACTAACTACTGACCACCTTCAAAATAGTCTTCTTGATGAAAATAATATTTAAGGTCTTAATCAAGCCATATCTCTTAAAGATTAATTCCATAATTTCACTACTAATCTTAAAGCAAGTAATATTTAAGAATCATCTATCTTCCCTGATACTACTAAACCAAAAGTATTTATCTAGGAACTTCTTGAAATTACTATCAATTTACATGAAGATACTTAGACCCTTCATTTTGATAGAACCAAATTCCTTCAAAGAGTTGGGGTAGGTTGTATCCTCACTAGTCCTCTTGGTAAAATTATCCCTTTGGAATTTCACCTTATATTTTATGTCACTAAAAACATGGTTGAATATGAAGCTTTAATCCTAGGTATGAAAGTAACCCTTGATTTATACATCACATATCTACATGCTTTTGGTGACTCCCAACTCATCTACCAATAGGTTAATGGTGTTTATCAATGAAAAATCAAAAATATATTTACTTATCATTAAATAAAAACTACCCTTGCTAAATAATTCACTTCTTTTACCATTAAGCCTATCCTTCAAGATCAAAATTATATTATTGATTCACTTGCTTCTTCAGCATCTCCTTTTCATCAACAACAATTTCTTATTGATTCTAATTTTATTATCTAAATAATAAAGTCCCCATCTTCCATTCAACCAAAATATTCACTTATCTACCATATTGAGGCTATCACCATTCGACAAAACCCATGGTATAAACAAATTATTCAATTTATTGAACACCAAACCTATCCTCCAAACATTGATTCCCTTGAAAAGACTCACATTTACAAACAAGATTTCAAGTAGTTTTTCAATATAACATCCTTTATTATCATAATGTTTAAGGTACCTTACTCTTCTTTGATATGAAATAATAATTCCTCTTCTTGAATAAGAACATGGCGACATTTATGGTGCACACTATATCAGACATGCTACAACCTGAAAATGCTTACGTATGGGATACTTTTGGCCCACTCTCGAAAAGGATTCTATTGAAATTTTATAAAAAATGTAATCCTTGTCAACTTCATGATTATCTAATCCATTCAACTCTAGTTGAGCTTCAAACTATGGAGTCTCCCAAGCCATTCTCAATGTGGGGATTATATCTCATAAGCAAATTACCTAGATATCAGGATGGGCATGTCTTTATTATCATAACCACTAAGTATTTTACAAAATGGGTCGAGGTTATGCCCCTTGTCAATGTCACCAATACCACATTTTCCAAATTCATCTTCACTCAAATCATTTTCCACTTTAGTGTTCATCATACTCTCATTTTAAATAATGATGACAATTTTAAAATTAAAGACATCAAATAACTTTGTGATAAATTCAAAATCAATCACAAATTTTCCATGCCTTATTATCCCTAATGCAATGGTCAAGTCAAGGTCATAAAAAAATTACTAATAAAATTCTCCAAAAGATAAATTATGTAAAATGCATATATTGGCATCTTCACCTATATCCAACTCTTTGGGCCTATTGAACTAGTATATGCACTACTACTAGGGCAATGCCATTTTCACTAGCCTACAGTTCTGAATTAGTCCTCCCATTAGAATTTGAGATTCCTTCTCTCCATATATCTCTTCATGGTATCATACCTAATGAATAATTACATGAATCTCACCATCATTCTCTTGATCTTATTGATGAACACCATCTTTCTTCCCTAAAATACGATCACCAATACAAGGCCTACATTGCTAAACAAAATAATAAAAGAGTTAAAATTCACACTTTTAATGTTGGTGATCATTTCCTTAAACTATACTAGACTCATGAAAAATAAGGTAAATACACTCAAAAATGGTGGGGATCTTGTTTAGTTAAAGACATTCTTGGTCCAAGCACCTATCACCTTCAAAATAATCAAGACCATATTTTAAAAGAGCCCAATAGTGCACAATTTTTAAAGAAGTATTTTGCCTAAAACCTTCCCCTCTTATCATGATTTATATATGTTATCCTTATAGCACTTTTTATAATATATTTACTTGGGTCTCACCCTCTATAACAGTCTCTCTTTTGACAAACCTTAGTCATTTATTTTTAGTCATTTGGTTTCTCTTTTCTCATGAGTTGCATTATAAAACTATGGATAAGACCTGATATTCATCATGATTTCCATTTTTGTTCTCTTTATTCCTTACTTTATAATAATTTTTGGCACCACGTGGGTTTCTCTTTTATGAGTTTCAATGTAATATCATGGATAGGAGTATGACTTCCTTATAAAATCACCATATTAATCTAGTATTCCTTTTCTAGAATGTGTCTAGCAATGGTTATGAGTTTTTCATCTTTGTTCTCAACTTTGGCCTTTGATTCTTTTGTAGATAAAATTTTCACAACAAACTATGTTATCATGTTTTCCAACACTTCCCTAATTTTTGTGATAAATAATCACACTTTACTATCATTTTATCCCTTTTTCACCATTTATCACATTTTTTGTGATTCGAAGTAATTCAAGTTGTTTCATGTTTCATTTATCTTGATTTATTTTACTTTTAGTCCACCTTAGATAAGTTAAGGTTGAAGTTATGAAAACACTCTTATTTCACCTAAATTAATAAGACTCTTAGACACCATGTTCTCTAAGTTTTTTTTCTTAGAAACCAAGTCCAAATTCTTCAAATGATAGTCACCTTTAGCACCTATGTTTGGTTTTCCCAATCCGTATAGAGGAGGAATAGAAAAAGCCATCAAGAAAGTTAAAAGACTAATCATTTAGAACAAATGGAAATGATACAAAAGGAAACATACAAATTTCAAAAGTCAAAATCACACCAAAATACATGATTACAAGCACATCTCCTATCTCTAATCGAATATCAAACTCTATAGTTGGCCTCATGATATATCCAAGGTCTATTAGGGTAAGGTAGGATAGTATATTGGAATAAGAGAATTCAAAAAAACTCTATGGTGTTACCTACTTTCTCAAGAAAGTACCCAATATTCATAATATACTAATTTCTCCATAAAGGGTCTTGAAGAACATGGAACATGTTGTGGGAAGGTAGGTCCATTTTAATTTTCATGCATATAGCCTTAATGGGATGAACTACATACTTCATTTGTTGACCTAAGAATTGTGTTGCTAAGAGAAGTTGTTTAGGGTCCTTAATGTTGAAATTCCTCTTTTTTTGACAAATATAATTTAAATGTCTTGACTTTGATAAAGAGCTCCTCTACCTTGGTTTTTCATTCATCCTCCCATCCACCCATTTCATTTCACCCATTGATAGGCACATGTGATTCTAAATTTTTTCCCCTCATCTATACTTATCTATTGTTCACATTCTTAAGAAACATACTAGCACCACTTTTTTTCAATTCTATTTATCCTTAGAACAAAATAATATGTATGAGTAACTATGTATTACTTTCTTTACAACATTATTTCACATCCCATCATTTTATTTACTTTAACCATCTGTTATTTTTTTACTACTCCTTTTGTGGACACATAAGTCCATTTATACTTTCATGTACTTTTTAACCATATTCTCACTCACCAATGATTTTTGAGTGAGGTTTGCCTGTTACTTCTCACTCACCAATATTGTTTTCCCTTTTATGGACCTTTTTACATTGATGATTAAGGATTGTTAATTCTCACTCGTCAATTTTGTTTTACATTTTTCTTTCCCATCTCTAATTAATTATCTATATGGATTTCACATTTATATTTGATTACCATTTTGACATGTATCCTTGGTTTGAATTGGAAAGTTTGTGTTTCTTACTTAAAGTTTACTTGTTTGAGTTTTTTGGTCTTTAGTAGCCTTAGATTTTTGGTTACTTAATTTACTCTAAATTTTGAATTGGTCATTTGGTCTAACATAACAATTATCACCTCATATTTCCCTATTTCCAAGTACATCACATTCACATAGAATAAATTATCTTGGCTTTGTTGATCATGTTCGTGAGATGCATTAATTGTCATCAATGTCAAGGTGATCTAAGTACATAATATATTAATGATAAAGTGATAGGTTCCAAGTGGATATCAGAGTGCATATCATGTGAGTAGGTATTTTTTATGTTATATAATTTTGTTTTTGATATGTTCTTATTTTATAGATTATATGAGGTTTTATGAATGCTTGGAGTGCTTTTGGAAGTGAAAGGAATTCATTAGAGTAGTCATATGAATGTCTAAGTTCTCCTAGTCATCTTGGATAATCATAATGAGTGATAATATTTATGACATAAAAATTCACATGTGTGAAGGTGTAATAATAAATTTGTCACATGGATTTTTTCAAATTTGTGCCTAGATCATGTGGTTCAAATTGCAGGTCTTGATACGGTATCTAGCAAAAGATATCTAGGTGAAAAGCTGGCCTTCCAAGTAGATTACAATGTTTCCAATAATTATCCAAAGTTAATATTATATACTATGATGTGACAAAGACCATATATTTAATAATTAGGAAATAACTACTATAAATACTAAATTTAGGGTTACCAAGTTTCAAAATCTAGCTTGATTGGATCAAGGATCAATGGCACACAAGAAATCATACATATGAATATATAAAAACATGAATTTAATCATAGATGAAGATATAATTGTGATAATGAGGTAAATAAGTCAAAATATCCTTAGATTTCATGTAGGACTACCAATTTGCATAAGCACATGGTGATTGATAGCAGGGTTCATAGAAGGCATGGAATGTTGTCATGTGTCATAATCTTGAAAGCACAGATTGAGATCAATGACCAATGATTGAAGGTAAAGTCCAAGAGATTATTGAGGAGATAAATATAAAATAATTAATCAAATTTATAGGGGGAAAGAGGTGAAAACACATGTATGAAGCTTTTTCTTTACATAATGACCATTGAAATTTAAATTAACAAAGGAAAACTAATCTATATTTTTTGAGCTATAACTTTTGATATATGATGAATATGATAGTGGTATAAAAAATAAATTTTTTTAAAATAATCCAATATTAATCTATAAAAATTTAATTATAAAGTATGAATGTTTTTATGATTATATATATTGATCTCTAAAGTTGACTATGTGTTTGACCATCTTCTACAAGTGACCCAAGAAGAATGTTTGAATTTGTTTTGATGGCGTTTTGATTTTTCATGATGAATTATCTATTGGAGAGTGTTTTATAATCCATGAGGATAATATTTATATATTTTTTAGGTTTTAATAATCCATATCTAGTATTAAAAAATTCTTATAAGTTGACTTCTTGTTCATTTGTGGTGTTCTTGTATACAAGACTATTATTTGAGCAGGTTTTACAAATACAAAAGAGTGTAGTGATGGATGTAATCAATTGAAGGTGTCTTAATGGTAATTTATTTTGGACATATGTATTTATAAGTGGTCTTATATTTTGAATTTTTCTTGATGAAGTGATAAAAGAGTGAGTAGGTCTCAATGAGACCTATAAGGGCTACTAAGGCCTATTTGAAAGGTACAATTGCTTAAGGGTGACCCATGTATGCTATGGTCTATGTCTTAGTATGATAAGAATCCTTAAGGTTTAATTAAATTATAATTTTTGACCAATAATATAATATTTATGAAGGCTCTATAAAGAGTGAAATCAAAGGTGATGGTTTCTAGAGTTTTATGTGTGGAAGATAGAGTTGTAAAGTGAAGCAAGAAGAGAGGGAGTGTGCCTAGAGAATGGATTGAATAGTAGATAAGGTTGAGGAATATATGTATGACCTATAGATAATAATTTTTATTTTATAATAGTATGTTTGTAGGATTAAAGATTGAGAATGAGCAAAGTAGTCTAGAGTGATTCAAAAGGTGTTTTGGATGCCTTGCTTGTGTATGGAATCTTAAGAGAGTGTGAAGGATTGAAAGAGAAGTGTAACATATTATTTCTCCATTAAATTTAAATGAAATCAGATTTATGTATATATTAATTTCATATGTGTTGTGTGGATGATCAACATATAGAACAAGTTGGTGCTTGTTCATGCTTAGGGGTAGGTGATCCTTGTGAAGTTGGTGTTTCACTAAAAGGTCTCATATTTGTGATCATATTATATGACAAGTAGTCCATGTGTTTGAAGGATTGAGAGTGGATTTTATTCCCCATGAGGTTTTCTCACATAATTCATGTGTTTTGTGTTTGATCTTGCATCATCTTTCTATTTAACTATTATTAATGACTTGTATGCTTTATGAATGCTTGTGAAGATTGTTTAAGGATTGCAAGGATTGGAATCAAAGTTTGGATTATTTTGAATCACTAATTTACCACCCCCCCCATCTTAGTGATTTTACCTCTAATAATTGGTATCAGAGCCAATCCTTTGGTGAAGGCTTAACAACATGAAGGTGATCCAAGGTACAATATTGTAAGTCAACATATGTAGGGTTTATATACAAAGCAATCACCACTATTAAATGGGTCTAATTATGCTTTTTGGAGTGAAAGGATGAGGAAATACATTATTCCTCTAGGGTTTGATATTTGGAAATCTATTATAGATGGTTATAGTACAAAAACTACTCCTCTAACTAGTACATATAATAAGAAGCTAAGTGAAAATAATTCAAAGGCAATGAATAACATCATTTGTGATATTTAAGAGACTACATTCACCAAGGTAATAAATTATAAATCTTTTGAATAAATATGGGACAAATTGTAGATCATTTATGAAGGGGATTCAAAGGTTAAATTGGCCAAGTTGTAGACTCACTGAAGATAATTTGAGAGTCTCAAGATGAAAGAAGAGGATTCAGTGACATCATATCTATAGAGGGTTGATGAGATTGTGAACATCATCAGAGATCTTAGAGAGAAGATTAAATAATATACTATAGTACAAAAGTTATTAATGTCTCCCACTCTCAAATTTGATTCAAAAGTATCTAATTTGAAAGAAAGTCATGATCTTACTTAGATGAAGATCAATGAATTGCATGGGATCCTTAAAACCTATGGAATGAGAGTCAATAAGGATAAGACTGCTAAGAAGGAATAAGCCTTTAAGGTGATCAAGGATACAAAATCTAGGAATAACAAGTTAAGTATTGAGGACTTTGATCTTAATGAAGATCAACTTGAAGCCATGATTTCAAGGAAATTGGAAGTAGGATCAGGTAAGTATGAATGAAAACTTCCTTTTAAATGTTTTTCATGTGGTAAATTTGGTCATTTTACATCTATATGTCTAGATAAAGGCAAGTTTGAATGCAAAGAAGATCATAAATAAGGGTCCTAACAATTATAGAAAGTTCTTCAATAAGAGAAATGATAAGGAGTCATATAAAGGTATTATGAATCTTTACCATGAAGAATATAGTAACTAATCTATAGAAGAAGAATAAAACACATTAGATAGTGATGATTAATTTCATAATGAGGATAAGGAGACATTATTCATGTCTCTTAGTAATGATGAAGTGAATGTTCTTTAAGCATAAATTTATTTAGATGAGATAGCTCAGAGGAAGAAGATGAGAAAGACACTCTTGAAGACAAATATATAAATACCATGGAAAAAATGAAGCTAATACAAGGAAATAATAGAACATAAGCCTCCTTGATCAAATCCTATGAGGATCAAATTGGTATTTTTGAAGGAAGGTTGAGTAATGAAGTCAAAGAACATGATGAGATCACTCAATAGCTTGAGACTCAAGTTTATACTCTTGATCAATAATTAAAGAGTAAGGATGAAGAATGTATCATGTATAAATAATAAATGGAGTCTTTACTGATGAAACTAAATCAAGATATGAGAAAGCTTGAAACATATCAAAAGTTAGAAGCAAGTAGTTTTAAAAGAGATGATCTCATGACAAACAAAGATGTAGTTGATGATTCAGATAATAATGGAACTAAGTTAGAATTTATGAATGCTCTTGAAGACTTGAAAATTGATATAAAAATAACAAGAATATGATGTCAAAAATCAAAGACTATGAGAAATAATTCAATGTGTTTGAGGAAAGAATAAATGATGATACCAAGGAACATGAAGATATAGTCAATCATCTCACCACTCAATTGGAAATTGTGTCTACAAGTCTAAAAACTAAATAAAATGAATGTTACAGATATATAATTGAAATTGAGTCCTTAAAGGTTGAGTTGGAGAAGACATCTATAAAAGTAAGGTATTTTGTGAAGATTATTAATGATCTTAACAACACTCTAAGTAGTCAAATATATACAAGTGATAGAATTGGTCTCGGAAATAAAGAAGAAAAAAATAATGTAACTCAAGACAGGATGAAGACTAATGATAACAAGGACAATTAGAACTTGAAGATAAATCATCAATCAAAGAATGAAGGTTTTTATAAAATGAAGACAAATCAGATCAGACAACCAAATGCGATGAGATATGTAAGTTTTAATGGTTACTATTACATATGTAATCAATTTAGTCATAGGTCAAGAGAGTGTAAAAGACCCTCAAAAAATGAATTTTCTTGGAACTATGATATGAATCATCAGTCAAGTGGTGTAAGTAAAGTTGAATTCTATAGTTGCTTTAACATGGAGCACATTAAAAGAGTATATCGTAACAAGGTAAGAAATAATGATTTTTTATTAAGAAGTATGGTTTACTACAAGTGTCAAGAGAGAGGTCATATAACAAGGTTTTTTATAAATGGTCAGTCTCTTACTTCAAGTAAAATCAATCCTAACATGAAGAAAAAAATATAATTAATGGAGACACAAGGAGGTGAATGGGTTGTTTGTCATGAAAGAACATGAAACACTTCCAAGAATAAAAAAACAAGCCTTATCTAATCAAATAGATAAGAAAATCAAGCAAGAATATGAGTTTAGAATTAAAAAATTAAGTTAAAGACTCATTTAAAGTCAATATGATGATGAGTTAATCCTGCAAGTCAAGTAAGAGCATGGAGATGTGGGAGTCTCTTAAGTTTTAGGACTATTTGTCTCTCATGACAAATGGATGTCTCTACCTATGCTTCTTAGGAGAGATATTTATTGTGGAGAAGCAAGTATGTGTTCTCAAAGAGTGTTCAATGATTTTTTCCTTAAAGGAAAGGTTGATATGGAGTATTAGGAGGATGTGTACAAGTGCATTTGAGGTGGTTTTATACTTTAAAGATTTATATGCATCTTCACTATTTAATGATTGGCTTGAACATCTATTAGAGATCATGGTGTTATCTTATGAGAGGAAATTTGAAGGAAATCATATAATTTTTTCATATTTGGAGATGGTCTTAAGGTGTTCAAGAGGAGCCTAAGGTTACCAGACTTAGGGGGAGTCCCTCTTAATGTTTTCAATGTGAGTTCAAGAAAGTTATGTTTTTCATATGTGTTTTGTCATCATAGATCTATGTATGATCAAGAAGAGTGTTATTTTTGAATAATGTTTGAGAAACTCAAGGTAAGAAGTGGTATGCACAATGTTAGGGGGAGTTTGTATCATCTCTTTGAGGTGGTCCTTTCTTACTTTTGTTCCTTGTAGTCTTTTTAGGTCCTCAGGATCAATTAGTGCCCACTTTGTCTTTCTATCAAAAGGGGAGCACATGTAAGTTGTTTTAATTTTAAGGATATTGTATGTTTGAGTATGGTTTATGAAAAGGTTATATGAGATGAGCATGATGCTAGGGGGAACTTTATAATCTCTATAAGTAGTTTATTAGGTCTAGGATCAAGTTGGCATGTTGAGGAAGAGACCCTTTATCATTAAGGTCAAAGGGGGAGAAAAGTTTAGAATGAATGAGTTTTTCACTTTGGGAGAGATCATTTTGAAATGTGTTTTCCACCAATGACAAAGGGGGAGATTTTTTAGCATGTTCTTCAGATGAATTAATTGTCATTGATGTCAAGGTGATCTAAGTACATAATGAATTAATGACAAAGTGATAGGTTCCAAGTGGATTTGAGAGTGAATATCATGTGATAAGGTATTTTTGATTTTAGAGAATGTTTTTTTTATATGTTCCTAATAAAAATGTCATATGAGGTGTTATGAGTGATTGGAGTGATTTTCAAAGTGAAAGGAATTCATCAGAGCAATCATATGAATGTATAGATTCTCCTAGCCATCTTGGCTAATCAAAATAAGTGAGAATATTGATGACATAAACATTCACATGTGTGAATGTGTTAGAATAATGTGGTCACATGGGTTTGTTTAGATTTGTGCCTAGATCACATGGTTTAAATTTTAGGTCTTGATATGATGTCTAACAAAAGATATCAAGGTGAAAAGTTGGCATTCCAAGTAGATTGTAGTGTTTCCCATACTTAGACAAAGTTTTTATTATATAAAGTGATGTTCCAAAGAAATTAAATTTCAAGCCTCAGTAAATAGCTATTATAAAGGGTAAATGCAGGGCTACCAAGTGTCAAAATCTAGCTCGATCAGATCAAATATCAATGACACATGCGTGATCATACAAATGAAGATATAATGGTGTGACTTTAATTATATATGAATATATAATGATGAGCATGAGATAAATAAGTTAATGGATCTTTAGATTGCATGTGGGACTGCCAAGTGGTGTAAGCAAATGGTGACTGATAGTAGGGTCCATAGAAAGCACTTAGAGCTACCAAGTGTCATAATCTCAGAAGCACAAATCAAGATCAATAGCTAGAGATTGAAGGTCAAGTCCATGAGATTACCAAGGAGATCAATAGATCATATTTAATCAAATTTATAGGTGTCACATGATGAATAAACATGTCTAAATCCTTTTTTTTACATAATTATCATTGGAATTTGAATTAACAAAAGAAAATTGGTCTGTATTATTTGAGCTATACCTTTTGATATATGATGAATTTTATAATGGTATAAAAATAAAAGCTACAAAGGACTCCAAGTTTCATCCATAAAAATTGATTATAAGGTTTGAATATCTATATAGTTTCATATATTTAGCTCCAAAATTGATTGTGTGTTTGACCATCTTTTGCAAGTGACCCAAGAAGAATGTTTGAATTTGTTTTGATGGTGTTTTGATGTTTCATGATGAATTATCTATTTAAGATTGTTGTATACTCCATGAGGATCATATTTATGGATTTTATAGGTTTGAAAAACTAATATTTGGTATGAAAAAATGCTTATAAGTTGATTGCTTATTTATTTATGGTGTTCTTGTGTACAAGCTTATTATTTGAGTAGGTTCTGCATATACAAAAGAGTGTAGTGATGGATGTAATCACTTGAAGGTGTCTTAGGGGTCATGTAGAGTGGACCTATGTATTTGGAAGAGGTTTTTAATTTTCTTGATGAAGTGATAAAAGAGTGAATAGGTCTCAATGAGACCTATAAAGGCTACTAAGGCCTATTTTCAAGGTGTAGTTCCTTAAGGGTGACCCATGAATGCTATTTTCGATGTCTTAGTATGATAATAATAATTAAGTGTTAAGGAAATTCTAATGGTTAACCAATAATATAATATTCATGAAGTCTCTATAAAGATTGGAATCAAGAGTGATGGTTTCTAGAGTTTTATGTGTGGAAGATAGAGTTGTGAAGTGAAGAAAGAGGAGTGTGCCTAGCAAATGGATTGAAGATTAGAGAAGGTTGAGGATTGTGTTTATGACCTGTAGGTCATAATTATGATGTTATAATAGTTTACTTGAAGGATTGAAGATTGAGGATGAGAAAAGAGGTCTAGAGTGATCTAAAAGGTGTATTGGATGCCTTGATTGTGTATGCAAGATTGAGAGATTGTGAAGGGTTGAAAGAGAAGTGTTACACATTTTTTCTCCATTGTATTGAAAGGAAATCAAATTTATAGATCTATTTATTTCATAGGTTTTATATGGGTGATCAACATCTAGAATAAGCTGGTTCTTGTTCATGCTTAGGGGTGGGTGCTCTTTGTGAAGTGGGTGCTTCACTAAAGGGTCTCATGTTTATGATAATATTATATGAAAAGTAGTCCTTGTGTTTTTAGGATTGAGATTGGGTTTCCCCTGTAATTCATGTGTTGTGTGATTAATATTGCATTATCTTTTTGTTTCATTGTTATGAATAAATTGTATGCTTTATGAATGCTTACGATGATTTTTTAAGGATTGAAAAGATTGGAATTGATGTTTGGATTATCTTGAATCACTAATTCATCTCCCTCTCAGTGATTGTACCTCTAATAGGATTTCCTATATTTTTTTTGTTTTTTATCTTTAGTTTTATATCCTTGGGTTTTTATAAATTAGTCTTTGTGCCCTCCATAATCAAAACTATAAACACAACAAACAAACATCCAGTGATAAATATAAGTCAAGGTATGCATACATTAGTTTTATTTTTAGTTATTTCTATTTCATTAATTTTAATTTTAGTTATTTTGTTACATTTTTTTAGCTTCAACATTATGTGTTTCTATGTTCTTTTCTTGAAGCACCACTCCCTTTTTCACCTGAATGACACGTGATGAGATTTGGTGAGGAATATGTATATACAATATTTTAAAACTTTATCAATATTTGATGCTTTCTCTATTGTAAGAACCCATAAAATTTCAATATCTATAAGTGCATGCCTTAAGGAGTGCACTCAGAAAGGGGTGGGAAGACCATTTGTTCTTTTCAAGATTGTTGTCCCTATACTACCACTTTATATCATTCCAACCATCTCCTAAAAACATTCCCCTAAGCTGTGCCTCCTATTTTCACCCTCCTCTAGTAATTTTATGCCTTCATTATCCCTTACTTAGTCTAAAATCCTTTTTATCAGTATACGATACACTATCAAACCCATCGATCCTATACTCTAATTGATAAAAACTCATTTAGGGTCTAGGTCGACCCATGGACAACATAGACTAGGACCTAATTTATTTTTAATGATGCATAGTCAAGTGGGCTAACCCTATCAACTAGAATTTGGAAAGGAATAGGGTTATATTTAGATATATAAACACATCCATTTCATCATTTTTGAGAGTCATCAATAGTTAACTATTCATTTGTGCTTCTTTACAATCTACTCTTCTACCATTCTACTTGAGAATTTTTAGCTTAAGGTTTCTACTTGGAGAATAGTATTATCTTGTGGAAAAGTATTGGATGCTTTGACATTTCTTAGTGATCCTTAAAAACCATAACAACATTTTATGAAGCACCTTTGGCCAAGGGAAAGATTTAGCCTTGGAAGGTTCATCTTCAAGGTAAATATCTCTAACTTGCTCCTCTCTTTAGTAGATATAAGTAGCATAAGTAATGGCTTTTGAATATATTTCTCTCTCCATGAATTAGGGTCTTACCTATACATATCTTAAATAAGATTATCTTATCTATGTTTACTAATTCCATTTTGTGCCACAAGATTTCATGAGCACTAGATTAGATTTTAATTTACTTATTATTAGTTTAGTGAATATGAAAACATAGGACCTAGTTAGGGTTATTGCATAGTTCAGGGTTTGTAACCTTCCCTAATGATATTATTGTGATAAGATGTCCATTGGATAAGTATATAGGATCCATCTTGGTCATGAACCCAAATATATAATGTATTGACAATTGAAAGTGTAAGTAGGATTTATCTTCTCCAAGCTAGGATTGATTTATAGATCAGTTGCATTTCCCTTTGCATACACAAAATGTCTCTCCTATTTTTTAGGACCATACCTCAATTTTGAATGGTATAGATTGATCCCTAGACTTAGAATATTTGGGTCAAGCCCTAGAGCCTATGTTTTTACTTCCTCTACTTCTTATTAAAACTGAATGTAATCTTATGGTTAGCCCTATGTCTTTATGAGAATTTATTCTAGGAATACATTTATATTATGTGGGTTGGGCATCCCATTGACCTTTAAGATTGAATAACTAATAGAGATAACTTGTTTTACATGTTCATTTGATACTTAATATGGGAATTGGGATATTATATTTATACTCATCTCAAATGATTAAATGTAAGTGAATTTAGTATTGACTATGAAAAATAATTCACTCAAATGTTTTTCAATAATCTCTTGAAAGAACAAAATCTAGGGGTCAATTTTTATTTAAGTTGTCTCCCCATGTAATTAAGGATATAATTTGGTCTTGGGGTGGGATGGTAACCATATATATTTTATCTTTATCCCTTATGGATTTGTCTTATGCCCTCTAAGAGTTTTTCTCTATGCTCTAGAGTGTATTGATATACAACATAGCTAAACATATGAGCATAAATCCATAGAATAAATCATGATCACCCTATTTAATCTTATTGATGTTGTTAAAGTGATCTAGTATCCCTTGGTATATATTGTACTTAATCTTCATGCATATCATGTTGAATGTTTTCATCAAACTTTTTCGGTTGACAACATCCTATCTTTTACAAAAGTACATCTTCCATACTACTACCTTGATTGTGTATCAAAATACCATGTCTTTTCTGGATGATATATTCATACTTATTTATTATTTACAACCCATATATACATTGTGACATGTTTTCCTTTTGATTAACCTTTATTATCATATTTATGGATTTTTTGGCCTTTATTTTTCAACCTAATCATGTTTTTAATATATGTTGTAATGATGTTATGTAGTTATTCCAAGAATAATATCCCATTATGGAAGTAACTATAATTTTGATCACGAAATTACATAGATAAAAAGATCAGTAATTTTACCAAAAATATAATTTAATTCATAGAATGGATCAAGAATTAGTAATCCATTCTCATGGAATTTGTTGAATTAGCTCAACACAATCTACATCCATCATTGTGTGATCAATTTATATTATATTTGTATGGATATAATGGAATTTATCATTCAAATACCCTCCTTTATATGGGATTAATGAAAAATATCTTACAGGGTTTGGTGTGAGGACCTTCAATGGAAAATTATTAGCTTTTAAAATTAATAATTTCATTTGATAAATGATTTATGGTGTTGCTATTATCACTCGTTATATTTGGATTGTTAATAAATTCTATGTTACTAAGTGATTTTGATATATCTTGGGTGCTTTAAAATTTTAATTTAATTGAGAAGAGGGATGATTAGTTATTTATATAACTTTCTTCTTACCACCTTTGTTTTTAGCTTTAAATTTATACATGATAGGTAGTCTTACCAAAAAAAATTATAAAGTGGGGCTTCCAATAATTTTATTAGATGAAATGTACATTTTTTCCTATCAATGTACATTTTTAAAAAATTATTTAATTTCTTAGGTTCTATATTTTGAACACTTTAATGTTTTCCTTTATTATTTTTTTCTCTTTATGATCTTGATTAGATGTTTTTCATTTGATCCACCATTACTCTTTGTACCTAGGGATTTGTAGCATGATTTATTTTTATGTTAAAAACTAGAATGAATATTCCCACCAACATGACTCATCTAACATCATAAATGGGAAGTGTATTTCTAAACTTAATTTAATATTCAATTTATTAAGCACAAACAAGCATATCACCAATAACAGATAATTGATAGCATAAATTATATGTCAAGTTGTGAGTTTATAGTTAGATGTCTTAAATAATTTTGATGTATGCAAATAAAATTATCTTTTCCATTTATATTAACATAAATTTCATTAGTTAAACATGAATAAACATAACATTGATAATGCATAATACAAATAATGACACATGATTCAGTTCTATTTAATACATGAAGCAAAATTATGTATGCCTATATCATGCTCAATTTAAAATATTGGGATCATATTTATATAACTAATTATTAAGGATACATACAATAAAAAATATAAATTGACACATATTTTCCTCATGGTTATACATTTATTGTCTTCTCTATGAGATGCTATGAATTTCAATCCATATTGTGAATGGTGTATATAACTATCTAATGTTGTGGTATCATCATAATATTATATGGTTTAATTATATTTTCAATACTCTAAATAATAATAATTATAAAAAAATCCCAAAAATTAATCATTATCTCATCCTCAAGACATCCAAAAATGAAGAATCACTTATTCATAAACTTTAATTTGTCTATAAAAATTGTTGATATTTGGTAATCAATCTGGTCTTAAAATATTTCAATTTGATGAGGTGTCCATATAGCTTATATGAATTTTTATCTAACAAAATATTTTATTGGACTAATTTGGTAGTGTTGTTTAGTGAAGCCTAACTATCGATCCTATTATAAAATCATCCATTTATGTGATCACTTGTTCCAATTTTTGCATAATTTTTTTTTATTATACCTTTAGATTTGTCTAGGTCAATGATGATGTGGGTATGTTATTCTTGTTTGGAATAAAATTTATCCCAAAAATCTAACAACAATTTTAAGTCTAATCTAATATGGTCCTTAGTTATGCTATATTGTGTAGTGGACTAATTCAATTATTCATCAAAAGCATCCTAAGTTTTATTTTATGTTTATGTTGTCACTAAAAATCCTAGATGGAATGCAAAGTAAGTAGTGCCATCTAAAATAAATTTTATAAGGGAAATGAATTGTGTTTTGAATATATTTTAATTTTTGGAATTCTTTTCCAATGGTTTTAAGCTCTGATTAAACTTAAACTCTTCTATGATAATTTCATAGATGGTTTGCTTCTCTGCTTCTAACAATGATTGATGTTTGATCAAATTTTGAATTCTCATGTAGACATTATTCTAATGGCCATTATTTATTGGTGTCATATTATGGATTTTAATTTGATATATTTTGTATAACCTACTAAATTACCTCTTTTGAAATTACACATCACTACATCCAATCATTAGTTGAATTTTTTTGAGAAAAAGTACTAAAATGTTATTTATGTGTGGGAGATAATTTAATTAGATATGTGTTGGTTTCTTGAGGTGTGTATTTTAGCATGGGTCTAAATTCATGGTGTTAAATATTTTTTATATTTCAATAATATGGCATTTATTAGTGTGAGTGAGTCTAGTGGGGTGACATATTGTGTAGCTATAGAGGATTGAGATGTAAATGGTGTGGTTATTTTTTGTAAAAATACGGATGGTAGAATTTCATCTTATTTGTAGCTTCATTGATAGGGGAAGTTGAAAACTGAGTGGAAAATCCTAGTTCAACAACCTACTTTGTGGATGAAATGAGAATATGATTAGATATTAAACATGAGGTGGAGAAGGAGTTTGAGATTGCATGGGTAGAGGAGAAGGAATGAGAGGTATCTCTATTTATAGTTTCTTCATTAATATTTAATCATCACCTAAAAATCATCTTCATAATCCTCCCAATAGGCTTAAATCTATGTAATGTGGTAATAACTTGATCCAAGTTTCAAATTGGCTTTCACATAATAGTTATTATCAAAATTAGGTATCTTCAAGTAAGAAATTCATAGTGATAATAACCAACATCCTTTAAATATTTTGTGCATTAGTTAAAGTCATAAAAATGTAATAGTTTGGGCCTATTATAAATGGGATTGTGGATTTATTTTTAACTTTGAATTTCATATTGACCTCTCTCATTTATCTACATACATAAAAAATACCATTTTATCATTAGAAAATTGGGGTAGTTCGTAAGGAATACAACAAACCCACCAATCTTAATATGTGTAAATTTAGGAAAGTCTATAAAAAAATATCATAATTTCATAACTAGAGTAATAGCTTCAATAAAAAATCTCATTACAGTGTCCTTACTATGAGCATTGTGAAAGTATGAGTCACCCTCCTAAAATTTTTATTTATTTATTTATTTATTTATTATAGAACCAACTACGTATAATACACATAGATGTTTATTTTAGAGGTGACTGCTCCATTAGTTGTGAGTCTAGGCCATGACTTCATAGATGCAATGTAATAAAATAAGTAATAAGTCATGTAAAATTATTGTTTTGACTCTAATTTAATTATTTGTTCATGATGGTTATCATTTATAATCTAGCCCTAATATATGAACTATGTTCTATCACAAATGATATTGGTGAACATACACATTTGTTTATGGAACATGCATGTTTCATTATGATACATCAATCTATTTAAGAGTATTATGATAGCAAATACTTCATTACATTAATTACACATGTATAAGGTTGTAGGTAGTTTGGACCTTCCTTTCCTTTTATCTTTTGATCATGATTGAGATATTAATGACTTGTAGGTGTCTCTAGTTTTTCAAAATTAACTTCTAAAATTTCATTTTCATTTAAATATAATCTTCTATTTGTAGAATCCCAAAGAAAATATTTATTTATTGATTATCTTTTTTTCAACCACTTCATCTTGATAATACATTGCATCTAAACTTTCCTCGTTGTATTGTTTAGCACAAGCAAGCACTAGGTCAGTAGATTATACTAAGATGGTAAAATTGGATACATGTGCAAGCATTCTCTTTAAGTTACCTTGAGTAATGTGGGTTACATTTCCATTTTTCTTCCTTTACCAAAATTCACTAATGTTTATATGCCAAATCCCCAAATTTCCAAGTTATAGGAGGTCAATTTGCATGGAAGACATTTTTTCATATCCTTAATAAATATATTTCATTTTGTTTGTGACTATTATTCTTTATTATATTTTTTGGAATGCCACAAAGCACTGTCAATACTAAAAATGATGTGTGTACATGTCTTATGTCAAATTATGACTACAATATTATGTGGTTTACCTTTATACTTAATGATAAAGATAATAAAATTTATTATTTATAGGGTTGAGTGGCTTGAGACATGACTCAACCATCTAATGTCAGATTTTAGCAAATCAAGATATGACTTAACAACATGATCTATGAACATGCATTTATAAAAGTGGGCACTAAAATACTAATAGGATAGCTATTAAAAAAATATATAGATCAAGTACATGAATAGGATAGGAATATAGATGGATGGATGGATATATTATCCCTTCAATTCACTACTAAAACTAAATACAATATTACTATTAAAGTGTCAAAATAATCATATCTTATTCATGACTATTCTTCTTCATTTTGTTTTGTGGGATTATATGAAGAACTATTAATATTGTGAAGTATGTATGTATATGTATGATGTTATATTATGACTACAGGCTTCCATGGTTTACCTTTATACTAAATGAAAAAGACAGTGGAATTAATTGTTGAAAGGGTTGAGTAGCTCAAGGTGTAACTTAGCCACACAATTTCATAGTTTAGTGGCTTGAGATATGAATCAACCACATGATTTATGAATAAATATTTATAAAAATGGGTAACTAAGTAATAGTAGGATAGCTTCCAACCCATGAATAAGATAAAACATAAATAAAAATATTTAGCCTATGAATAATGTTATTAATGGAGTTGTGTTGAGTTGGGGTTTTCTAAGCAAGAGGAGGTTAATTTAGTAAGATGGTTTTTGTTGAAATTAATGGAGGTAGTGGATAATATATAGGTATAAGAGAGAGCTAAGGATGATCCTTGTTAAGAAGAGACCTAATATTCCTTAGTGAATAAATAAAATATGGAAGGTATAGATGAAAAAGAGTGAGGCATTGTGCCAATAGCTTTAGAAAGGAGTCAAAGATCCCATATTATGAATCCAAATAGATAAAAACCTAAAACTGCCATGTAATTTTTTTTGGAATTATGTGATTACTATGTGTGTGTGAGGTTAGATAAAATAGGTTGTGAGATTTAGCTCCCCTCTTTATATAATGTATGAAAATAATGATTGCAAGAAACAAATTGTAGAAGTCATAAGGAGGAAGTATGTATTAGTATACATTGACTCTTGAGGTAGCCAAAGATGAATCCATAGATTCAAGGCCCCCCATCAAGTGCAAATGGGTATAGGGTGGGAAGTGCAAGGATTAGACATGGATAAAAATAGGAAGTGGATTGAGAATGGTGAGCACAACTTTGCACCAAATAAAATAGGAGACTCTACAAATAAATATAATGAAAAGTGGATTCTATGGAGTAGATAACTTGGGAGATGATAAGAATTAAAATACAAATATAGATGACATGGAAAGGAGAGGAGACAGTCTCTGCACTACTATACTTGGTACTGTATGCCTATGCCCACTTCAAAATAAAGGGAAGTACTGAGGGGAATCCTCAAACCAACAGATGTATGGATATATACGTTATTATATGATTGGGAACAAATAGGAAGATTCCCCAACTTTTGAGGGAAATATAGGTGCACTTTCCATGAAGTACTTACATGTTAAGGAGACAAAAAGAGGATGCATAGAGGAATATTTATAAGATTGAAATTAGGAAAATAGGTGTTAGGGTGAAATGTGGGCACCTTTTGAGGAGGATTTTGGTCTACTTAAACAAATAAGGGAGCATAATTTAGAATACAAAGGATAGCTTTAAGCTAAAATCAATGGAAAACCCCACTTTAAAGAGGATAATATTGATTCTATGTGCATAATGTAAAGTGCATATTGAACTCTTTTGATAATGAGATAAGGATAACACACAAGAATTTATGGCATGATAAGAAAAACATGACATGTCAGTAAATAAGGGAACATATACTATAGAACGTAAAGCATAAAATGGAGCTACACTCTATAAAAACACACCAAAAGAAAGAGGAGTTTTAGTTGATGTGTATAATACATAGTGCATAATTTTTCTTACTTTTGTAGAAAGGATATAAATAAATAAAGGAGAAGGAGGGTTTGGACCCATCTAGCCAATGTACAAGCAGGGAAGAGTGAACAAGTTTAAATTTCTTCCAGAGAAATAGAAATCATATTAAAGGATAATGAAATAAGGAAATCAATAGACCAAATTATAATTATAGGAATATAATATGAGTAGTAGTGATAATATTTAGCATTTTAAGCACCTTAGAGCACCTTCTAACCCTAAATGTCTGTGTTACAATGAAAGTTTATATCATAAAAAGTGAATTGTTTCTATGATTTTGAATTGTTAATGGTTATTTCATAAACATTTTTATTATTTTTGTGAATGTATATTATTTATAGATACAATAATTTACTAGTGTGTATTGAAAATTGTCAAGATAAATGTATAGGACAATTAGTGGGTACAATGAACAATATGTAATGATTCATTATTAATTCAATGGGAATCTATTTTTATTATACATGGGGGTGTTTTGGTCATAAAATATTCTATAATAATATAGTAAATTATAATTTATTTCAAGAATCTAAGAATAATTATGTAATTATAAATGAGAAAGCCAATATTCTTATCTTTTTTATAATAGGTATATGCCCATTATAGAAGAATCTAATAATACATGTAACTATAAATTATGAATCGAATAGTCTTATATTTTTTAAAGTGGCCACATGCCCATCATACATAATAATCTAAGAATGTAGGAAATTATCAATTAGGGATCTGATATTCTTATCTTTTATAGAATGGGAATTTGGCCATTCTACATAAGGATCTAATAATATAGGAATTTTTAAATTAATAATAAATTATTCTTATCTTTTTTAGAATGGGAATGTGGCCATTATACATAGTAATCTAATAATAATTAAGAAATTATAAATTATGAATCCAAAATTCTTATCTTTTTTAGAATGGACATGTGTCCATTCTACACAAGAATCTAAGAATATAGTCCTTTGTGATTCAAGTATTTTATTTTTATACTAACATACAATTAAATCTAACATCTACAAGTATATATGATTCAATCCACATAACATTGTCCACATAGAATAAATATTATTTAACTATTAAACTTAAACTAATGCTTGAAACCATGCTTTGATATTTTATGTGAACAACTGGGTCTCCATTTTAATTTTTTAAAAATTGGTGTGTGTTGGTCAAAAAAATATTAAGAATATAGGAAATGTTTCTCATATTATTCCTATCTTTTTTAGAATGGGAATGTGCCCATTATACTCTGATGGGAATATTAACAACTTTTAGAATATAATGTTGATGTGTTGATTCCAAACAAGATTAGAATATTATATTTATAATAATTTGATAATATAGGAAACATGGTAGTTTTTATCCTCATGTCCTTTTTTATTTCAAGCATGATCTTTTAACCATGATATTTCAACCATGATTGAGCTATTAATGATTTGTAGATGTCCCTTTTCTAGTCTATCAAATCTATATAATATAATAATATAAGCCTTTAACATTTATATTATTCCCATATTGTTTAGAATGGGCATGTGTCCATTTTACATAAGTTTATAGTAATATTATCAACATTGATAAATATGGATGTTTATGTTATTTTATCAACCCTATGAGAATTTACAAGCTTAAATATTAATAACCATCCTTTTAAATTTATGATCTAGGGACTAATGCATCTAAATATTTTGTTTTTACATGGTTTAAATACACGATTTCAACATATATTTAATATTTAACAATCTTAATCCAATCAAATAATTGTAAGTAATTGTGATTAACTATATAAAACATGAAATAATGGATCTTTTGGAAATTTCTCATTACCAATATATTCCTTTTATTGAAGGTTAATTTGACTGGTAAAAAGAGATGAAGAGTGGTTTGTAGAAATCTAATATCCATCTAACTATCAAAATGACCTCTAGTTGTTTCATTCCATATCATGGGAATATCAGGTGATTGGGACAATGTTAAACATGAAATGCATTATGTATTAAGTGTTTAGGTTGAACAAATAAACAACAATGTGCATTCATGCCACATTATTAAAATGGAGATGGATGTTATATTATATATAAAATGTGGCATGGTTAATTTGGTGAAACGTAAAAAAAAAAAAAAATTAAAAATAAAAAAAAATAAAAAATCATGCCATTCTTATGGCTGAAAATTAGAACCATATACAGATGGAGAAACCTCTAGACTTGAAACTAGTCAAAGTATTTGTAATATATTTATAGTAGCATTCAAAATGATTTATCAATATAAATTCGATTCATGTTTCATCCAATACTTGATTATGGATAAATAATTGGCAAAAATAATCATATATATATATATATATATATATATCATTCAAGCTAGAAAAATAAACCTATATATCACACTTCCAAGAGCTAATGGAATCTACATGGGATAAAATTATATTGAAACAAGGTGAAAAGGAATTTAATAAAATTGAATATTCAACATCTCAAGATATTCAAATTTTCCTATTCAATTAAAAATCATTCAAGATTGGAGTTGAATGTTTCCACCAAGATCCATCTAAATAACAATATTTATCCCTTGATTTAGATAGTGTTGATCCACTAGTTATCTCTATGTTTTATAATCTTGTACCTCTTTAACAAGAGGAAATATTTATTCCATTTAAAAAATTATCTAGTGATATCTTTGACATTGATCTTGAACATGAATTGCATTATTCTGAGACTAACTTCTACATTATTAATGGACAACATACCATCATATATTAGAAAATTATCTTGAAAAATTATGAGTTTACTTATTTTCATGATAAAATAAAATAAAGGCCAATACCTATTCTTTCTACCAAAGCCACAATAAATAAAATAATCAATATTTATAAACAATAAAATATGGTCAATAAAACATGGGTTTCTACAAAGTTTATTGACTAGTTATACAAATCCAGGGTGATGTGTATCATGGAAAAAGACCACAACACCCAATTTATAGCCATTATAAGGCAAATAATTGGAAGGTACTTGAAATATTTAATTTATCTCAACTAAAAATAAAAAAACAAAAATAAATTATTCATTTAATTACTTTATATATCTAATTAGTGTAAATTGTTTTCATGTTCACATACATGTATTTAAACAATAAAGTTTTAATATTTTTTATAAATAAATATTATACAACTTTCATGATAAGATATAATTTCTTCTTATACCCAATGATATCTAGGAAAAATGGGACCTCATTTTTGATCTCTACATAAATGGTGGGATTACTTGTTGCTTAAAAAATATAATGACCATGATTTCAAGGAAAACTCATTAGATCATATTACATCATGATTTTTTAGAGGCATAAGGGGTATGTTTTTAAAAGAATTATCTATAATCATATCTATATTTATGAGTGAAGAATTTTTTCTATCAATGACTCTTGAGTTTGGTGTGAAGGGAAAAGATTTAAGTGCATATTACAAAAGAGTGAATGAAAATAGAGTCTCAAGGGTGAAAATTACAGACTATTTAAATTCATGGGTTCATGAAGAAGTATCTTCGATGAAATGTGCTACATTAAATGTGATCAAAAAATTTGGCATGCATGAAACCTTCTTTGTTCAACTGTGTGAGGATTTTGGAAATGAAAAGGGAAAAATAAAAATAAAAACATATTCAAATAGGGAAAAGGAGTCAAAGAAAAACAAAAGATAATACATAAATAAAAAAGGATTCAATTGACCTCTTAAAAATTCATGTATCATCAACTACAAGAAATTCTCAACCAAATGGGGAAGATACTTATGAGTTCACATGTGAGTGTGATTTTCCTTTTCTATTGGGAAGAACATTGGAAGCACTAGAAAACTATATTTTTCTAGATAGTCTAGAGGTGGTTATTACATGTTTTTTCAACCTTATGACTAATATCACACAAATTGATATTATAGATATTCTTTCTTGTATTGGGTCTAGTGCAATGAATTGTGTGTAAATATTTATTGTTCCAGTGCTCAAATATTACATTTTAAATAATTTTGTATGAATATGCATAGTAATGGCTAAAAAAAATTATGAAATAATTTTTGAAGGATATTATAGGGTTTTTCAATATGAAGGTGGGTTCAAGGTATTTTCACTAATCTATATAATCTATGGTGTCCATAATTTAAAAGACAAGATTGATGACTAAAACTTGACTAGTCACACATAAAGATCTTGGATATTGTAAGGATAACTAATAATGGGATTGTGTTATTAGAAGATCCATTAAAGTATGAGAAAATTTTCAATTTTTTTGGAGAACATATTAACAATATGTAACATAGACTCATCCTCAGTTTAAATACTTTATGGAGGTAAAAATGAGATATAGGTTGCCACAATTTTAAAGATGAATTCACTTATATGCATAGTGTAAAATCTAAAGAAATAGATTATGAATAAAAATACTAAAAATATCTCTCTACACCTCTAGTTATGTACATTGTTTGATAATATCATAAATTTTTCATACTACACTAAATTATTTTCATATATAAAGCTAATACTTTAGATTGTGACATATAATACACTAAATTATCTACATTGTATTATTTTTTAGAATAGATGGCCACATGTTATTAGATATTATACTTATCATGCATTCAATAATGGGTGTCCACCCATTCTAAATAATTTTGAATTCATATTATAAACTTTTATGCTTTATGTTGGTATAAATTTTTAAGCCATTAAAAACAATGATGAACATAGATGAAAAATTAAATTATGAGGTCTAATTAAATCAATTTTTAACTTCAACTCAAAGGGATAAAAATAAACATATAAATGACAGAAATAAATAATATTATTAACTTTAAAATAACATGTAATTAATTGTGGTAAAACAACAACTAAATCAAATCATGCTCTACCAATTACCAAACTTAGCTCACAAATAGGTATTAATTATTACTTATCAATTATTAAAAAATTCATTACTTCTAAATATTAGTTTGATTATATTTTTTAGGCATTAAATAAATATAATTTAAATTCATGTGTTGATCTAAATGGAGATGATGTACAATATGTGAAAATTCCTAGGAATGGAGGTAAAACATTAACTGGAATATTAATATTACATTCAAAAATAAATTCAATGTAATACCAAATCTTAATATTATTATTTTCTACAATGCCTCCGAAAAAACATTTTCTTGTTCTCAACATGGAAGAATTCTTAAACATATTTGATAAAGAATAACACATTCTAATTCAACAATAAGCACATATATCCAAGAGGATATTTGACTTAGTTTTTAATGGTGGCATCTGCATAGTTTTAATTAATATTTTGGTATATGTCTGATACAACTATCAACATTAAAAAAATTACAACAAAACGAATGGTAAAATATAAAGGTGGGGTGTGTCCTTTATTTTCTTTGGGTTTCGATCATTGCAAAAAATTGGAGAAATTTTTATTAAGAACATGGACACATTCTAGAAGGAACTTGGAATTTATTATAATTTTGAAAGTACCATTTTAGTCAACCCACTAAAAAATGAGTACCTAAATAAAAATTTATCCTTTCAATGAAATTTTATTCTAAAAAATATTTTATAAATGGTTTATGGTGACATTTTTTACACAACCATTCTTGATTGGGGATGCAGCGAATGTAAGGATTTTTGTAAAGAAGTTAGTTTATCTATGACAAGTGTTAAACAAGACCATAAATAAAATTGAATTGACACTACTTAATCTATAAAATAATGTTTTAGAGTATTTTTAAAATTTAATTATTATACAATATTATTGATAGTTATATGTTTTCATTCAAAATTTTGAATTACAATTTTTTAATAGGCAAGCATTGAAAAAATGACTTTTTCCTCAAACATTTTTGCTACTATGATTTTCTCCCCAATTTTTTTTTAGTATGAATTTATCATAAAAAAATTAATCTTTAAATTAAATTATTAGTGATTAACAACATAAAATATCACAATGGTGGTAAGAACTTAATTTTAATAAAATATTAGTAATTTTCCTTATTGAAAAAGAATTCATGTATTGGTTGAATATTTCATATATCATTCCAATTGGAAGGAATTTTTTGGTATTGGGGGTAGAAGGACTAATGTTCAGAGTTCCATGGACTACTAATTTTAGATCACTAACTAAACATATTGAATTATCATATTCATGTTACTAATAATTTAGCCATGCATTCAAACTTGACTTGTTGAAGATTTCAAGGAAACATTTCGATATTGGATTGTGGTTTAATTAGTTGAAATCAAGAGTAAAATGTTATTTCATTCAAAAAATTTAATGGATATTAAATTTAGAATTTGGTTTTACATGGGAAATATCATAGTGTGTAATTAGAAACAAATTTATCAGATCAAATAAATTATGTTTGTATATATAAAAATAATGTGAAAGGTTATATACAAGTACACACACTTATATGGGACATAAAAATATTTTTCATAGGTAGAAAAACATTCTTTGCTTATGACAAAAAATAATCCATTTTCTTTAGATTGCCTCCTCGCTAAAAATTTGATTATTTGTTATATTCAAAAAGGAAAATATTCAAACAGTTATGTACATGGTTAGATTATATGGGGTCTAACCAATATATGAATCTCTCTTTAAAAAAATAAAATAGAACAATTAGTGACTTTGATTGAGTTATCTTGATATTATTACATGAATTGTATTTGTTACAAGTTATGTAAACAAAAATAATTTGGTTAAATTTTATAGTGAGATGAAATTATTTTAAAGTATAAAAGTTTGGTACTTTTAAAATATTCTTGACTAAGATAAATATTTATATGTAATCCAATTAATTTTATAGTTATTTGGAATCATTGTGTTTATATAAACAAAGGTAATTGTTTTTGTACATATAAATAAATATTTTAGCCTAAATTGACTAATTAATCTATAATTAATGAGATAGTATTTCCACTTAGGTAATAAGATATTTAATATTTTGAAACTTACTTTATAATATAAATAATTTCATTCTCACATATTGATGATGGTGCATGGACTGTGATCCCAAATGTTAATTAAAAAATTACATCTTTCTTTCCAAAAATATTCATAAACATACTTATATATTTTGATGAAATTTCAATTGACCCAAACCTAAAAAAAAAATTATACTTTGATAATTCAAATTCAAATGATATCCTATATATATAAAACCATTATAATGGTCACATTATTATGGTCATTCACATGTTATCATTTTATACAATCTTATGATTGAGAATGACATTGCATCTCATTCACATGCCATACACCAATTTATTAGCAATATGGGCTCACATCATTATTTTTTCTAAATTTTAAATTAATTAAATATTAAATTATAATCATATAAATTTAATTTAATAAATCAAGGTGATAAATAAATTACAAACAGGAAACTTGAAGTAAAAAATTGGAATTGACAAAATAGAATGAATGCGTACAAGACTAGCTATGCAAAAGAGAGAGATAATTAATCTTTTATGAATTTTAATAACTATGTTGAATGTAAAAATATATAAATAGTGATAAATATGAAAATAAATTTACCTACAAGAAGATGATCCTTAGACTTTGTATGGAGATAAGCACCCAATACAGTCAATAGTGATGGATAATGTTGCCCTTATCTAGCATTTATGTCATTTTTTAGAATGTTTTAAAATAGGCACAGTCATATGTGACTATTTTAATTATGATTATTGATTATAAATGTTTTTTTTTATGATGATTGAAATAATTATAGATGTCTTATTGAAGCTTAAAATCATAGCCTTTATCAGAAGGAGATAAATGGTTATTATTGTCACAAAATCTTGTACCCTAAAAGAAGTTGTTCAAGCTTCTTCCAAATTTCGGAAACATGGGAAAATTTATAGGTATGTGGGTGTACCTATATTGGAAATAAGGGTATATATTTAAGGGATAACTCCTTTAATATATTGTGCAATGCTTATCACTTAAACTACTGCTTACTTATGGGAAAAATAGTTAGAGAATGCATAAATTGAACCTACTCTAAAGGAGGTGATGCACCAAAAATGTTTTCCACATGACCATCATATTTATACTATGATGAAATAATTATAGACTAATCTCTAAGCTTTAATGGTTTCTAACATGAATATTTCAATATAGAGGTGAGAAGTGAGTAGTAATACAAGGTAAATGAACTAGAGGGCAAATTACACACTCTAAGGATAATTTTACACTTGGAAAATATTTACACAATATAATAAAATATATATGAATATTTGGACTAGGAAATATTTCTCAAAAATGAAAGGATAAGGTAAGGAAGGACAAATAATTATCACTTCTCAACACCATACATCACTTGCAGACTTAAACAAATGTTCAAAACTCAAAAACATATTTGTATTAATGTTTAATGGCAAAATATTACATCAATCAACTATGGATTTGTCATACATGGTGTGATACCTTCTTAAAATGTCCAAAATGGAATCTACTTATATCATTTGAGAGAGAGAAGTGGGAAATAAGAATCCCCAAAAGGAAATCAAATAAGTTCAAACATTTGAACTATAGTTACAACTACTTTTAAAAATATGTTCCTCCAATCCTCCTAATTGATCTAAGATAATTTAAGTGGTTTCATAGTTACATTTTTATTTCATTTATGCTCCCTAAGGGTTGAAATGGTAAGATCAAGTTGTTCTGAGATGGATCCTAAAATCAATGTAGTTGGAAACATTAGATCAATCTATTAGAGCTTTGTCCAAGAATCAATGTAGTTGGAAACCTCAGATCAATTTGTTAGATATTTATCCTAATGATAACTACTCTTTACTAGCTCATTGAGGTGTACAAGAGAGGAGAGAAGGGTATTTTTCATGTAGTTTTTCTTGGATATGAGACCATTGGGGTGTACATGTATGCCATCATGACATCCTTGAAATGTTAGCTCTTGTCCAACTAGATCATGCTCGAGCTTATCCCCATGCTCATAGGTCCGCTATATCCATTAATTCATTAAAAGAACTAAGGGTTTGTATATTCATAGACCATTATTTAAATAAAGAGAACATATTCATTAGAATTAACCTTGCATGACACAAAAAATGTTGAACTAAAGGCCCACATTAAGCTCTAATGGCGGTCCTATAAAGTAAAAAATTTACTCTACGTTTCATTCTATTTTTCAGTCGTGCGCTATGAAATTTTACCTTCACATACTATGGTCTGAGATGGTAGAGTTTTAAAATAGAGCATGGGCTCTATTTTCCTTTTTTGATTCATTTTGTCTAAGTGTTGGGGTAAAGCAGAAGCTGACAAGTGTCGTTGTCTGAGGCATCCTTTCTCAAGTAGAAATGACAAGTGTCATCGTCTGAGGCATCTTTTATATTTTCTATGAGTTGGTCAGAATGTGCCACATATCTCATAGTGACTCAGTAGAATGCACCAAGTATCACCATCCACAGTTTCATATCGGCACCCTCGTTTCATCTCTTTTCAGCGAAAGGTTTAACAAGCTAAGTATCAAGATCAAGAAAAAAGTGCCAAGTGGCAGTCACGGAAGGTCTCAGTGTTTCTTTTATAAAAGTGATAGAAGTTATTGCATATCCCAATAGAAGAGAGCAGAAGACACCACATGTCGGCATATGAAATATGGTCGATTCAATGGCTTAGTATAATCGGGCAGTTCAAAGGAGCATCCCTAAAAACCAAAGGGTCAAGTGCCCTTTCGGAAGGCAATAAGAAAAGACCAAACCATTCAAGTGGAAGCTGCCAAGTGTCATCTACTGAGCCCCTTTCTAATCCATTCCTAGAAGTAGCAGAAGATGCCATGTATCTTCCTAGAAGTAGCGAAAGCCGCCACGTGTCGCCATCTGAAAGATCTTCTTCGTGTTTCATTGCTGAATAAAGACTGTGGTGGGTCCCAAGTTTTATTTATAAAAGTCTACAGAAGCTGCCATGTGTCACCATCCACAGGAGCCTAAGATGTGTCCCAAACATTTCCATAGTATAGATAAAGAGTAGTGGAGATTGCCATGTGTCTTTTGTTGAAGCAAGCAGAGATTACCACCTGTCCTTATGCCCCTTTTCAAAGTTGCTCGGGTAAGTGATGTAGTGAGTCTTTTTTTTGTTAAGTTATTAAGTGTCAAAGAAGCAGATCGTGATAGGTGTCAAAGTCAAAATGTTCATAAGTAAAGATATAGTAAAAGTTTAAGTAAAGTGAAAAGTGTTGCGTGTCTTCAAACAAAGAGTCTTGTGTATCTGTTTAAGCAAGTGAACTGCAGGGAAATAGAATGTTTTAGAATCTAAGAACTATCTTTTGATAGACACTTCTGGCTCAGTTAAAGTTCAATTTGGGCCATAAGTTTGGGAATGTGCAGACAATCTAGAGGGAATCTGAGGCTATAAAGAGGAGATACGGGGGAGATATAAGGGGAGAATTTTTAGAGAAAATTATTATCAAGAGTTTTACACTTTCTAGAGATATGATTAGGAAGATCATTTTCCTTTATTCTATTTTCTTAAGTTGTAAAGTTTATGTAACTATGCATGTTTTTGTGCCTTTTATGTGGCTAGAAAATTAATAAGAAGACAGAGTTATATGCCTTTGTTGATGTTTTTTGTATCATTACGAAAGTAGTCTAAGCTACGAGCCTCTATTTCTATTGTTTCTATCTTTTACATTGATCATGCCTCCTCTTCTCTTTAATGTAATTGAATCTTACATAAAGTTTCATTGTGATTAAGATTAAGGATCAAAATTACATTCAGGCGCATCGCCATACTTAGATTTTCTATCTTTGCATTTGTGTTTCTATTTAAATTCCTTTCCTTTTCCTCCCAACACTTGATACAAAGAAGAGACCAGCTTCTTAAAAATCTAGAGGTTATTTCAAGTCACATGTCCCATATCTTGAAACTTCCCATTGTTAGTGTCTGAAACAAAGCACAATTTTAAACATCAGCAATTTTTGGCATGCCCAGTGGGACCAGTCTTGGAGTTTCTTTCAAGACTGTATGAACCAGAGAGCTACAAGGAGTCAGAGCTATGGACTAGTAACCAGATCTCAATCTTCTATAAATTTGGGTATTCTTGTACCACCTTTGGTAACTAGTCTAAGAAGGAGAGTCAATCAGATTATACCAATACCGAGAGTAAATATGGGAGCTCCTGTTCCCCCAAGGAATTATGCAAGTTGGAACACTGGTAGTCCTCTGATCCTCCTAGTGCCACCAACTACTTGGGATCCTATCCCAGTAAATGCCTTAAAAGCTCTACCCAAATTTAGTGGGCAAGATTCTAAAACACCTGAAGAACATCTTCAAGATGTATTAGATGTCTATGCTATACATGTCGTCACACAGTAGAATGTGGCTATAAGGTTTTAGCAGCTTCTTTTAGAGGGAAGGCTTTGGAATGGTACCAATCCTTGACTCCCAATTCAATATCTACATGGGATGAGCTCGGATATCTTTTCTTTGAAAGATTTGCAGAGAAGGGTGATAAGTCTTCTTTGTTACAATAGTTAATTACCATTCAAAGGGGACCACAAGAAGCCGTGACTGACTTCAATTCTAGATTTCAAAAGACTTGGAATAGAATCCCTATTATAGCTAGACCATTACCAGGTATGGCCATAGTGTTTTATCTTAAAGCTTTGAATTTAGAATATCTATTATGATTCAGTCACTTGGAGGACACACTTTGCCAGAGGCTTATGAATATGTGGTCAGAGCTGAGAACAATTCGATAGATGTTAGAAAATTACCTCTAAGGCCTCCCATGCCCATGTTCCCAAAAATTTGCTTGCCATTACCTCAAGAAGTCCCTAAATCTGTAAGCCCACCTATGTCTATGTACACTTATCCTCAACCATCTACTAAAGAAATTGTCCCCACTCAATCATCTAAATTAGATGATATCAATAATATCCTAAGGACATTTTCTAATGAGATGATTAATATAAAAAGACAGTAGAATACTTTCTCTAAGCCTCCATATCAAGGCTATCAAGGAAATAGATTTTCATCTCAGCCAAACCAATATCAGGGTCCTCTAAGACAAACTAACCATCAGCCAACAAATCAATTGGTTGTATTCCCCACACCCTCACAAACTATTCCTCCAAATTCAAATAGGGAGATTGTTCTAGGGAAAAATAACTATGTGGATAATACTAATGCCTAGTGTTTCCCTTGCAATAATTCTCATAAACCTAGAGATTGTCTTAGGGGTAATCTACAACAAAAGGTGGCAGAGAAAAGAAGAATGGATGATCAGTTTACAAGTTCTAGTGACAATCAATCCTACCAGTCTCCTGGTATGTAGAATTCAGCCCTAGTGACTTAGATGCAAGGAATGTCCTTGCAACAAGAGGAAGAAATAGCCCTGAAACATGTTTTTTTCTCATGGGTTGAAGATGAAGAATTAGTTTTCTTGAAAGAAGCATCTACCTCTAAAAAACTAGTGGTGTAATCTGATTATTACACCAAATAAAAGAGAAGGATGGTGGAATAGCCTGAGATTGTAAATAGTCAAGTCATGGAGAATTCTCCATTTCAAGGACAAAGAAACACTACTGTCAGACAAGAAATGCCTCAGCTAGTGCAAAATCAAGGAACTCTTGCCCAAATTTAGGAAAAAACAAGATATCCTTATTTTCAAAAAGCTCAGACTCTAGGACCAATAAATGTGGTGGATAAATTGAAGAAGAATCTAGCACAAGTATCAATATGGGATATATTGGCTATTCCTAAATAGAAGACACTACTACAAGAAGCTATACAAGGCCAAGTTGTGCCCAAAGGTATTGTTACCAAAGAAGGAACTGCTAGAAAAGAAAAGCTCAAAGATACAGTCCATCTACAAATAATAGCCCTAGTAAATAATACAACAGAGGTAAGCAAATCCAAACTAGATCCCTTCTATTTAAATTTAATAATTGGCAAGAAACTGCTGCATAATGCAATGATTGATTCAGGGGCTAGTACCACAGTAATGCCCAAGAAGATAGCTGATGCTTTAAAAATTAAGTATGAACCACTCACTAAAGGATTCATACAGCTAGATGGAAAAGTAGTACAAACCATAGGGAGAATCAAACAAATCCTATTACAATTATATGATTTTCTCAATATAATTGTAAATCAAGATGTAGTAGTGATAGATATACCTCTTATTTTTGCCTTATGTTTATCAAGAGACTTTACAACCAAAATAGGGGGATATATGTCCCTTGATTGGTCTCATCTCATCTTAAGAACCAATTACGACTCAAAGATGAAGATATTGTCTGAACCATTATATAAAGATCACATCACTAATGAGCCCACTACAAAGTTAGAGGCAGCCCATGCTATGATGAATAAAGAAGAAAGGGTTTTTGTTAAAGAGTTAGGTGAATGGACTAGATATAATCATGAAGAAGAAAATGATCATTTATTAGCTATGATGCAAAGTGACCCATATGGAAATTATGACTCCATTGGTCTGGGCACTTACATTATACTTGATGAAGATCATAGAATTCCAAATGTTCTAGAGGAAGAAAAGTCAAAAGACACCTCTTATGAATTTCAGATTCTTGGTGAGAAATCACAAGCATATACCTTGACTTCTGATGAAGAAGAAATAATTTTTGACTTTCTTCTTACTTTGCAAGATGATGAGGAAGAACATGAAAATTTCCTTGATCATGATTTAAATGATTTGTTTGAAATCATTGGGTCAGGTTATACCATTTTTCAAGATAGCTATGAGCCAGTTGCAGAGGAATAAAATAACATTGAGCCTCAATTACATGTGCAAAATTATTGCAAACTTTTAGAATTGTCCTTTCAAGATATTGGTAATTTTGAAGTTATTAAAGAGGATGATCATGTAGTAGAACCTAAGTTTGAGGAAAAAGGAGTTAATTATCCCAATATCAAGAGCTGATATTCGATGAGCTTCCAATAACAAGAAGAGCTTATGTATGTTGAAAGCATGATTGACTGAGACTCACTCGAATGCAGGCAAATCAATGTGGCATACACAGAGGTAAATTCACCAAAGCTATATCCAATTCAATCACTTGTATGGAAATATAAGCTGGCTTGTCATGAAGGAGACTTTAGAAATTCTATTTTTGATCCAAGAGGGAGATAAAGATGCTTCATTAATGTAGTTAGGTAGTTTCCCCTTTTCGTATTGCTTTGTTTTCCCATTTTTTGTTTTCTCACTTTTATTTTAAATAAGTGTTCTTTGAACACGTAGTCAATAGCTCAGAATTTTCAAAATTTTTCAAAAATATCTAATACATTGAATGTCTTCCAAATCTTTAGAAATCCCCAAGGTACCTTGCGCTGCCACTTGCATAACGTGTCTATCTTGCTATTCTATAAATATTGAGTAGGATTCGCTAATGATTATTTGAGTTCAATGTTATTTCAAGACTTGATAGGTTAATAAATACCTCTTGGCAAGAGTTAAAACTTACAATTTCTCAAACATTCTTGCATCTGTGTGAAAATATCCTGCTACTTGCATTTTTTTGTGCTTAGTAAACTTGCTTCAGTGAAAATATTTCCATTTTGAAAAAAATTCATACAAGCTATCACAAAAAATATATAGAGATGGAAGGGGCACAATCTTCACAATAAAGAGCTGGGATGTAGAATCCATTGATAAGTTTCTTTCAAGTAAATCATATGCTTCAGATCCCACGTAGCCGTTGAAGACCTATCCAAGGACTAGGTTTCTTGAAGCTGGTCCAGCAAGTGATTCAGCAAAAATAAAAGATTATGTAGATGGCATCATGGATCCAATTCTTCAAAGAGCTAGTAGAAAAAATCTTAGAGAAGGGGCACATCAAAGGTGTCTACAGAGGGATAGAGTAGGATAGTTTTAAACATTCACCATGAGGTAATGGACCTCACAACTGGCTCAGTTCATTATCCCAGCTATGCATTCATGCCCTGACTTGGTCAAATTATGTGTAGACTTTTTCCATGCACCTTCATGCACCATTCAATGAGGCCCATTCATAGTGTAAATCACACCACAAGCTATCAAGGATATGTTAGCCTTACATCATGATAGTAAAACTACATTTCCCATTGTTGCTAAGATGCAAAGAATGTGGGCAAATATCAACACTCAGACAAGGTTCTTGAGATCCGAGTTAGAAATGGGTGATGATGACACTATGGTACCCACACTCCCTACACCAAGAGCTCAATTTACATAGGCTAGCCAAGATGCATTGTCTATGATGGATCTCATCTTTAGCATGAAAGATGATATGGCAGCGTATGTAGAACAAATGGCTATCCTTTTCAGGCTGAAGACCATTGACAAAACTCAGGAGTATCGACTTGACTTTTTTGAACAAATTAATTTCTCTATGGTAGAATAATTGGCCCATTTCAGATCAAAGGGAGTGTTCAGGTATTCTTCCTATCTGTTCCACCTCATGCTTTTCCAAAACTCTGAACACTTTAACCAACATATGTATCTTAATATGTATGATCTAGATTTTGATCTCTAAAGGACCATTCATGTGTCTGCATGGACACACATTTTATCAAAGACTAGTGACCCATATGAGTTTTAGGAATTATTTGTTACTCCTACTTTTTTCCACCTCAGTCCCAAACCAATTATGAATAGATTATTCCCCAGTGTTTCAAATCTTCTGGCTAGTTGCCCAATTCCTTGTGATTTCTATTCTGGATCTCACCATATCATTATAAGAGTCCATGGTTTTTGTGGGGAACCAATATTGCTACCTAAGATCTTGACTCTTAGGTTAGCATTCCTAGAGGTCACCAGACAAGTATCCATAATTGACAATGAATTTGGCTCAGGGAAGAGGAAAAGAAAAATGAATAATATACCATGGATGACCAATGGCATGGTTTTGGAAACCAGAGATGCTAAAGTTGTATTGCTTAGAAAGCTAGCCTTTCTGGGTTTCCTTTTAATAGAGAACAAATGGGTTTATGACCCAAATGATTTCATAGCTCCCTAGATAAGAAATAATAGAGTCGTAATCAAAATTGCACATGAGGGCCACCCTTTTTGGGAAACCAAGAAAAATCCTAGGAAAGACACTCGTATATTTTATGTTGAGTTAACAGACTTGCCACTTCCATAGAATAAGCCATGGGAGACATTATATGTTAAGCAAAAAGATTATGATCCTAAAGTCAGAATGACTATTGGCTTAAGGAGAGCATTAAAGAATAAAGATTGGAATACTAAGAAGATAGAGGCCTATTGGAAGTATAGGTAGGAAATTTTTCAACCAACCCATTCTTTCGTGAATGTAGACATAAATGAAAGATGGGAAGAACTATGGGACGAGTGTCACCTCTCCCCTGTATCTAGCCTAGAGATAGGTATTTTACCTACACCAGATGAAGAACAGGAAGCTAGAACTGGGTCAAGCCAAGAGTCACAAGCCTTAGAGCAAACTGTAGCTATAACAACTATATCAGTTTGGCCTCCATCCCTCAGTGCCATAGAAATGCAGAAAAGTATGGTGATTTCACCATCACAAGTTTCCCCATCAGTCTCAATTATATATATTCCTAGTTCCCCACAAGCCTCATTGAAAGGAGTAGAAATATAGCCAGAAGAAGAGACACCCAAGAAACAAAAGAGGGTGTAGTTTCAATTTACTTTAGAAGAAGAGACAGACACACCACAGTGCCAATTACAAGGTACTGTAATTGCTCCTTAGGTAAGTACTATTCCTCTCTCTCCTTCTCAGTCTATTTCTTCCCCTACCACTTTTTCCATTCCCATTTCTCATCTCACCCCATCTGTGTCACCTCTAGCCTTAACATTACCTCATTTATCCCCTTCTATTCCCAAGAAACTTTCCCCTCAAATTACCCATAGCCAACAATTGGCTATTCAATATGGTCTACCACAGGACATCCTTTTGTGGGTGGGCAAATTGCCTCTCCTTCTACCTTCCATACCCAAGTAGATACTGTTAGGAAGGCAAGGGAATCCTGAAGAGAGAAAAAGAAGATCAAGGAGAATAAATCTTTGGCTACACCCCATCTTCAATCACAATTTGACCCCATCCAACAGCAATTGATGATGACTCATTTGTCACCAAATGTAATAAAGCTAATGGAGCAAATGCAGCTAAAATATTACACAATGAATGTTGTGGCCATCGACATGTCACTCTTCAAGCCATAGGACAAAGTTGAGCTACTGACTAAATCCACTTCTATAGTTACTGAAGACTATTTGAAGATATCAAGAAGGCTACATAAGATGGAAGCTGAGCTAGCCAAGGAAAAGGCAAACTACAATAGTTTGACCTCAGAAATCAATAGAAAAAATAATGAGGTAGAGAATCTAAATAAACAATTGCAAAATATTGTTTCTCTATAGACTCACTGGGCAGTTCAGGCCCAAAATGATTCTTAAAGGCAGAGCTCACATAGGAAAAGGATGTGGTGACGACCCTTAGGTGCAAAAAAGTATCATTGCAAGAAAAGTGTAAAGAATACCTATTACAAGTTACCCAATTACAATAAAAGATACTAAGTGAATAGGATAATACTATGGCCATACAAGCCCAATTTCACATAGAGCAATAGAGAGTGGCGTAATTGACACTAGAGCTGGCTAATAGGCTAAAGAGTGTTAGAGTATTAAGTCTGGTAAGGGAGCTATACAAATCCATGTGGAAGAGAATCTCTTCAAATATTATTCAAATCAGACCTTCTCTCACCTTCCTACTAAATGCACAAAAATTGTGCAAAAAGGTGGAGAGTTTAGTTTTAAATACTTTGGCTACAGTTTTTGAGAGAGTAACAGACTCACAAATGTTGTTGCAAAAGCTTTATGATGCAATAGATGCAACATTGTCAACAATAGGAATCAATGACAGAATGGTCACTACCAAGTGAGTAAATTAGGTTCTCAGTTGCAATTTGGTAGCCAATAGTTGTAAGGAGCTTCTAGATGTCATGAAGGAAGGAATCAATGAAATGAAACAACATGTTGAAGATCTAGTATAATTAGGTCTTCCTTTTCCATTTCCTGATGACAACACCATGCTGATGGTAGAAGAAATTGAACCATTGCTATTGGCCAAATAGAATGATCAAATAGTTTTCCAAGATCTCAAGGGTGATTGATCAGTCCCTGATATAGAAGCTATTTTGGTTCCTGTTTCCTAGCTCAAATTCAAATTAAAGGCTACTGTTTAAATTTTGCAAAATTTTTCAAACAAGGATATCATTAACCTTGATTTAGCCTTTAATGAATTGTAGAATAAGCAAGTGTTATCTGATGAAGATTGGTTTGCCTACTAGACAACATTGTTGAAGCTGTGATTTTGAAATTTTGATCTAGCAGGAGTTGTGGTTTATTTTTGAGAAGACTCAAAAGTCCTCGAGGTCACCAGTAACTGTAGAGTAAAAAATTTACTCTACATTTCATTTTATTTTTTAGTTATGCATCACAAAATTTTGCCTTCACATACTGTGGTCTGAGATGGAAGAGTTTTGAAATAGAGCACATGCTCTATTTTTCTTTTTTGATTCATTTTATCCAAGTGTTGGGGTAAAGCAGAAGATGAAAAGTTTTGTTATCCAAGGCATCCTTTCTCAAGTATAAATTCCAAGTGTCATCATCTGAGGCATCTTTTTTATTTTCTATGAGTTGGTCATAATGTGCCACATATCTCATAGTGACTCAGCGAAATGTGCCAAGTGTCACCATCCACAGGTTTCATATTGGCACCCTCATTTCATCTCTTTTTAGTAAAGGTTTAACAAGCTAAGTATCTAGATCAAGCAGAAAGCGCCAAGTGGCAGTCATGGAAGGTCTCAATGTTGCTTTTCTAAAAGTGATGGAAGCTACCATGTATCCTAGCTGAAGAGAGTGGAAGATACCACGTGTCAACATTCAAAATATGGTTAGTTTAATGGCTTAGTACAATTAGGTAGTTCAAAGGAACATCCCCAAAAACCAAAGGGTCAAGTGCCCTTTCGAAAGGTAGTAAGGCATAACCAAACCATTCAAGCGAAAGCTTCCAAGTGTCATCTACTAAGCCCCTTTCTACTCCATTCCCAAAAGTAGCGAAAGATGCCACGTATCTTCCTAGAAGTAGTGGAAGCCACCATGTGTCACCATCTAAAAGATCTTCTTCATGTTTCATTACTGAATAAAGACTGTGGTGAGTCCTGGGTTTTATTTCTAAAAGTCTAGAAGCTACCATGTGTCACCATCCATAGGAGCTTAACATGTGTCTTGAACATTTCCAAAGTATAGCTAAAGAGCAGCGGAGATTGCTAAGTGTCTTTTGTTAAAGTAAGCAGAGATTGCCACCTGTCCCTATGCCCCTTTTCAAAGTTGCTCAGGTAAGAGATGTAGTGAGTCTTTTTTATATTAAGTTATTAAGTGTCAAATAAGCGGATCACAATAGGTGTCAAAGTTAGAACATTCCTAAGCAACGATATAGTAAAAGTCAAAGTAAAGCAAAAAGTGTCACATGACATAGAACAGAGAGTCTTATGTATTTGTTTAAGCAAGTGAACTATAGGGAAATAAAATGTTTTAGAATCTAAGAACTATCTTCTGATAGACACTTCCAGCTCAGTTAAAGTTCAATTTGGGCCGTAAGTTTTGGAACGTGCAAAAAATCTGGAGGGAATTTGAGGCTATAAAGAGGAGATATGGGGGAGATATAAGGGGAGAATTTTTGGATAAAATTATTATCAAGATTTTTAGACTTTCTAGAGCTGTGATTAGGAAGATCATTTTCCTTTATTCTATTTTCTTAAGTTGTAAAATTTATGTAACTATGCATGTTTCTGTGCCTTTTATGTGGCTAGAGAATTAATAAGAAGATAGAGTTTTGTGCCTTTTTTGATATTTCCTATATCATTACAAAAGTAGTCTAAGTTGTGAGCCTCTGTTTCTATTGTTTCTATCTTTTACATTGATCATGCCTCGTCTACTCTTTAATGTAATTGAATCTTACATATAGTTTCACTGTGCTTAGGATTAAGGATCAAAATTACATTTAGGCGCATCACCATAGTTAGATTTTATTTCTTTGCATTTGTGTTTCTGTTTAAATTCTTATCCCTTTCCCCCCCAACACTTGATATAAAGAAGAGACTAGCTTCTTAAAAATATGGAGGTTGTTTCAAGTTGCATGTCCCACATTTTAAAACTTTCCATTGTTGGTGTCTAAAATAAAACACAATTTTAAACATCAACAGGTCCTTTATATATTTTTCATGGCATTTGAACAAGCTTTGATGGTGATATGATGACCATACAAATCCCTTTTTCTGTGGTAAAAGATGGATTCTCATCCTTCATAAAAAAAAATTGGGCTCACCTTTGTTCTAACTAGCCATCAAAATTTGACTTGGCTCATTGACATTTTGACTCATCTCACTCTGTTGATTTTGATTTATAAAAATGCCTATGAGTCATTGATCCTTAGATAGTTGAACACATTATTTAAACTTATCAATAATGCATTTTATTTATATAGTTATTTACCCCTTTGAACTTTGCTTACTATTAAATCTAAATATATGATCGACACAATGCTGTCAGATTTGCCTGCGACCCATTGTTTAAAAATAAATAGCATGAGTTTGAAATTTGATAATTTATGAGATGTCATTTTATGGTCATGTGACTATATTTTATGTCCCATAGACCATAAAATTTAATCTTTTATGGATTTTACTATATCTTTGTTTTGACATTAGCTCAAACAACTAATGTTATAGGTCCAATTTTGAAGGCCTATAACTTGAAGCAAAAAATCATGGAGGCACCACATTTTTAGTAGATGTTTTTGAGACTGAAAGGGATGAGCCCGTTTTATCCACTAGTCTCAATATCTTTCTAATTATGTCTATAAAATTCTCAAGTTGAATTATCCATTTATTCCCACATGACATCCTGATGACCATCTAGTTCATCTGGCCAAGTATGGGAAACTTAGCAAAATATGATTCATTTGGCTTTGATGGATGACCTAAAACTTAGAAAATTTCAATGATATACCAAGATGAACAAACCCATATGATATTTTTCTCCTAAATCTACCACATGTGTGAGATATGGCCCTTTTAGTATGCTCACTCAGTTCTGTTGAGCTCCTTGCAAATTGGTTAGGTATGGGAAACTTTAGTGAATTTTGTTGAGAGGATAACTTTGGATATTCATATATTTTTATGTTCTTCAATAGATGACCTAAAAATTGGCACATATGTTCTTGGGACTAATGTGAACAAACTCATACGATCAATTCTCCTAGACTCATCTACATGTGGTAATTATGACATCATCAAAGTGCCTAGTCATAATTTATGTTACTAGACCTAAGATGTATATATGAACACAATGAAGAAATAAATTAATGATATTCACTTAAAAACTCATTCCAATCACTCTCAACATCTTATAGGGCCTTTGTATCACTATCTATTTTCTTATCCATTAGCAACCTGATCCATACTCTAGCTATATTGATCACCATGAAGAATTACCACATGCATATATGACTCTAAAATGGTCCTTCAGACACCAAATGACATAAGGACCAAGATATACTATGACTAAACTATAATGGCATGTGAAATGAAATCAAAAAAGCTACAACATACCCCATGACATTATAAAAATCCTTCATGCAAATTTTGAGTATAGGGGGGTTGACCCATTTTGGCCTAAGGTAAAAAATGGTCAACATCGTTAGCAATTTCCCTAGGGTGGAATGTTTTCTATACCATGACTAGTTTCCTAATCCTAACCATTGGGATATGGAGTAATAAGTATATATTTTGGGCATAAAAAATGCCTTGAATAGTACACAAAATGTAAGAAAATAGCATGTATAAAACATAAAGCAAGGAACTAAGAAAAAACACACTTGTGCTTTAAAAGCACTTATTGGAACACAACACAACAAAACATACACCTAAACTAAATATTTACAAGACTAACCTCTAGAGGTGAAACATATGATCATACCTCATTTAGGGTAAAAAATGGTTCCCCTAGCATCTTTATCACTCCATGAAGGTAACCTAGCATGAGGAGCATGCTCATCACCAATCACTTGTATATGTATGAGATAAAGAATCCTATCAATTTTGAATATTATTAGGTCTAAAATTGAATTATATGGGACCCTCATGAATGATATTTATTTCTCTTTAAAATTCTTGGTTGGAACTATAATCCTCTTGATCATTGCCATATCTGATATACATTCCTCATACTATAGAATAGGGATGATAATAGATGACTCAACCTTTATATCTTCTTATAGAGGATATACTTCATGATTAGGGGTATAAATTTATTTTTATTTATGTTCCAAACCCTTTGAACATGGCTCAATACTAGATGTATCTCCTAACTATCCTTTAGGCATAACAACTTCTACCTTGACCTCACTAGGTCCCTCTAGAACTATATGCCTTTGAATAGTAGATTGATGTCCATAATCCTTTAAAAAATGATCTTTAATTTCATAATTTATATAAAACCTAATATATTTCTCATTATTTTCATCAACAAATGCATCAAACATATACTTTTTGGTAGAAGAAGGAATATTTCCAATCTTGTCAAATTCTTGATATATAGCCTTAAATCTTATCCATAAGTCATCCTCCTCTTCTTCATGAGTATCATCATCTAGAGAATATTCATAAATAATAGGAATTAAAAATTCATTATTCCCACTATTTTTATTAATTAAATTCATCAACCTATGATCAACATACTCATGAATCATATAGTTACACTCAACAACATGAGAATGTTTGACACTTACCTCAGCTCCTTCAAATAGATCCTCATGCATGATGTAATTCCCAAGATTAGTTTTCTCAAATAATGTATAAGGATAATTACCATATTCATATTCACCATAATCATCAAAAAATATTTCATAAATGACCTCAAACTTAGAATCTCCTCTATCCACATCAGGCTCATCCTTCTCTTGAACAACATAATTCAAGTTAAAACTTGATTCAATGTAAGTTTCGATACAAAATATTGTAAGAAGATGAGTTATAATTGTCACCTTGGTCCAATACCTTATCTTTAAGGATAATAAATACAAATAATTTGATATGTAGCCACCTATCTTATCAGTGAAGTCCCTTGACAGGTAGATTGCAAAGTGAGATGAGAGGTTTACAGCAACTATATCTTGAAGGATAGGAAAATTAGGACAATCATGCAAGAAAAAATTCAAGTTTTTTTTATCATATTTATGGTCTTAGAAGGTGTACCATCTGTTTTTATCACTCCTTTTCTATGTGGTTCATATTCTATGCCTAGTTTTTTAGCTACAACTTTGGGCATGACAGAAGTAGAAGATCCACTATCAACTTTACAATTATGAACCATTTTATCACCCACTATGAGAGTGAGGTAAAATGGTGTAGGATTCTCAGTCCCAATAGATGTTTAAACAATAGTATTAGGATAATTTTCAAGGGAAAAATGGCCATGAATTTTATTTGAGGGGGAGACACTAGCAAGAATAATAGATAACTATTTTTACAGGAGCTCTTTTTGACTAGGTATATGAAGGATATCACAAATAGAAATGGATGTTTTAGTGTTCTCAAAAGAATATAAAATATTTATATAACCCAAAACCACTTTCTCTTGGTATTTTTTAGGTATATAATTACTTATAACTTGAAGAATAGGAGTAGACCTTACCATAGTTTGACTTGTTGGAGGGTATAAGCCTTTGAAACTACCACAGAAGCCTTAGGAATTGACATAGAAGTAGACATGTATTATTTACTTGTAGGAGGATTGGATGAGCCTTTGGGTATGCTGATACCACCTCATAGGGCCTTCCTCTTAGCCTTTGTATTGTCTATAATAAAGGCTCCTTGATTTAGCACAAAAGTGTCTTTAACTAGAAAATTGGTGAAGATATCTCCTTGAGGTTGTTACTCCTCATTAACTTATATCATCACCTCATCTTCATTTGATAGGAGGTAATTAAAAACCCCTTGAGAAAATATATTTCTCTCCATATTCTGATTGGCATCCATGAATTGGTCTTGTTACTAATATTCTCCTTGCATCAAATTGCTATGAACTTGTACCATTTCCCTTGCATTAGTGGTAGAGTTAGGATTTTATGCATTAGCAAGCCTATTGGGATTAATCTACCATTAGACTCTTAATTTTTCATATTATTGACCATAATATTGTTTATAGGGGTGATTATTTTGATAGGCATCTTATTTCATACCAACTTGCCTATTTTGAGCCTAAGGCTAGGAACTTTCCTTTCTAATTAACATTATTTTTTTCTTGCCTAGGATCCATCTTACTTTTGATATGAGCATTAAGAAATTTAGATACATATAGAGTACTAGAAAAATCATGAGACAATGGAGGCATAAACACCCTAGGAGGTAATATTCCATCTTGAATGAGACTATTCTTGGCTTTGATAGAAAAATCATATACTTCAGGGAGAGTGGAATCTAACATAGATTGAAACATGATAGTAATTTTGGTCCCAATGGATTTCAAATAGGTAGGGAACACAAAAAGATAATGTGGCCTCATAGGAGGAGGAAATCTATGTTAATTCTGTGAAAACCTTTCATTGAAGTCATGCATTATTTTTTTGGGTCCCTTCTTTATCACATTGAGATAATGTATGAGAGAAGCATGGTCACTTTCATTTACAAATATAGAAGTCAAAAACACTCCAAACTCATCCCATGTTGTGATGCATACACCTTATAGTCCTATACCAATCAAGATCCTTCACTTTAAGGGACATTTCAAGGAGTCTAATGGAAATGGTCTCTAAAATAATATTGTGGAAACTAAAAAAGTTAGAAACATCTCTAATGTGCTCACTAGCTGTGATATGACTCTCACCATTGAATGTGGGAACACCTATTGTGACATTAGGAGGGATGACATCATATGCATGAATTTGGATTAGATTATTAGTATTGAAGGTAGGGAAAGCATGAGGTCTAGCCATGTCTTCTTCTTCAATATTTTCAACTTGTTCAACCTCTTCAACCTCTTCTTCTCTAGAAAAATCTATTCATTATTCAAAGGGTATATTAGGTTATGGATACTGATTATAAGAGGAATTTTAGGCTAAATGGGTGGGTTGATAAAATTGGATGTTCTAGTAGAGGATGACCTAGTGAGGACCATGCATTATGAGGGCATGTTTATAAGAAAAAAAATGGCCTCAAAACAAATTTACCATGAAAGAGTGACCAAATGTTTAGTAACACACCAATTTTTAGCTAATGTTGTCAAGACCAACATTTACCTTGACAAGTTGTCTTGAAGACAATGGGTCACACCAGGCATGCCAAGAAATTTATCACCAAATTTTTCACCTTAGAATAATTTTTTAAAGCTTATTATCAATTTGGGAAACATGGGAACATTTCCATGTAGGTGGGTGTACATATATTGGAAACGAGCCTCTAGATTTAAGGGTTAACTCCATGAATATATTGGGTAATGATTATCACTTAAATTAATGCTTACTTATGGGTAAAAGAGTTAGAGAATGCATAAATTAAACCTAATCTAAAGGAGGTGATGTAAAAAAAATGTTTTCCACATGATCATCATATTTTTACTATGATGAAACAAAGCATACAAACTAATCTCTAAGCTTTAATGGGTTCAAACATAATTATTTCAATATAGAGGTGAGATGTGAGGAATAACACAAGGTAAATGAACTAGAGGGTAGATTTCACATTCTAAGGACAATTGTACACTTGGAAAAGCTTTACACACTAGGCTACACTCTATATGACCTATTAGAATAGGAAATCTTTCTCAAACATGAAAGGATAAGGAAAGAAGGACAAATAATTATCACTTCTCATCACCATACAACACTTATAGACTTAAACAATTATTGAAAACTCAAAAAAAGACTTGTATTAATGTTTAAAGATAAAATATATCATCAATCCAATAGGGATTTTCCAAACATGGTGTGTTCCCTTCTTATAAGGGACAAAATGGCATCTACTTATAGCATTTGAGAGAAGTGGGAAACAAGAATCCCCAAAAGGGAATCAAATAAGTTCAAACATTTGAACTAAAATTGTAACTACTTCTATAAATATGTCCCTCCAATCCTCTTGATTGATTTAGACTACTTCAAGTGGTTTTACAGTTACATAGTTCTTTCATTGATGTTCTCTAATGGTTGTAATGGAAAGATCAAGTTATTCTGAGTTGGGTCCTACAAACAATGCAATTGAAAACATTATATCAATCTATTAGAGCTTTGTCTAAGCATCAATATAGTTAGAAAACTTAGATAAATTTGTTAGAGCTTTATCCTGATACTAACTACTCTTTACTAGCTCATTGAGGTGTGTGAGAGAGGAGAGAAGGATATTTTCCATGCAGTTGGTCCTAGAGATGAGACCATTAGGTATACATGTATTCCCTCATGTCATCCTTGAAATTATATCTCTTTTCCAATTAGAACATGCTCAAGCTTATCCCCATGCTCATAGGTCTACTATATCCATTATGTCATTACAATAACCTAGGGTTTGTATATGTATACACCCTTATTTAAATGAATAAAACATAGTCATAGAATGAACCTTTCGTGACACAAAAAATGTTGAACTAGAGCTCCACATTAAGCTCTAACGGTGTATATCTTTTATTCCTAACTATATAACTATGTCCTTTTCATGGTGTTTGAATGATATTTGATGGCAATAGGATGATGCTAAAAATACTTATTTTCCATGGTATAAAATGGCTTCTCAACCTCCATAAAAAATTATGGGCTCACATTTGGTATAATTATCCATCAAAATCCAACTTGTCTCATTACCATATTGACTCATCTTGCTTTGTTGATTTTGATCTGTACAAATTCCCATGAGTCATTGATCCTCAACTAGTAGAACATGTTGTTGACACTTATCAAGAACATATTTGCTTTTTAGATTCATTGACCCCTTTTACCTCTAATATACATTAGATTTGAATGTATGATCAAATGCATGTCATCATATTTTCTTGGGACCCATTATTTAAAAACCAACCACTATTTTATGAGCTCAAAATTTTATGGTTTGTGGGAGATTATTTGACGATCATGTGACTGTATTTGACATCCCATAGACCATCAAATTTAATATTGTATATATTTTTCCATATATTTATTTTGACATTATTTTTAATGTCTAATGTTTTAGGTCCAAATTTAAAATCCTATAACTTGAAGCACGAATGTCATAAAGGCACCAAATTTTTAGGATTTGTTCTTGGACCAAAAGGGATGAATCCATTTGATCCATTGGTCCCAAGAGATTTTTAAGTGTGTCTATAAAATTATCAAGTTTACTATTACATTCACTCATAGATGACATCATGATGATGGTCTGGTTAATTTGTCTAAGTATAGGAAACTTAACAAAATTTGATTGCGGAGCTAACTTTGAACATGCATAACTTCTACCACGCTTTGGTAGATGACCTAAAAATTAGTGTGTAGCAACTAGAGACCAAGTTGAAAAAACTTATATGATCATTTTCTTATGAAAATTACACACATGTGAGATATGGAATTTTTAGTATGCTCACTTGGATCTATTTAGATCCTTATAAATTGGCTAAGTATGGGAAACTTTACCAAATTTTGACTGAGAGGCCAACTTTGGATCTTCATATCTTTTGATGCACTTTTATGGATGACCTAAAAATTGTTGCATATGTTCTTAGGAATAATGTGAACAAAAAATATGATCAATTATCCCTTAATCATCCACACATGGAAATTATAATGTCAACAAAGTGCCTACTTAGAATTTCTACCACTAGACCCAAGATGTCTAGATGAACACAATTAAGAACCAAATGAATGTTATACACTTTCACACTAATTTTAAGTACTCTATGTGTCCCATAGGTCTTATAAAACACTATCAATCTACTCATAAACTAGCAACTTGATCCAAGCTCTAACTGTATTGATCATTATGAAAACTTACTACTTGCATATATGACTCTAAAATGGTTCCTTAGACACCAAAGGACACAAAGACCAAGCTAGATGGTGACTTAACTATAATGTTGTAATAAATGACATAAAAAAATCTAAAAATTACCCCATGACATTATAAAAATCCCATATTTATATTTTGACTATAGGGGGGTTGACCCATTTTGGCCTGAGGTAAAAAAATGGTCAACAGTTATGGAGTAAAAATGGGTTAGTATGTGGAGATGGGATAGACCTCAACAACCCACTATGTTGAGCACTAATAACATACAAATAATTTTAATGGGGATAAAAACTACATGTAATTATCCCACTTAATTTTTTTATGTAGTTTTACTCTTTTGACTATATGAATTCATCTATAATTATCTAGAATACTTGATCATTCTTGGCTAGGTATAAATAAAATTAAAATTAGACTTGGCTCATGACTACTTTAAGTGCCTAAAATATTATTTGGAAAGAATAGGTAAACTTTTTATTTTGTGCACTTGTGTAAGTAATATCTTGTGATAAGAGTGATAGACTTACCAAGATGTTCTTTATGAATGAATTGATTGTTCTTTTATAATGATTGAAGTGGTAAAGAGACCCATTAAGGAGTTCATAAGTTTTTGGGATGACCCTAAGTATAATTTAACTTTTAATTTTGAATAATTTTGAGTTAAATATATAATAGGTAAACATGGAAAATAACATTTGTTGTTCTTGTCCTTTTGGGTGGTACTTCCCCTTTAGATAAAGCACAAAGTTTTGGGTTTGAGTCAAGACACATAGATGCATAGAAATGCTTTCAATAGTAAGATAATTTATTTAGGTGATATTGGATGGAATTATAGTGGAATTAGGTGTATTATTATTATTTGGATAATTCAAATAAATTAAATAAGTTTTAGTTAAGTGTAAATGTTAATTGATAGTAAAAATGGATAAAATATTAATGATAAAGTATTCGTGAGAAAATTTAGGTTACTACAATTTACTTTATTCTATAAATGATATTAATATATTAAAGGAAATTTATATTGTTGTCACTTGTATTTTAACCCCTTTAGGATATGCCTAGATCTCATCATCCAAGTGGCACAATGGAAACATCTATCTTGTTATGGGTGACAATTCTATGAGATGAATCTCTAGAAGGGCTAGTTCCCTTGATGCATTCTTTGAATTACTTTCTTGTCTATAAATTTTGGATGAAAAAGGTTGATAAAAAAACTAATAAATCTAAAAAAATTTATGCACCAATTTTTTATTTCATATTATGAATTTAAATTATACTACTTAGATCTAAACAAGGTTTCTTTCACACAAAACTCACAATTCAAGTTGCATTGTCACATCAATGTTTCATAAGCTAGGTTCAAGAAGGTATTAAATAATTATGAGAGAAATGATTATTTTTTGAGATAATACAGTAATATACCACTTAAAATACACTCCTACACTAGAAAATAATACTAAAAAAGACCTATAACAATCACTCTTCTACACACTTGGTGAACAATCAAGCATAACATGTTAGAAAAGATGATCTTTTACTAGTCAAGACCAACAAGATTGAACTAAAACCCAATTTTATAGCATGTATGTAGTAAAAATAAAATTTTTATTTATTAAATATTAATTAAATTACAATTTTTTCTAGGTTTTCACTATCAACCAATGAAGGCTACTCAAAAGAGCCAAAAGAGTCCATATTTATAGCCTTTGAGAGAGAAACATGACAAAGGAAGTCAAAAGGTCACTTGGACACTTGTAAATCCAAGAAAAGAGGTTAAATTTTCATGATAAATGGATGTGAAATGAACTAAGTAATGTTAGGAGGTCCAAATGTCCATACAAATCATGAAACTCATGAAAAGTGGCATAAGACTCTCAGTCTTGGCTTAGAAAACTATCTTCATCATTTAGAGATATTTGAATATCCCACCACTAACTAGGGATAGGTCTGATGATTGATATAAGAGGTAAGGTGTTTAGGCATGTCATTCCATGCATTGGTTGAATTTCTACTTATCTTGAAACTCTTAGAAGGCATCCATCACTATCTATAGTCTACAAAAAATCCATTTTTAGTCACCCCTCACATTTGGACTCAAAAATTCCTTAATTATTCCATGAAAATCTATGATATGGATGTAATGACACTTTTTAAGACAATCCATGGCCTTAGAATGCTTAGGTACACCTTAAAAAGGGTCACACTTAGAGTTTTCACCCTTGTGTCCACTATGCTAGTTTTGACTGGCTGAAAGGAAGGAAGTTTTTTGAACACTTATAATATTTAACCAAAAAATAAATGACTATTAGGGGTTTTATAAATTCTATATATTTCTTACAAACTTTATCTCATCCTATGAAACCTTCTAGAACCTATAAAACATAAAAATTGGTCAAAATACCCTATTTTGCATGTTATCCCTACAATTACATATAACTCATCTTGGTGGGATATATCTTGAGAGATTCCTCTTCATGATTAAAAAATATTTAATTTCCAAACTATGTCATTTTTATAGATTTGAAAGATTGTTTTCTCCATTGGGTCTTGATTGAGGGTTTAGTAGGCTTTTGAGCAGTTTCTAGTCTTAAGCTTTGTTCATAAAGATCTCACATTTAAAATTCCTTAAAATTCCATAAATTTAATTAAAAGGGACCATAATAACCTCTCCTAATCCCTTTTTCTCCCATGAAAAACCTTGAAAAATATCTAAGCATTTGAAAACACCTCTTCGAGCTTGATTCTACTCCCTCTGCATGTTTGAGCTCCTTTTGGGATAGAAATGGATTTTAAATGGGTTTATATACATAATATGAGTTTAATAATGTGTATATAAACCTAATAAAACTACATAGACCATATAGATAGATCACAAAAAGGTAGGAATGAAGATGTACTACCATTTGGCACTAGGCCTTCCCAAAGCCTAATAGGTCTAATAGGCACCATACTACATTTGATTGATAGGACTTACATGTTTTAGATAGGTTGGTATATTATGAATATTTACACCTTATTATATCTTATAAATCCACTACATATCCATCTAAGGACCCTAATTCATCATCTTTTCTCATTTTCCAACTAGGCCTAGTGGAGGTTTACTTAGTTGGACTGTATGCATGAGCAATTTAGTCACCCTAAGGATTATGAGATTTATTTATTACTTAAATGGAATAAATTTTAATTCCATAAAACTTATAATATCTTTCCATGAGGTTCCCAAAGCTCCATGTCAAGTCTTTTTCTCATTTTGCACACACTAGCTCACTTTGCCAAAGTTTAATTTTCCTAGACTAACTAACCTCTAAAATAAAATAATGAGGTGTATCCATCATCCCCATGGAAAATTGAATATTTTTTTAGATTTTAAAAGTAATAATTATAATTTTTACTTAAATTTTTTTCTTTATTCCATGATTTGGGTGTCTAACGAACTCGAAATGTCCAAAAAAGGCCTCTAAAAGGCCTATTTTCTTGTATTTTTCTCAACCCCTATTAAGAGTGACCTTTCTAAGCCAAAAAAATACATATATATGGATTAAAAATGTTTTCCAAGTCAAATTCATGATCATTAATATTTTAATTCATTTAAAGAACTTATTTCCTCTTGAATTCTCATACTTGCCTATTGAGCAAAGAGGCTTTCTAGCTCATTGTATAGACTATTGCCCCTTTATCTAAGTAGGGAAATAATATGATAACTTTGGTAGGATTTTGGGATTTTATAAACACTATAATACCTATCAAGAACCATTATACCTTGATAATTAACTTCCTCTATTCCCTAGACAAGTCTACTCCTTTACCTCACCTTCATGTTTCAAGAATGCAATATAGTGGTTATAGGTGAGCATAGGGGTAAAAGAGGTATTTTAGGTTTTTTACATCATGATTAGGATTCATGAAGTTATCATGACCTTAATTATATGATCACATGATATTCATAAGGTGTAAACTCTTTTCAAACTTGCCTATATACCTTGAACTTCAAGATTGAGCCTCTCTAGGTGTTGACTAAGACACTCTCTTGTAGGTGATGATTTCCTTAGTTTGAACCTTGTTCATAATGAGTGAATAAATGAAAGACACTATTTATAATTTTCATGAAATAATTTTCAATTATACCAATAATTCAACTATGCCAAACACCTCAATTAGACTCAGCTTACAGACTTGATGAATTGTTGATTGTGCTTATCATTTAAAAGAAGCACCTGTAGGGGAAGTCTCTTTCTTAGGTCTAGAAAAATTCATACAATATCTCCCTAAGATTTAAATTCACTTGAATATATTATATATCATATATATCATACTTTTAATTCTCATTAACATTTTAATCTCAAGATTGAGTATCTACAAACTTGATTGAGGAACCCTTCTTTTCTATTCCTATAGGTGCTAATGTGCTCAATTGGGCTTTGGTCCTAGTGCATAAATACCCTCTATGAATCCTTAAGGTAAATTATAAATTATTGAGATATGTGTTTATGTTTGGAAAAATTCCACTTCAATAAAACTAACCTTTTCATCTTTGTCAACACAGTCAGTTGTGTTGGGCTTGATAAAACCTTGTAGGTGTTTATTCTCCTTAGACCTTGGTTATAGTGAAAGGTTCATTGAATCCCTTTTGAAGTAACACACCATGTTATTTAACCAAAAATCTTTTTTATAAACCTTCAAAACCTATTTGAACCTTAAAACTAGGGTCATTTCCCTATACTAATATGTTCTTCCTCTAAACCCTACCTGTAGGTCAACATACATGATGTATGGACTGGGAGTGTCCATGCAAGGTGAATAAAAGTCTAACTATTCCTTTCAAGGTACTTTTAGGTTATAAGTGTCCCTTAAAGCATTTTAAACCAATACCAAATTTGGTATCACCTAAGATGTTCAATCTAGAGCATAAGGTCACTTTTGGGTTTAGGCCTATAGATATATATACCTAAATTTAGTGGTTTTGTAGGGAATTTTAAGCCTCTTATTGATCAACCTGCATTAGTTCTCTATCCCCAATATTTTACAATGATATTGACCTATGTAGGGGCTACAAAACAAATCTATTAGGCTACCTTTAAAATCATTTTTCAGCCTATCATATGTTAGTTATAAAAACCCTCCTGACCTCTATTTTACCCTTTTAGGGACAAAAGGTCTAAAATAGTCCTTAAATTTTTCAACATGTTATACACCTCTTTTTCTCTCTATACACTTTCTATGGGTCTATTAAAACTTCTTTATCATGCCACAACCTTGAGTAGGTGTTTAGTTATTTCTTGCTTTCCATGAAATCACTTTATCACCCTACTCAACCACCCATAAGTGACTGCTTTGGTAGACTAATAGTGAATTAGGTATGATCAAGATGAAACTTCCTATTAATGTTAATTTTTTATGCTTCCATTTGTAGACACCTAAAACTATTCACTAATGAACTCCAACTAGGATTTTGGCCAATTTGCATAAAAGACACACAATTTAGCCTAAACACACTAAAACACATTAAATTATATGAAACTGACATATTCAAGTGCTGATTCTAGATAGGGTATCCCTAAATGGGGCAATGCAATTTATGAGCCAAGTAACTTTGATCAGATCATTCTGAGTCAAAATGCTAATTTTGTACCTAGGTGCTCTAGATTTCTCTTTCCTATCAAATATCTTGCACAACACATGTGGCTTTTTTATTTTCTATTGGTAACATCCTAAATGGGATAATGGATCCAACACATCTAACAGTGACTTCCAATTCCAATCCAATCAAATTTTAGACCAATAACAAGGCATTTTGATCAATTTGAGTAATTTGTTTAGAAAGTGCTAAATCATGCTTAAGAGATAATTAAACAAAATTAGAGCCTAATCAATAATTCCATGGAAACTTTTTGAATACTTTTTTTTGGAAATGAATATTGAATATCTACATCGTTAAGTGACCTCATTTCTTAGGAAGACATCCCTAGGCCATAAATATCACAAATATTAGGATTCATGCCCTCATGCCTCATCAATTCCTTCCATGATGACCTTCATACCTCTTAATTTCCCTTTCTTCCAATGTCATTATGAGGATAATTATAAACTTAATTTCAAAAATTAAATTAATCCTCAACCACACATCTCAATCTCAAGATGGACGGTTCAGGTTGATTCTAGACATTCTTAAAAATCTATAAATAGAAAGGCCATGAACATCATTTCTAAGATATTTTGGTGCAAAGTTATTATGCTTAAATACCTTCAAAGACTCGATAATTCAAAGTTATAATGCAAAAATGATTAAAAAATCCATTATAATTAGTGTCACCATGCCAAATGATTCCAAGCCAAGCCAAGCCACAAGCCAAAGGTGCCAAGGAGAGATGGAGGTATCCAAGCTTCCATTGCCAAAGACTTCATGAGCACAAGCTAGGCAAGCCACTCCAACAAGAATTTTGAAGCTCAAGGTAAAAGAGGGTTTATTTTGAATTTTAGTTATGTGTTTTATTCATGTTTGTTAACTAAGCTCTCCCTAGTGTCTAGGCCTAAAGATGTTATGCTAGTTAGTGTGTTTCTTTCATTTTGTTTTCATTTTGAATCTAACATGATACTAACCATCCTCTCTTGAATCAAATTCCTAGATTCACATATGGCACACCTAGTGGGACAATATGCATCAAACACATGAATAAGAACAAATTTCAACTTTAAAATCTTCATTTGGATCATTAAAACTCTTTCAATTTGATTTTCTAACTTTTTTTGCCATTTTTCTTTATCGCGGGTTTACACAGTAATCCATGTTGGTTTGTAAAACCATCATTATTTGGCATAGCCATCATTGGTCACTATTGGTATAACTGATGTTGGTTAGATAAGCATCATTCGTTAGTAAGTGTAATTGGCATTGGTCACTGTGTTTTCTTAAAAACACAAACTTGAGAGCTATTTTAAAATGCTTGGTTTGGGGTCATATAGACTCCATTTTGGATGATTTTTTTTAAAACCATGTGTTTTCTCCTAAATTTTCATAATTTGACATTATTTTATCTTAAATTTTCATATACTTTTTACAAAATTTGAAAAATCTATTTAAAATGTTTCTAATCTAACATATTTGCTTTTGGGGTGATGCCTTGAGGGTAGACAGGTAACTAGCAGATTTCAAGTTTGATAAATCATATTTTAGATCATATTTTGCATGTTTTAAAATGAATTAGTAAAATTATTTTGGTTCTTAAATTAATATTTAAGGTGCTTAAACAAATTTTTTTAGCATTAATTTTTAAATTTACAACTAAGGCCAAGGGGTCAAATAAACACCACCTCATTTTCATTTGGGCTTAAAGATGAACTCATCTTTCCAAGATTTTTTTCTTCAATAGTTGATTGATCTAATTTTTATTTGGAAATAAGCAAAAAATTTCATGTATGCTATTCCATTTGTCCCATTTAGGGAACCCTTGGATTCAAAAGTGCCATTCTTATTTTAAAAATCCTAGTTCAAGGCATAGAAAGAATGTCATATAAAACACTCCCCAAAAACTCATCAAAGTTTGGGTGATCTTGAAAATGACCCTTAAGTCTTTTTTTTAGTCTTTTATTTCATTAAAACTTGGCTTGCGAAGGGGAATTCATCACCTCCCATGAGTTCCTTAGGCAAGCTTTGACCCAGGGTTTCATCTCCCAGAATTGACTTCATTTAGCTCCTAATTGGAGATGCACACGAGATGTATCTACATTTGGACATCACACTATACTAAGTGAACAACAAGATGTAGTGGTTGTAAAAAAGACTAGACCTTTTTACAACTAGCCACTATTGTGGCCACCTAATTTCTATGCTTGTCTTTTGCATTGTTTGATGTGAAAGTTATTGTGCAATTGATTACCCTAGAGATGTTTGAAACTTGATAGTTTAGTCAACCCCATATTTACATACCCTTGATATGATTTGGACATGTGTACTTAGTATAATTTGGTCATTTTTTCTTGGTATGTCTTGAGACTAAAACTTGTTTGTTTGTTCATAAGCCATGTCAAAACCAATTTGTCTACATGTCACTCTTTTATCTAAAGAGGTGTTATGCTATCCATTTTAAACCACACTTAGGCCTTGAAATTTTACTAAAATTGTTTGTGTGTGTGTCATTTGATTTGAAAAGGGTAGTGTTATTCTCTCCAAAACATGTTAAAACCATTTTCCCTTTAAGTCTTTTGAATCATAGCATAAATCACATCATTCAAGCATGCTTACACCATTAAGCTTCTCAATTTGATTCAAGACTAGTTCTCCTTATGCCTAAAATCATTTATTTCAAACCATGTCATGTATACCATTTATACCTTTGTCTTATGTTGTCATGATGTCCAATCTTTTCTAGCATATTTGGTCAAATACTAGTTTTCAATGTTGAGCTTTCAATTAGCCTTGTCAAGTTTGGATTCAAACATTGATTGATTTTTATTTAGGCCTTAATTTGTGGGGATAATACATAGATCTTTATCTTTTAGTTTGCATAAATTTAGTTAATTTATTACCCAAATTTGAAAACTATTGATGGTTTGTTTTATTTAGTACCTATCCTTATCATTATTTGTGCGTTTATTTGGGAAAACATAGTCTTTATTCAAAAATCCTTTTGTCTTATGCCTTATGTCAACTAATCATGTTTATTTTTGATTCCATGTGCTATGTTTATGTCAAAGTTGTTTCCAAAATTATTAGATTAAATAAAATCACATCATGCCTATTTGTTTAAGCCTAGCTTTTGACTCTGCATTTGGACAAAAGATCTAGTAACTCAACTTTTCCCTTTCCTAGTTTAGACCTTGTTTGGAACACTTTGACCTAAACCTTTGACATGCCAATTATTATTCAAATACATTACCTTTTATTTCTATGACATTTGAAATTAGACATTTGGTGTAAGATTATTTTATGCCAAGTTTTTTCACCAACCATTTTGGAGATACAGTTCCACTTTTAGACCACAATGGAGATACAACTCAACCTTTTGACCAAGTTACACCAAGCTTGAACCATTTGTCTTTTAGACATAGTTTTTCAGAGTTCATAAAACTCCAAGATTTTTTATTCCAGAGATTTTGTCATTTATGCAGATATGTCTCACTACACTTATGGTGCAGTCATGTATAATCCAACTTATGATAGAATGGCTACACAAAATCCCACTAGGAACCCCTATAGAAAAATATTTTTTAAGGAGTTTTATTATTCTCCCTATAATATTCCATATGGGGAACATAGTCAAAATCTACAAAATCCAAATTAAGACTTGGATTGATATAAAGAGGCTTGAGAAGAGGACTTTGAATATCCAACTATATATAATATTTTTTGGGATACAGATTCATATCCTCTTTGCAATAATCAATACATGAAACATAGTCAAGAACTAGCTTATGAGCCAACTCACAACTAGGATGATATGTTTTATGAGGAAGACTTAGATGCTTTGGCTTATGCAAGTAATCAAGCTCCACCACATCATACCATTTTTATTCCAAGACTACAGTGTCACACCATTCCCATACCACAACCTCATCCTTTGGTTTGTGTAAGCAATCAGGTTCCACAACACCCAACTATTTCTGTACCAAGACCTGATCCTTTGGCTTGTGCAAGCAATCAAGCTCCAAAATACCCCTTCATCATTATAATACCTAGTGCTTTGGCTTGTGAGAGCAATCATGCTCCACACCTCCCTATCATTACCATCTTAGGAATTTGTCCTTTATCTTATGCAAGCAATCATGCTCCCTAAGGCCCTACCATTATCCAATCATAAACCATTCCTCAGCCAATACCAATCCCATCCAAACCTCAACCCATCTAATCATTCAAAGACCAAGTTATGTTCAAAACTAGTATTTTCTAACTCATTAGAAACTAAGGCAAAGATAACCAACCAATCCAAGATGTTTTTGTTGAACCAACCATTTGTGATAAGTCAACCTATGATAAATTACCTATTGATCCTATACCAATTGTCAATGAATCTCACTCTGATGAGCCAATCTTTGCTGAGTCACTTTTTAATGATTATAACCACCTTTGGATAAATCATTACCTCAACCATGTGCCTATTTTTCAAGAGCCTGTTATTGACAAGATAATATTTGAGGAGTTGTCTCTTGACCTTTTTCCCATCCTAGAGGAATCCCACTCTAACAAACTAGTTTTTACGAAGCCCATTATGCCATCACAAGTTGTTACTTATCCAATACCAAACATTCAAAAAGACATCATTGCAATAAAGTAGACATCAGATGAAGAATCAAAATTAGATTCAGGTTCTATTCTTGAACCAACATTAGATTTACTAGTAGAGTTTAAATCAACATTAGTCTCAACATCAGATTTAGAGTCCCTTGAGTTAGAATCAGATTCAGAAGAAGAATGTGTTTTTGGTTGTTATAACATTGGCTACGTATGCCTTGCAGATCAATTTGAATATATTTTTGATCATTTTATAGTTTTTGAGGATGAGTACTTCAACTTTGACATAAGTTATCCTAGTATCTTCTATGAGGATTGTGTAGCCTCTCCCCATTCCATTACCATTCCATAGGCCATTACCATTAACCAAAATAGCCATATCATTGACATTCCATCTCCCACAAGTGTTGATTAGGATAGACAAAATCACACTTTTTTGAACTACATCCATGGTGACATAGCAGTTAAAGAAGAACAAGGAGTCCAAGACCACATTAATATAACATAAGAACACTCTCCTAGTAAAACCTTTTCAGAGGTGCTAGGGGAGAATCAAAGTCAAAACTCAGCATCTTGTAGTGAATTTTTTTTGAAAGCACTAGAAGAAAATCAAAGTTAAAAGCCAATGTTCATTAGTGAAACATTTTTGAAGGTGCTATGGGATAATCAAGACAACTTCATTGGTGAAAACCTCTTTGAGGCACCAATATATGAGCACAAAAGTTATTCACTACTTGATGTAGACAAAATCAAAGATCAAATCAAAATAGCTTCCAATCTATAACCTAATCAGATGGTCTCTACTCTCAAGATCAAATAATAGAAAAATATAGTGGTATCGAGAGAACAAGTCTTTAGCCTCACCATAGTCAAAGTTATGTTGAATTTGGCATCAACAACATTATGTGTGATTGAAAGTCCTAATCTTCATTTGTTACCCCACCATTACACATTCCATTATCATCTACCATTTCATTTCACAATCAAGCCTACCATCTATTATTTGTCCTTGTTTACCATATATGGCTACACTTTCCTTTCCAAAGGCTACAATGATACCTTGTATCAATATTTGAAGGAATCAAAATCAATGACCAATGAAGATCATAAAAGCATTCTTGGCATCAAAATCTATAGGCCATTTTTGATAGAGCAACTATTCAAATGAGGTGTGGAATAGTAATTAACATGATTGATTATTATATTTATATCATTTGTTGATTAGGATGTGCATCTCCCCATCAACAGGAACAAAAAAATCAAAAACCACACCTAGGACAAAAATATGTACCATACCATTTCACACTACCATGCCATTGCCATTGTTACATATGCTTATTTACCATTATTGTAGATCCCAACCATTCAACCCATCACTCTGGGGAAACCCTCTTACCATTTTATCTAATTTTATCAAACTATCATTATCCTTAGAAAGACCATACCATCCTATCATTCCATTTCTATCTAGACCAAAGCCTATTTTTAGTCATCCTACACAATCCTATTATGATCTTGGTTCCTTTGGTTCTTCCTATACTTTTTGTGAGAGGATTCCAATTAGGTTTCAACACTTAATCAAATTTGTGTTTACAATGATAGTCTATGAAAGTAGTGTGATAGTTAATTTGGTAAGATATCTTTCATCTTATCAAGCTTGTTTATGTGAACCTAATTATAACCACCTATGGGAAAATTAGTATCATTTATCTATGCCATTGTATCATAGTTATAAATTTCTATGGGTAAACTAGGGGAAGCACTTGTTTATCATGCATTATCACATCACCTTGCCATTACTATTTTCGTTTGATTGGCTATTTGTCAAATTTAAAAACTTGTTGGGACGTAGTTGGTTTGTCCCTACCTTTTGTGTGGATGAAATTATTGTGAATTGAGGTCATTTTAGGACTATGTGGGTCATGCTCAATTGATGTTGAGGTCACCTGAGTCCCCTTTTCCATATGCTCTCACCATTTTGTGAGCAATATAGGCCAAATACTCTCAAAATTTTGTGAACAAGTATCTTGTCATTCCCTAATGAGTTAAGATACCTCAAAATTCTACAAAAAATCAAATATTTAAAAAATCCAAAAATATTTGTCCAATCTAAGCCTAGTTAGTTATCCTCAAACTACCTTACTGGGGCATTGTCATTGTTAGGATGCTTTCTTTTTCTTTTGTTTTCAAGCTTTCTATTTATTTATTTATTTTAGGTTGTTTGTTTATTTATTTTTCTATTTGTTTATTTTCTTGCCTATTTATTTACTTTCATCACTATTGCCTCAACTCAATATATATGTGTTCAATAGGTGATTCCTTGTGCACATTATTTTGGAGTCTATCCATATTCATATTTCAATATTATCACCATGGTTTTTATAATTGGTGTATTGTTTTTGAGTGTTTATTAGATCAGGAATTAGTTCTTATGCATATTTTGGGATAGTCTTCATGGTGTTCTATCATGAAGCCTACCATCACATGCTATAGGAAAAATTAGCTTCAGGAAGGTTTACAATCAATGGAGCCATAGAATTTTCTCTTTGGTACCTTGGAAAAATACTTCCATCCCACCCTTGATCAAATCAACCCAATGACCATTTTATTTGTATCATTGATAATCAAGATGAGTATCTCCTCATTGGTAGATACAACTGAATCATTCACATTGATCAATCTTATTCTTCTATTCATCTATTTCATCACTTTTCACCCACTCATATTTAATCGATATTCCATGTTATATCCTTGAGTTATACTTGATAATTAGCCCTAACTGAGGCACAATCATCTTTAGCCAATCTAGGTCCTCTTAATGATTATAACTACATATGAACAAATCATTATTTTAACTTTTAATCCTAATTATAACCACCTTTGGGAAAATAGATATCCTTTTTATATCATTGCATATAAGCATTTTCTCATTTGGATTAATCTCAACCACAAATTAATTCCACCTTTCTTCTTATTTATTTTCGAGGGACTATCCATCAATAAATGTGACAACCACTCCTTCAAGGAGGCATCATCATAGGCTTCCCAAAACCATTTGGATCTTTGTTCTTCAACCATCATCATATTTTTGGTATACAAGAAATCTCTCATTATTTGAGAAGACATTACTTTGCCTATAGTTTTCAACATCTTCCCAAATAGGAGCAAGCTATAGACATCTAAAATTGGCCACCAATGACCTCCAATCAGGCTTTTGGCCAATTTCTACTTAAACACATAATTTGGCCTAAAAAAACTAAAACACATTAAATGATATGAAAATAACATATTCAAATGATGATTTTGGCTAGGGTATCCTTAAATGGGGCAATGTAATTTATGAGCCAACTAACTTTGATTAGATCATTTTGAGTTAAAATGCCAATTTTGCACCTAGGTGCTCTGGATTGTTCTTTCCTATCAAATCTCTTACACGAGACACGTGCCTTTGTTATTTTTTGTTGGTAATATCATAAATGGGATAATGGATCCAATAAATCTGATAGTGACTTATAATTCTAATCCAGTCAAATTTTGGACCAATAACAAGGTATTATAATTAATTTGAGTAATTTGTACACAAAGTGCTCAATCATGCTTAAGAGCTAATTAAACCAAATTAGAGCCTGATCAAGAATTCCATGTAAACTTATTGAATACTTTTTTTTGGAAATGAATATTGAATATTTGCATCATCAAGTGACCTTATTTCTTGTGAAGACATCCCTAGGTCATAAATTCCATAAATATCAAGATTCATGCCCTCAATGCCTCATCAATGCCTTCCATGATGCCCTCTATTCCTCTTAATTACCATTTATTCCAATGTCATGATGAGAATAATTATAAACTTAATTCCAAAAATTGAATTAATACTCAATCACACATCTTAATCTCAAGATGGATGGTTCAAGTTGATTCTATACATTCTAAAATATCTATAGTTAGAGAGGCCATAAACATCATTTCTAAGCTATTTTGGTGAAAATTTATTATGCTAAAATACCTTAAAAGACTTGATAATGCAAATTTATAATGCAAAAATGATTTCAAAATCCATTGAAATTAGTGTTACCATGCTAAATTGATTCTAAGCCAAGCCAAGCCACAATCCAAAGGTGTGAAGGAGAGGTGGAGGTCGCCGAGCTTCCATTGCCAAAGACTTCATGAGCACAGGACAAGCAAGCCAATACAACAAGCATTTTAGAGAATATAAATAAGGTAGAAGAGGGTTTATTTTGCATTTTAGTTGTTTTTTAATTCATGTTTGTTAACTAAGCTCTCCCTAGTGTCTAAGCCTAGAGAAGTTATGCTAGTTAGTGTGTTTATTTCATTTTGTTTTCATTTTGAAATTAACATGATACTAACCATCCTCTCTTGAGTAAAATTCCTAGATTCACACCATTATTCATGTAAATTCACCTATATCAATAATAAGAGGTTGGAAAACTTCTTTTGTCCTTTCACATTTTAGTATGACATCAACAAGGCCCTGTAGGTGACCATTAGGATGTTTTATGTTGATAGGACATGGAATTAGGCAAGAATGTGTTATGGAATAGATGCTAATACCACTCAAATTCATTTTTAAACCTTAAATTACATGATATTCATAAATAAAAACCTATAAAAAGCTCCAACATATATTCCCCAACATGAAAAACACCTTCATATACATTAAATACAACAAATAGGGGCATCTCATGACTAAGGTAGCATGGTGGATGAGATTATGAATAAAATTGAACCATTTACAAGCATCTAAATGAACTATTTACAATTATTTATGGATTTTAAAATTAGAATACCCTGATTAAAACTCTATGGATAATTTGAACAAGCTCATACAGGTGATTACAAGGGAAGTTGGACAAAGAGTTGATAATGGAGGAAGACAAGCTTGCAAATAACCCAAGCGATGACATGGTGAAACCAAAACATGGAAGTAAGTGGTAACATGACCCAATAACTTGTGTAAAACCATTTATCAGCTATATTAGACCCCTATATGAGAACACATTTAGCAAAAAAAGAAGCACTACTGCTGAAACTCGGCATGGTGACACCTTCTTGCAAAGTGAGTTATATTGCTCATACAAACACCATGAAATATGAAAATAAGAGTTGGGACAATATTATAATGAATTAAACATCCTTTCTATCCCATCTCATTCATTGTTTTATACAAAATTTCTTATAATGAAGCAAAACCTTTAGGGTGCATGAAATAGTTAGTAAATTTTCATATTCAACTTGTTATCAATGGTTCATAATTTTTTTCACTCTTTATATGAAATTTAATTTTTATAAGTATAATATCATCTCTAAAATAAAAAAATTTCTAAAACCCTATGAGCTATCTGTACCAAGCAAAAACCTACAAGTTACTTTTACTTGCCAAGAAAGGTGAAAAAGATTAGAATGGTTTTGGAATTAAAATTAAACTTAAAGATAATTTAAAACATGTATATTAGCATGGGTAATATTAAGAGTCTTATTTAAACTTTTTCCAATTGGCACACTTCCCAAGGGGTTGTACAAGTGCCATTTTCTTCTCCTTTCATTAGAAAACTACCTTTTCTTCTACATAACCTATCATATTTCAGTTTTTTAGGTTAATTAATATTTATTTGGACACATGGGGCATGAATTCATATTTTTTAACCTTCAAATTTCCAAAAAAACTTGTACAAATTATTAAATGTACCTTTTTGACCCTTAAAATGACTCAAAAAGACATGTTGGCTATTGAAAGTCATGACCAAGGCTAATATATTATTGAATAAAATTAAATGACCTATTAAATACCTAAAACATCTATAAAACCAAATGTTTACCTATGGGTGCCCTAGTTATACCTAAAGGTCAAATTTGGTAACAAATTTGTGACTCATAGGGCAATATGCATGCTATACTAAGGGTCAGTAGCCTTATCCTATCTTGGGCCAAGGGATTCAATGATTTATTGAAGACAAATATCAGGTACTTTCCTAAAACTCACACAAAATAAACACACCACACCACACAACAATAATACAAAGTAAGACACAAGACAAAGCACACATATGTGCATAAGCATTAAGGAACATAAGGGAAAAAAACTATGTATAAGGAGATAGGAGAACCTTAGTAATAATGTTTGAGATATATCCCATTTATTGAGATATGAAGCTCCTTTCCATCCAATTTTTAGAGTTGTAAAACATTGTGTTGCTTGCATTGGGTGATAATATAAGGGCCACTCCATAAAGCATCCAACTTTGTGTGTCTTCCAAGATTAGCCCTATCTTCATACCACTTTAGAACAATGTATCCTTATTTGAAACTCATTGGCATGTATTTTTTTCAAAATATCTCTTTTTTTGATCTTGGTGAGCTCTCATAGTTTGTATAGCTTGATCTCTTTTCTCCTCAAAATCTATCAACTCACACAACCTAACTTTCATGCTTTCATTTTCCATCATTTTTAGCTGATAAGTGAGATCTAAGGCTAGTAACTCAAGTGAAATAGGTAGTTTATCTTCTCTCTCATAAACAAGTGTGTATGGTGAGTTTCCAATGGCTCTTTTTGGGGTGATTCTATCAGCCCAAAGAGCTATCTTCAACTTGGAATGCCAAGTCCATTGGTTCTCTTCCATTGTTCTCTTTATGATCCTAATTATATTATTTTTGGTGGACTCACCTATTCCATTCCCTTGTGGATAATATTTGGAGGAGGTACTAAGATAAATTACATGTTTCAAATCCCATTCACTTGTCTTCATCCCAAGGAAAGCCAATGCATTATCTAAAATTATTATTGAAGGAGCCCCAAACCTTGTCATTATGCCTTCATAAAAGTCTAAAATTGAATTTTCATTTACTTCCTTGAGATAAATAACCTCTACCCACCTTGTAAAGTAATTTTTAGTAGTCAACATCCACTTATGACTAGCATTAGAAGGTGGATTTATTAGGCCTATGAAATCCAAACCCCATTGCATAAAGGGTTGATCAACCTAAATTGGATGAAAAGGTAAGGCAAAAAGTTTTTGTTTAACATCAATAAGAGCACATTTTTGACACTTCCTCACCCAAGCATGGGTGTCTTTGAAAAAACTAGACTAAAGGTATCTAACTCTCATAATCTTAGTAGTTATGGTTCTTAGAGCAAAGTGACCACTAATTGGTCCATTATGAAACTCAAGAAAAAAAATTTCAATATGATCTAATTCAACACACCTCAAAAACACACCTAAGAATTCCATCCTACACAACACTCCATTAATAAGTACATAAGGAATTAATTGAAATCTAAAGTACCTTCTTCTATCTCTATCAAGACCTTATGGACACTCACCAGTTTCAAGAAAATGGATCATATCTTATGTCCAAATCTTTATTGATGGAGGTGTAGTTATAATAGGGTCATCACAAAGTGATAAAATAACCTCCTTTTGTTCTTTCAAATCTAAATCAAGATGCTCACATAACCCTTTCCTTTTACTAGCTTGGTTGTTTTGATTTATACATCATATTCCATCACTTTTGTGATCCAATCAACCCTTTTTTAATTCAAATATCTACTCAAAAGGAAGTCTTTGACACTAGGATGAGGTACCAATATGTTAATCTTCTAGTTAGATAACATATGCCTAAAATTATTTAGACTTATAGTAACTGAAATTACATGCTTCTCAACATAGGTGTATCTTACCTCATTGCCTTCTAAACCTTGAATAAAGAAGGTAATAGGCTACTCTAAATTTTCTTCATTTTATTGAGTAGTCATGTTAAAAATTATTTCCTCATTTCCAAAGGTATACAGGATGAAATCCTTTGAGAAATTAGGACATTAAAGAGTTGGATCTTGGTCAATAGCTTGATTAATCTATTCAAAACTTTCCTTCCTTCTTCTAGTCTAAGTGAACACTTCATACTTCCTTATCATATAGGTTAGAGGCTTAAATAAATTATCAAAATAAATGATGAACCTCCTTATGAAATTAATTTTTAGAAAGAAACTTTTCAAACCTTTCCTATGTTTGGGCAAAGCCAATGCTAAGATTGCACTCACCCTTTCAAGATCTATGGATAGGCCCTACTTTGAGACAATGTGTCCTAAAAGTTTTCCATCATGGATAGAAAACACATAATTATTTTGGATAAGAGAGATTACAAACTATCTAAATCTCTCAAAAATATAGCTAAGGTGATTCAAGTGATCCCTTGCATCCTTAGAAAAAATTGTGACATCATCAATATACAACAACACAATGTCATTAATTAGTCCTTGAAAATCCATATCCATTGCACATTAAAATGTATCTACAAAACTATACAATCCAAAATTAATTTAATATAAGCATATGTACCCCATTTAGTAGTAAAGTTTGTCTTATATTGGTCACTTTCCTTCACCAAAATCTAATTGTACCTAGAATATCCATCAAGGAGAGAAAACCTTTCACTACCTACCACAACTTGCAAAATTTTTTCCATGGAAGGAAGAGGATAATGGTCCTTAAAATAAACTCTATTCAAGTCCATAAATTCAACACACAACCTAATTTCTCCATTCTTCTTCCTAACAGGAACTAAATTTGCCAACCAAGATGAATGCTTAATAGGAAAGATGATTTTGGATTCAATCAACTTAGTGAGTTCTATCTTCATGAAAAGTTCAATAATATGATTGATTGGCCTTTGTATTTACTTTATGTCTTATAATTTTCATCTATATATATGGTATGTTGAGATAAATTTGGATCAAAGCCCTTTAAATCACTATATTCCCATACAAACAAATTAAAAAACTCTTTGCATAACCAAATTAAAGCATGTCTATCTTCACTAGCACATACCTTTCCAAGTGCAAGAATATTATCCTTGAATATTGGTACTTTATCATAGTTTTTTAAATTATTGGACATGCTTACATTTTATTTCTTCAACTTGTCATCATCGTTGAAAATAATCTCAAGTGTGACTAGGATTTTGGGGAGCTTGTTTGACTTCAATTGCACAATCTTCCCTCCATATTGGTGCTATAGTTTGAATTTACTATTGGAAGAAAACTTAAACTCATCTTGTAAAAAAAGTGATATTTTTTGGTAACTATAAAACACTTTCCAATTAGTGACATTATCTAGTATGGATGGCCTTAAAATCACCTTGAGACGTGGTTGGTTCTTATCTTATTTTATCACCTTCGGAACATCAAACTGAGCTCCAATTTATGCCAACCTATCATCATGTTTGTTTTCTTCTCTTAGGATATAAGTGATGTTGAAATATTTTAAATATTCCTTAATATCACACACTCTATACTTATAGTACTTAAGCAAAGAGTTTTTAGTCACATTTTGGCCTCTTAATTGATTCACAATCAACTCACTATCACCATACACTTGTAATTATTTCACACCTCTTTTCCTAGCCCACTCAAGGACATGAATGAGGGCCTATATTATAACACATTAAAATTAAAATATAATATAAATCTAAAAGTGGAATATTACCTTTCCTTGGAGGGAGAAACCAAAATTTCTCCACCACCTACCCCAATCTTGCTTTTTGATCCATCAAAGAAAAGCTTCCATAAACCATCCATGTCTTCACTTGGATTCATCATATTTGGCATGAAAGAGTCTTCATAATGAATTAAATACACCCCAAGACCAAATTCATCTATGAATTTTTAAGGATAATTTTCATAATGTTCATTTCCCCATTCATCCAAATATAAATTAGAAACTCCTTCAAGAGAAGATGTTAGAGATTGATCTATGCCAATATCTTCCTCATCAATAATGGAATAATTAGCAATTGCCACATTAGGAATGTAAGGATCTAAGTTATTTTGGTGGATAGGCTATGATTCAATCTTCACTTTAGTATCATACTTTATCCTAAAAATAATATAAGACCAATTGGATGCTAAGTATCCACCTATCTTAGCTGTAAACTCTCTTGACAAATAAAGAGGAAAGTATGGAGGTATATATGCCACAACCACGTCATGAAGAATGGAAAAATTAGGAAAAGTATTAAAAATAAATTTCAAGTCCTTTATTACTCCCAATTTCTTTGTTATTGATCCATCCAATTGTAAAATTCTTTTAGCCATTGGATCATATTTGAGGCCTAGTTTATCCATTATACACTTGGGCATAACTAGAGTACTAGCCCCATTATCTATGATGAAATTATGAAATAGGAAATAACCAATAATAAAGTATAAGTAAAAAGGATGATTCTTATTACTTTTCTTCACTTGCTCATCAATGGGTTGAGTTTCATTCACCAAGAGAACATTCTCATTCTTAGCTAATCTAGCTTGGTTACCTAGTCCTTGTAATTATTTTTGAAGCATATCCTTTTTTAAAAGTATTTTCAATGAATCCCATAGTGAAATATTCATATGTAACTTATTCATTTGATCTATAACATTTATATAAGGATTTATCACCTTAAGAGATTCCTTGGAAGCACTAGTACTTTATGTTGTAGCTTGTGAAGGTGGATGTGTAGGAGTAGGCCTTGCATTCTAAAAATTCTAATTTTCCTACACTTTAGGAGCTGAATTATATCCCCCCCCCCACTATTGGAGATTATATAGGAGTAAAAATAGGTCCTTTATAAACCCCTTATATCTTTTCAACAACCCTCTTCTTAATCCTCTTCTTAGACCTAGTGTTAGAAGCCACACTAGTATTCACGTTGCTTGAATTCCTCAAATGATTGATGGCACAAAACTCACCCTAAAAATTATTTATGATAGTAGAATCAGATTGTTTTTGTCCACTCTCCATTAAAATTTTCATTGGCATCTCAAAAGTGGTAACTTGAGATGTTTGATTTCCTTGCATTGTCATGTCTTGACCAGGCATTTCATTAGCATATACAAGTTGGCCTTGACTTTGATCATATGAGGGATAACATGGTTGTTATTAAATAGTTTTTATTTGAGTGGGAATAATATATTTATAATAAGATTCAAAATTATGATTGTAACTTTCATAAGGTCTATCTTGAGTGATCTGACCTTGTCCTTGAGCATTACCTTGAAAAGGAGGTTTATTTCCTTGTCCAAACTAATTATAAGGCTGATAGGGTCTTTAAATTTGAAATTTTTGCCTTTTGAGGGAAACCAATTGATTATTAACACTTTGGATAAACTCTTGACTTCATGAATCTCATTTGTGGGAGCAATGGTAAACCTTTCTTCACTAGGTAAAGGAGCCAAGGTAGGTAATGCAACTTGACTAGGAGGCTAAAAATTAGGAAAAAATGGCATTGGTGGCTTGGGAGCAATATTCCCTTCTTAAACAAGATAATTATTAGAATTGATGGATATCTCATAGGTATTAGGGAGTGTATTCCCACCCATGGATTGGATCATCATGTCTGAATCACTATTCAATGCTTTTAGATAGTACAAGAAGGCATAGTTTGGAGTAAGTCTCACAAAGGTTGGGATCCTATTCCATGTTTTTCAAAATTTAGTGTTAAAATTTTTCATTAAATCTTGTGGTTCCCTCTTGATAGTGTTAAATTGATTAGCTAGTGATAGATGATCACTTTTATTTCCAAACCTCTTAGTCAATATATCTCCTAGTTCATCCTATGAACCAATATAATTTTTAGGTAGAATCCCATACCAATATAAGGCTTTCCCTTGAAAGACAATGCTAATAAACTCATGGCCACATTATATTAGGTGATATTATGGATATTTCAAAAGTTTTATATATTTATAATGTGGTTAATGGTAGTAATAGGACCTTCTCCACTAAAATATTGAACACTCTTGAGGGATGCTCCAAGAATTTGGTCATATTGGGCAAGATTCAAAGTAGATGATCTGGTGAAGGATAAAAAAAGGTTGGTTTTTATCCATAATTCAATTTTAAATATTATTATTATGGGTTGAACTAAATAATAACTTAGACTTCTTAGACACCAACTCTCTTGAATAAGGATGAGTATTCACAAACCTAAACCTTTTGATAGAATACAAAGACAATTGCACAAACTCAAAGGGTAGACCTATTTGTCACATTTGGAATTTAAATTAGTTTTATATTATCAACCAAAGAGTTAAAAACTTTAGTGGAGTTTCCAGGCACTGAATGTAGATGCTCTTTTAGCTACAACTATGCCAACACCAACACCAATCTTGGATAATTTTCTAGGACTTATAGTCTCACCAGGTGTGCCAAAAAATGTTTTCACTTGGATTTAAACCCATTAAAAATATTAATATCTCTCCTCAACCAATTGGCATAATTAAAACATCTATCTTGTTATGGGTGACAATTTTGTGAGATGAATTTCTAGAAGGGCTAGTTCCCTTGATACATTATTTGAAGTACTTTCTTGCCTATAAATTTTGGATGAAAAGGGTTGAGAAAACAAATAATAAATATATAAAAGGTGATGTAACAATGTTTTATTATCTCCTATGAATTTAACTTATACTACTTAGAGATAAACAAGGTTTATTTCACACAAGACTCACAATTCAAGTTACATTATCACATCAGTGTTTCATAAGCTATGTTTAATAAGGTATTCAATACTTAAGAGAAAAAATGAATAATTATTTGAGATAATAAAATTGTATACCAATTAAAATACACTCCTACACATTAAAATGACACTAAAAAAGTCCTGTAATAATAATTCTTATGTACACTTGGTGAATAATCAAGGAAAACATGTTAGAAAAGATGATCTTCTACTAGTCAAGACCAACAAGATTACAATAACACCCAATTTTTCAACATGTAAGTAGTAAAAATCAATTTTTTATTTCTTAAATATTCAATAAAGTGAAAATTTGGATGGGGTTTCACCATCAACCAATGGAGGCTACTCAAAAGATCCAAAAGAGTCCATATTTATAGCCATTGAGAGAGAAACAAGATAAAGGAATTCCAAAGGTCACTTGGACACTTTTAAATATAATAAGAGGTTAAATTTTCATAATAAAGAGATTTTAAACAAACTATGTAATGTTATGAGCTCCAAATGTCCATACAAATCATGAAACTGGTGAAAAGTGGCATAAGACTCTTAGTCTTGGCTTAGAAAATTGCCTTCATCATTTGGAGATGTTTGAACATCCTACCACTAAATAAGGATAGGTATAATTATTTGGATAATATTTAAGGTATTTAGGAATGAAATTCCATGCATTGGTTGCATTCCTACTCATCTTTAAACTCCTAGAAGGTAGTTATCATTATTTATAGTTTTAAAAACTCCATTCTCAGTCACCCCTTACACTTGGCCTCAAAAATGCCTTCATTTTTCCATTAAAATACATGGTAGGGAGTTAATGACACTTTTTAAGGCTATACATGGCCTTGGAATTCTCAAGTACACCTTAAAAAGGGTCACACTTATAGTTTTCACCCTTGTGTCCACTATGCCAGTTTTGACTGGTTGAAAGGAAGGAAATTATTTGAACACTTATAAGATTTTATCAGCGTTGAAATGAATATTAGGGGTTATATAAATTATATTTGTTTCCTCCAAACTTGATCCCATCCTTTGAAACCTTATATAACCTACACAACAGAAAAAATGGTCAAAAATACCTTATTTTGCATGTTATCCCTATAATTCCATACATCTCATCTTAGTGGTATATATCATAAGATATTCCTATACATGATAAAACATATTTGATTTCTAAACTATGTCATTTGTATATTTTCCAAATCTTGTTTTCTCCATCGGGTCCTTATTGAGGGTTTAGTAGGGTTTTGAGTAGTTTATGGTCTTAAGCTTTGTTATTAAAACTCTGATGTTTAACCTGACTTAAAATTCCAAAAATTTTATTCAAATGTACCCTAATAACCTCTCCTAGTCCCTTTTTCTCCCATGTAAAACCTTGGAAAAGATCTGAGCATTTGAAAACACCTCTTTGAGATTGATTCTATTGCTTTTATGGGTTGTGCTCCTTTTGTGACATAAATTTATTTTCAATGGGTTTATCTACATAATATTAGTTACATCATGTTTATATACACCTATATAACCTTCCTCAATCATTTGGCACTAGGTCTTCCCAAAACGTAATAGGTCTAATAGGCACCTTGATAGGTTTGATTTCTAGGACTGATATCATGTAGTTATTTTGGTATATTATGCATATTTACACCTAATTTGAGCTTACCAAGCCACTAAATATCCCTCTAATCTCCCTACTTCATCTTCTTTTCTCATTTGCCAACTAGGCCTAGTGGAGGTTTACTTAGTTGGATTATATGCATGAGTAATTTGGTCACCCTGAGGAGTATAATATTGATATATTTATTTAATGTAATAAATTTTAATTAAATTAAAATTATTATATGTTTCCATGAGGTTCCCAAATCTCCATGTCAAGTCTTTCTCTCATTTTGCACACACTAGCTCACTTTGCGAAAGTCTGATTTTCCTAGACTGGTTGACCTATGAGACAAAATAGTGAGGTATATCCCTCATCCCCATATAAAATTGAATATTTTGGGATATTTTAAAATTCATAATGATAATTTATACCCGTTTATTTTCCTTATTCCATTATTTTGGTGTCTAACCAACTCAAAATGTCCAAAAAATGCCTCTAAAAGGCCTATTTTCTTGCATTTTCTCAAACCCTCTTAATAGTGACCTTTCTAAGCCAAACCAATATATATATGTGTATTAATTTTTTTAAAACTTTAAATTAATTTTAACGAATCTTATAACTCACTTAAACAACCCATTTCCTCTTGAATTCTCATACTTGCCTATTGAGCAAAGAGGATTCCTAGCTTATTATATAGACTATTGCCCCTTTAACCAAGTAGGGAAAGAAGATGATCACTTTGGTAGGATTTTTGGATTTTATAAACAATAAAATAACTATCATTAACAATTATAACTTGATAATGACCTTCCTCCATTCCATATACAAGTATGCTCCTTTACCTCACCTTCATGTTTCAAGAATGCAACATAGTTGTTGTAGTTAAGCATAGGGGTACAATAGGTCTTTTAGGTTTGTTTCATCATGATTATGATTCATTAATTTATAATTAACTTTAATTATATGACCACATTATATTCATAAAATTTAAACTCTTTTCAACCCTACCTATATACCTTGAACTTCAAGACTAAGCCTCTCTAGGTGCTGACTGAGACACTCTCATATAAGTGACTATTTCCTCACTTTGAACATTGTTCATGATGAGTGAAGAAATTAAAGAAACTATTCATAATTTTCATGAAATAATTTTCAATTCTAAAAACAACTCAAATCTACCAAACACCTCAACTGGACTTTACCTACAAACATGGTGAATTATTGATTGTCCTTATCATTCAAAAGAAGCACCTGTAGGGGTGGTCTCTTTCTTAGTTCTAAAAAACTACATACAAGATATAACTAAGATTTAAAGTCACTTTACTATATTATAGATCATTTATATCATGATTTTCATTCTCATGAACATTTTAACCACAAGATTGAGTATTTCCAAACTTGACTGAGGAACCCAACTCTTCATTTCATGTAAGTGCTTATGTGCTTACTTGGGCTTTGGTCCTAGTGAATAAATACCATACATGAAGCCTTGAGGTAAATTATAAATTCATGATATATGTTTTTATGTTTATACAAAGTCCAATTCAAGTAACCTAACCTTCTCATCTCTATCAACATCATCAATTGTGTTGGGCTTGATAAAACCCTGTAGGTGCTTATTCTCCTTAGACTTGGTTATAGTGAAAGGTTCATTGAATCCATTTTGAAGTCACACACCATGTTATTTAACCAAAAATATTCTTTGTAATCCTTAAAAAACCGTTTTAACCTTAAAACCAAGGTCATTTCCCTATATTAAGATGTTCTTCCTCTAAACCCTACCTGTAGGTCAATATATACAGAGTGTACAAACTAAGAGTGTCCATGTAAGGTAAATAAAAGTCCATTTATTATTTTGAAGATAATTTCAGGTTATGAGTTTCCCTTGAAGCATTTTAAACCAATACCAAAGTTGGTATCACCTAATATGTGTAATCTAGATCATAAGGTCACTTTTGGGTTTAGGCCTATAGATATCTATACCTGAATTCAATGGTTTTATAGGCAACTTTAGGCCTCTTACTAACCAATCTCCATTATTGATCTATCCCAAATATTTTACAAGGTATGGGATACAAAAAAAATCTATTAGGCTACCTTAAAACCACTTTCCACCCTATCATATGTTAGTCATCAAAACCCTCCTAACCTCTATTTTACCCTTTTAGGGACAAAAGGTCTGAAATAGTCCTTAAGCTTTTCAACATGTTATACAACTCTTTTACTCTCTATACACTTTCTATGGGTCTATAAAACTTCTTTGTCATGCCGCAACCTTGAGTAGGTATTTGGTTTTTTCTTTCTTTCCATGAAATAACTTTAGCACCCTGCTCAGCCACCTGTAGGTGAATACTTTGCTACACTAATAGTGAGCTAGGTATGAGCAACATGAAACTTCCTATGAATGTGAATTTTTTATGCTTCCATTAGGAATGTAAATTCACCTATATAAATTCTAAGAGGTTGTAAAACATACTTTGTCCTTTCACACTTTAGTATGATGTTAGCAAGGATCTGTAGGTGTGCATTAGGATGTTTTATGCAAGTAAGACATAGAATTAGGAAAGAATGTGTCAATGAATAGCTTTAAAAACCACTAAAATTCATTTTTAAACCTTTAAAATACATGGTATTCATCAATAAAAACCTATAACCAACTCAAACATGTATTCCCCAGCATGAAAAACACATGTATATACTTTAAATATAATAGATAGGGGCATCTCATGACTAAGGTAGCATAGTGGATGACCTTATGACTATAATTGCACCTTTTCCAAGAATATATATGAAATATATACAACCCATATTGGATTAGATAACTATAATACCCTGATTAAAACTCCATGGATAATTTGAATAAGCTCATACAGATGACTGCAAGTGAAGTTGGGAAATGAGTTGACAATGGAGGAAGACAAGCTTGAAAACAACCTAGGAGATAACATGGTGAAACCAAAACATGGAATGAGGTTTTAAAATGATCTAAAAACTTGTGTAACACCATTTAATATCTATATGAGACCACTATAGGAGAACACACTCAACAAAAAAAGCACTTTAGCTAAAACTTCACATAGTGACACCCTCTTGCAAAGTGAGTTATATTGCTCATAAAAACACCATGAAAGATTAAAATAAGAGTGGTAAAACTATAATAAGTAATTAAACATCATTTTTATCCCACCTTAGTAATTTTTTTATACATAATTTCTCAGAATGAAGCAAAACTTATAGGGTGCACAAAATAGCTAGCAGATTTACATAGTCAACTTGTTATCAATGGTTTATAAAGAATAGTTGATAAATATTTGAAATATTGATATGAAAATTAAATTATCTAAGTATAATATCATCTAAAAAAATTATTTATCCTAAAACCTTATGAGTTATCCATACCAAGCAAAAACCTGCAAGTCACTTTTATTTACCAAAAAAGGTGAAAAGAAGTAGAACTATTTTGGCATTAAAATGAAACTTGTAGATAATTTAAAACATGTATCTAAGAATAGGGAATCTTAAGAGTCACATTTAAAAAATTTCCAAGTGTCATGCTTCCCAAGGAGGTCATACAAGTGCCATTTTCTTCTCCTTTCACTAGAAAACTACATTTTCTTCTGCATAACCTATCATCTTTCAATTTTGTTATTTAATTAAGACTTATAGGGACACATGGGGAATTCAATAATATTTTTTAACCTTAAAATTTCATAAAAAACTTGTAAAAAATATTAAATTCACTTTTTTTACCACTAAAATGACTCAAAAAGACATGTTGGCTAATGAAATTCATGACCAAGGCTAATAAATCATTAAATGACATTAAATGACCTATTAACCACCTCATGAAAATATATTATTCTCTCCAAAACATATATAAAACAAAAATTTTACCTAGGGGTGCCCCAATTTGACCCAAAGGTCAAATTTGATCAACACATACCTTAGTGTGTAAGACACACTTTGTCTTTGAGTTGCATACTTAAATCATGCATAACACTGTACTATTTCATAAACCCTACAAGAACACATTAATTATTTATTATTTTCCTTTGAAAAATATTTTTTGAAAAATTGAATTTGAACATTTGAAATTTTTTAATTTGAATTGAATCTTTCTAAATTTAAAATTTCTTACATTTGAGTAATTTGAAAAATGAAATGAGGGTATGGAATTAATACACATGAATGTGTGACAATCATGAAATGATAGTATGGAATGAATACACATGAATGTGTGACAAACATTCTCATTTTTATGACATTTCATGGTGATGAAGCTCCCTTAATACATTGGAGAATGGGTGCCACTCATATAGCACTTGGATAATATGGTTCCATATCCAAACAATTAGATAAAAATATGGGTGACCAAACACAATTTGCATTTTCTCTTTTTAATTGAAATTGTCTCTCTTTGAAGAATGTTTGAAATTTGATTATGTTTTTAAATATTTGATTATGCTAGAGTGTTTAGTGACATCAAGTCATGCATTGTGTAACTGAACTAAATCAATCACTACATACGGATTTTAGATTCAATTACAACATCTTGATATTATCATGGTATATCTTGGTGTATTAAAATATGATCATAATATAATGAATTACACCCATACTCCTATCATGATCAAAATACTATGGCATAAACCTATTATTATACCCATACTGTAATTGATTTTTTAAAGCTATATGTGAATGATCATTGTAATTTTGAACTTGTTTAATTGTGTGAATTATCTCCTTGAAACTGAAATAGAAGTGCATATGCAATGGCATATGCCCCCAAAATGTGTACCACTGATGAAATTTGTAAATTTTGAATTGCAATTGTGTTCATGATTGGATTTATATATTTTAAAATGGTTTTTCTCATACATGAAAATCATACTTAAGTTTCCCCATTTTGAGGTGATGGAATTTTTTATTTAAACATGAAACATAAAATTTAACTTAAAACATTCATAGTGAGATGTTCTCATTGAAAATCATAGCATATGAAAATGTGTTAGCATAGTAAGTTTTGATTTGTGTATAAAATGTAAGAGGCAAGGTATATGTAATGTATCATTGAATCTCATAGAATTATCATGTTAGTATGTTATGAGTGCATGATATGGATCATGACACTTATCAAACTCATTGAACTCAACAAGAACACACACAAAAAAACACAAATGATATAAATGTTTACATAGATGGGAAAAGTGCTAAAGAAAAAACATGTTCAAATGTCCCAAATCACATGCATTTACATTATAAATTTGACAAACAAGGAATGTTCAAATTTCACACACAAAGGGCCAAGGGCCAAATCAAGGACATGTTCAAATGTTTCACACAACACACAAGATATTATATAAATGCATTAATAAAATTGTCTCGCATAGGGGTCAAGGGTAACCATAATAGACAACAAAAGTTTTAATCTACTATGTAGAAGTAATCTACATCAATATAACATAAATTTAGAAAAGGTAATCTAAGTTATAGATATGTTTATAATTATATCCTATAAAATAACATGTTCATATAAACTATGTAAGATAGAAATGTTATTAAAATATTTGTATCAAATTGAAAGATCAATAGTATAGGGTTATATAATGTTAACAGAAGCATAATGTCCCCAACTTGGAAAGGTAAATGTGTAGAGGAGAATCAAACATCTAAATCTCTGGACATGAATGTATTTATTGCACAACACTTTATATATACTCATGAAATGCATGTATGATAAATAAATAATATGATATATACTCATCATGAGATAAATAACATATTTCTAAGATGTAAACTAGATTTTAAATCATGTTTAGGTCCTAATTTTCTATTTTTTGATATTTTGAATGTTTTTTTTAAAACTTTGACATTATATCAAAAATAAAAAGGCTAAAACTGATTGAATCAAAGTGTCTAAAATAGAATAAGGTAATAAATATTTGAATATATTGTTACATATATTTATAATAGTAATGTAATTATAAATATTAGTAAAATGAAACATGATAAAGATGCCCCCATTATGAAATTTGGAAGCATGCAATAATAATAAGAGTATAAAATATGGTGAATGTACACTCTCATTTTTATAAATATACAAGTGTCTAAAGATGTCCCATGTTCTATAAATTCATCATGAAAAAGAGGATATTTTATATTAATAACAATGTTTTTTTTTTACTAAAATTGACTAAGACAAATGAAAAATAGAAGTATTAAGGATCAAGATTTTGAAAAAGTAATTTATAGGAAGAAAATTTTAAAGGACAATATCATCTAGTTAAGATAGTAGTGATAAGTGATTCTGTATAAGTTTGACATTCTATCTGGGATAGAAATGAGTTTATGCCAATGTATATTATAAAAAGGGATAGGAACATGGCCTATTTAAACATAGTTTCTTCATGTTGGAGCTAATCAGATATGGAAGTTGAAAAATAAGAGGTCTAAGAGGCCAAATAAGTCAAAAATAAATCCAAGGTCATAGAATAAGGGATCAAGTGATCCCAAGTGAAATAAAATTGAAGAATAAGATGCATTAGTCAGAAAATATGTATAGTCAAATCTATATGTTTTGGATTTTGATTGAGTCTTTTTGAGTTTTTTTATAAATACACAAGTTATCTAATGATGTAATAAGTATTAGTATAAATTTAATTAGTAATGAGTGGTAGACATATTACCTTAGTTGAGTGAAAAATATATAGTGTGCTAATATCAAGATTATAATGCATATAAAATTTAGTAATAAGTCTATCTGAATGACCTTGTATGTGAACTTAAGTAGGATATATGAATATAGGAGGTATAAGACAACCTAAAAACTCATGATATTATACATAAAATTATTCCAATTATTTTATATTTTGAGGCATATGTGTAGACACTATTTTATGCATATATACTACCTAAGTTGTGTACACTTGGAAAACTTAGGCCTTGGTTATTCCTCTCAGTTCTAGACCTTTCTCACTTCTTCAAGTCTCACATATAATCTATCTTGTGACTCTTGGCCTATATATTTTTTTTATCAGTTTTAGGTTGATGACATATATCTTCTATCTTGCCTAAAATGCTTAAAATGTACTTATCTTCCACATTTGCAAGTTTTAAACTTGTACCTATTTCATTTATCGTTGAACACTAACATCTAGGATAGACACTAGAATCACATTAGTTTCCTAACCTGATTCAAGTGTCCAATGCCATAAATTCATCCAATTTACAAATGAAGCATATCCTAATGGTTGGCCTAAATGGTCTAATGTAAGTTACCTCTCTAAAGGGATTGATATAAATACAAGATCAACCCTCATTCATTCCTAGCCTATGAAGATCTGGAAACATGATAAAATACCAAGTATTCATATCAAATATAATTTAAAGAGCATTCAATTGAAAAAACATTCCCTATTTTGATACCAGTCATAGGTACAATGCATCTATAGGTATGAAGTATTAAAGGAGTAGCCCAAGAACTTGATTTATAAACCTACAAGCTAAGTCATTATTGTACTTGATTTTTTTTGAAGTAGATAATAATATGGGGGGGGTGTTGAATTAATAGACAAAAATTCATATTCAATTTCAAGCATCATTTAATGAAGCATATTGAACTTGATCTAGCAACAACATCATGAAAACACATACATCCAATGCATGAAGAAGAGCATAAATCACATGAACACATCATCTATGTGGGAAAGACTCATAAGAGATAAAACCCAAAAAACCCTATAATATGGATTATATTCATATAATAACAATAATAAAATTTAGTGAGACACCCATCCCACAAGGAGATATAACCCCTATCTAGCTGAGCACCCACACAACTAGACTTTTACAAGCTTCACCTTGTAAGGAAGAACCAAACCCATATGAAGCTAAACATCCACTTAGATAAATTAATATTATCTCCACCTCTTATTTTATGTCAAATACACCTGATTATGGAATCTTCTTGATTGTACTCTTCACCCCTTAATTTCTCCTAGACAACCTCTAGGGCTTACTCACTCATTTTGCCTATTCTAGGATCATTAGGTCAAATGACCTATGTATAGCTACATAAAATTTATCAAACAACCATGAATTATCCTATTCACTCTCTAATGGTCCTTAATCACATGTACCTTCTCTTTCAAAGGTTCTCTCCTTCACCTAGTTCCATGCTTTCTCAGCTAACACAAATAGGCTAATTAGGCCTTGTACTTGTACCACTCTCTTGGTCTAACCCATCTTGTTCAGACAAGATGATTCACACACATGTCTTAAAATTTTAATATGTATCCACTCATGTTACATGGATGAGACACTCCACTCTATAGGTTGGCCAAAGTCCTTAAGACTCAAAAGCTCCATTAGGCCTAGAAATATAGAAAACACTATCTTCTAGAATGGAAGCATACTATAAATTTTATCTCATAAAAATATTATTATATAAAATTTATGGAACTTAAAATAAATTTTAAACACCTCCATGTACCTTAAAAACTCCAACACAATCCAATAAGCTTCAATAACATCACTGCTAAAAGACTACTTAGAGTCGCTAGTGCACTCAAAAAATTATCTTGATAAATTGAGATAGAAACATGTCATATCAACTCAACTAAGATTACCCAACCACTTAGGTAGATGATTAAATACTTAAAAAAACTCATATTTTTCTTTGTAAACAATAATAGATAGTAAATAACCTCCAAATCACACCTATAATAGGACCACTTAGACTGGTCACACACAGTCAAAATATAGTTAAAGAATTTTGACTCTCCACATCTGATCAGGGACAAATAATGACATAAAATTCCTTATTGTGATATTTTTATATGTTTAAATCTACATACTCATTTTATTATTAAACTCAACTCAAAAATCTTCCAACACACTTCTGCAAAGTGGTCACTCAAACTACCAGTGCATCCAAAAACATGGTCAAGAATGTTTAGATCAAAAGTACACTTTTACCAAAACACTATGACAAAAAAACACATGTATAAACACCTCATGACCTTAGGGTCAACATAAATCTCATTATTATCTTAAAATCAACATTTACAACCTCAAAATATTCTTTCTAAGAAGCTCACTTAGAGCCACCAAACACTGTCAATAACCAGTCAATAAACTTTGACTTTATATAATAGTATGGGCACAAAAATGATATATAAATACATCAAAGTGGTATTAAAAAATAATTATCACACATTAAAATATTTATATCATATTCTCTAATGGTATTTTTTCTTTAACAAACTATTCTCACTGTCATGGGTTCTACTGTCTTGTCTTACATAGACTGGTCACTTTATAAGCTCCTTCTAGCTAGTTTATGGACACCATCAAAAATTTCCAAAAAATGTAAAATAATTAATAGATCTTAAAAAAATTCCCTAATTTATTTTATCCAACCCTACTCATTTATAATTTTTCCCTAAACACTTATTCACTTGACTGGCTTTTTCTCACTGTTATCACAGTCTGTAGATTTATCATCTAGATAACTTGTATGCTCAAAATGATTGACATAAATCATGAAAATTTACAAAATGATTAAATATAAATAAATAATAAATATTTACCTTAAAAATACAATATATTTCATATTTTTACTTAGTCAACCCTTCTTATAACACAAAATTCTTTATAAACAAACATATTTTTGTACCTTTTGCTCACTACCCCAATACACCACTACCACATGGATAATCTTGGAGGAGTTCTCTACACAATACAATAGTAAAAAATTTTAAACCAAAACATTTTTGTAACTAAACTTTCACATCTTTCTAATCGCTCCACTATAAGAGTTTATAGGATGGTTTTGACTAGTTTACATTCTTAACGAATGTTCATAAAGCTCTATCCTTAAATCCACTATAAAATACTTTGGAAACATTCTTAGGTAAATTTTTAAAATCTCCCAAAAGGCTCAGGTCACCATGAAAATCATACAAATGCTAATGAACATCTCAACTACCTTCTTGGGCTTAGAATCCTTCATCTTCCATGCATAAAATACATTCCAATGTACTATATTATGTTATATTACTCCTTAGGACGTGAAACATGGTAAAAAAATTTGAACCAACCTATCAAACCTAATTTCATTATTAAATGATCTTTTTTATCTTTATAAATCACTTTGGTACTTCATTTAGACCTCACTAAGTCTCTATGCACATACTAGGTCTTAACCTTGACCTTGTTACCACCTTGAAACCTCATTAAATGCTCTCACCACATTATAAGCATGTCACAAACATTCATGGCATGATATGAATATTCCAAACTTATTATTTCTATCCTCAACAAGATCAACATATTAGGCTACCAAGGCTATGCCACTCCATAAGGCTATTAGGCCTATGCCAACATACTATTCACATAATTGTATTTTCTTTTAGACCTTAAATAACATCAACATGTTATAAAAAATATGTCAACCATCAAATTTTTTTACCTTATCTCATATGAATCCAAGCCTAATCATCATGCCTCATTAGGCCACCTACTCAACTTCATTCTCACATGCACCAATACTGCCTTGCACAACTCCAAGCTCAAGCTTATCCATACATTAATGACATCACCACTTTGTCATTACCTTTGACATCAATGCACACATGTCATCATCCTTTGAAATTAATGACAACACACTTACCAATAATTTCCCCCTTTGTCATTGATATCAACCTCTTCTTCTCCTTCTCCCCATTTGCCATTAATAACAAAGTGGAATATGCTCCTCTCATTTTCATTAACATATTCCTCTAATCTTAGGACCTATCCTCTTACATATATCCCCCTTTATCTATGCATGAATATTTAATACAACCTCCTCCTCACATAATGCACATCTCTTCAAGCCTCTCAAACTATTTGAGTTAGCTCCCCCTAACTCCATCCTATATCTGATAATATTCATCTTCAACAATATTTCCTTAATGAATAGACAATGAGATTAAATGTCCCATACTACCCTCATATTACCAATATGTCTCGTGGAGAACTAACCAACATAGATTCTCTCCTTCTTGATTTCTATTGATCTATTGGATCAAATAAACCACCTCAATCAGGGTTTAACAACTTCAAAACATAACATCAACAAGCATTGAATGATCCTTAGATCATTCTCCCTATCTAAAACATCTCATCTACAAGGAAAAAAACTAAAGGCAACTTCTAAAACAACATTCTCTATGTCATAATCACATTGGTCTTAAAAGACAAATATTTAACTTACAAACCTTTGTCCTAAATATTACACTTTAGACCCCTTTTTGAGCTAAAAATACCATATTTCCTAGATGATAAAAACTATCCATAATGTTATGAAAACATAAAACACTTCAACTTTATTATTTACAAGCCATCAAGTCTCAAAACACTACCAAGTACCCTTACAGACAACATGTAGTCAGTACTAGGTTCAAGAGACCTTATTCACTTTGAGGAACCTATAATATAATTTTAAATCTTTAGATATGAAAATATAATCTCAATACTATTCTACCATCATTCTCAAATCACCTTTAGTCCTTTAAACATATGAACTGCATCTCTTTTACCAAAAAGTCATTTGTCTTAAAAGACCAATCTTCAACTTTCATAAGAACTCAAAACCCTACTTATGATGAGTTAGAGTTTGTTATCCTTAGAATATTTAACCATTTAAAATAATTTAAAACATACCAACATGTTCCTTCAAGACCTTACGAGGTCATCTTGGCATCAAGGAAGCATGACATCTCACAAAACAACCTTTAAGGGCACTACTACAATATTCTTCATTCAAATCACTTAGCATATTGATATGTTATAGGAAAACAACATCTAAATAAAATTAAAACCTTATTCATATTTTATTAAACATGAAAAATTACCTCTTATTACCATATAAATTCATCAAGATTTCACTTAAACCATTAGACATTATTGACATATCCTTAAGAGCACTCTACAATAATTTTTCAAGTTCAACTAGAAACATGTCATGCTATAGAAAAAGATAATATATAAAACATAATAAATACTTTCAAGGAAAAAATATCATGTAAAATTACTCTTTAAATAATACTTGGTCATTTAAATCCATTTATATCCATTCTCTATCAAAAAGGCATTGATCATGAAGACCCATTTTTAGCTCATAGACCCTTGTCTTGAACTTGTCATCTTGGAAACTATCATGTAATCAAACATACATCATAATAATGAAAATATTTGAATAAAATATTGTACTTAAACCATCCAATACTCATAGAGCCTCAAATAACACGAATTAATTATTTTGTCTTATAGAGCATACCTTAGGGTTTGTATTCGTAACTCATCTTGAGACCCTTAGATCATTGCCTTTCACCTTTTGAGATAATTATTCCTTTTAAGATTCAAATTTACCATAATAAAAGCATATAAAAATTAGATATGACGTTTAAAATACTACCACATACTTTTATCCATCACCTTGAGCTCTAGAAAAATCAAACTACTCAACAAGTCATACTAGTCTATTATTTAGAAGAAATTGAGTCACATTCATCTTTCATAAGTATTTTCTTGCACAAATTTTCACTTTAAGATTTAACTCAATGAACTAGTCCTTTTCATACACTTTTTTCCATTTTTTATGAGTCTTCTCTATGCATAGATATACATGAAACATTCACTTTCACTTATAAATCTTCATTAGCTCTCATATCTTCTTTAGGTCTCAAAGAGATATAAATCCAATTACCCTATTTGAGAGTCCTCAAATCTCTCACATACACTATCAAGGCACCATTAAGCCTTATTTATCCATTAGGTCTCATGGATACCTAATATTAATATCTCTCTATTTTGCTTAACATAATCTTTCTTGGATAGAGCTGATCAACTTCAAAAACATGATAAATCAACTCACCTATGGTCCTATTAACAATACGCAGCTTGTCTTACTTGATGACCAATTCATTATCTAATTATAGACCTCTAAAATTCAATCCACCTACACATACTTGTACTTATCATTATTTTTGACCAAGAGACCATATTCAATAAACACTATCATACAACTCAGGTTTGATCTTGGATTTGGATTCAGTATAGTCTTTCTTATTTGACATTGTTAGTGCCATCATGTAGACCTCTATGCATACTTCAACTCTGATCTTCGTAAATTTATCCATCACTAAAAATAATATGAATATTTCCTTCAACATAACTCAAGCTACTTAGTATCACATGTAGGTTATGAAACCTCCTCCAAAGGTCTAACTCTGATACCAATTGTTGGAAGTGTATGCAATCAGAATTACATGATGTACATGAATTAATCTTAGATCAGATAAGATAGAGCACACTTACACTTATGGTTGGGTATACACTTGTTAAGTGGGAGAAAGACAAATTTGGGGATCCACTATACCTGATTATGGGATCACTTGTATCACTTGTCACAACATATCATGCAAAGAAGGGTCCCAAAGCCTATAGTCTAACATAATCACACAACAACCCAAAAAGAATCCTATGATTTAATATTTCACTTATGATAACAAACAAGAAAGTAAAGTATTATAATAAAAATAAATTTAAACTAATCTAGTGCACACCAAATCTTGTGGCACAATGTAAGGGGTTAGATGTAAAGCAATCAAATATGTATAGGGATCTTCAAATAAAGTAAGGATGAGTAACACCCTAATACATAGAATATGAAGAGTAATATTATTCAAGCCAACACTTATGCTAATTATATCTAATAAAAGAGAGGAGAATAAATTTAGAATATACTTACCTAAATGTGAACACATCATGATTCAATCTCTCTCTTGGCCAATGGGGGTTTTCAAGAGGTTGTTATGGTTCATAAGGATCACTTTATTAGGCCAAAACATCTAAGACCTATCCGCAATACTATATTCTCCAAAATAAAAAACCTAATATAAGACTCCTCAAATATAATGTTGGAAGAGAAAATTTTGAATAAGTGTGAGAAAATAATAACTCTTTATTGCATATTCTAATAATGACCGAAATGACCTTGTATATATAGGAGTATCTCACCCTAAAATCATTTTGAAACATCAATTGTGACCTAGTTGACCTAGCACATTTTTGGGATAATGCCTAAATTTTGTGCTAGGTTAGCCAAAAGGCTAACAAACCTAAATAACTAAAGTGACCTTAAACTAAACTAGGTCCACTAGGTTGACCTTGTTTGTTGAGTAGGTCAAAAGGGTACAAAATAAGGAAAAGAAGGATAGAAAGAGGAAAATACTAGAGGAGTGTGAAAGGGAGGATAAATAGCTTAGGGAAAGGTTTTATGAGATTAATTGATTGGATATAATATATAAATAAGGGAAAATAATCCTAAAAAGCACCAAAGGTCTACTCACCCCTTTCTCGGTGTACCCCTTAAGGCATGCACTTAGAGAGATTGAGTCACAATGGGTTCCTTCAAGATGTAAATCATCAATATTTGATAAAACTTAAAAATATTATGTGTATACATGAATTAGATACTAAGGGGGAGGTAATCATTAAACAACAATTCATATTCAATTTTAAACATCATTTCATGAAGCATACATAAACTTGATCTAGTAACAACATCATGAAAGCACATACATCCAAATCATGAATAAGAGAATACATCACATGAACACATCATCTATGCTGGAAAACCTAATGGGGGATAAAACCTATTGAACCCTACAATATTTAATATATTACTATAACAACAATATCCAAATTTAGTGAGACACCCATCCCACAAGGAGCTATAACCCCTATCTAGCTGAGCATCCACACAACTAGCCTTTTGCAAGCTTCACCTTGCAATGAGGAACCAACCCCATAGAAAACCATGCACCCACTTATGTAAATTGATCTAAAATCCACCTATGATTTTTTTTCAAACACACCTAATGATGGACTCCTTTTTATTTCACTCATCACACTTTAATCTCTCTTAAATAACATATAGGGATTACTCACTCATTCTACCTCTTCTGGGCTCATTAGATCCAATGACATATGTTTACAACTAAATAAACTTGTTTATAAAATCATTACTGATCCTATTCACTCTTTTATTTTACTTAATTACCTATACCTTCTTTTTCAAAGGTTCTCTCCTTTGCTTAGCTCCACACTCTCTCAACTAGCACAAATAGGCCAATTAGGCCTTATACTTATACCACTCTCTTGGTCTAACCCATCTTGGTCATCCAATCTTATTCCCAAACTTGTAATAAACTATTAATATGTCTCCACACATATTACATGGGTGAGATACTCCACTCCATACGTCAACCAAAGTCCTTAAGACTTAAAACATCCATTAGGCCTAGAAATATAGAAAACACTATTTTATAGAACTGAAGCATACTATAATTTGTATCTCATAACCATATGATTAGATAAAATTTAAGGAACTAAAACATACTATAATTTGTATCTCATAACCATATGATTAGATAAAATTTATGGAACCTCAAATATATATGTAACACCTCCATTTTCCTTAGACACTCCAACATAGATCAATAAGCTTCAAGAACATCACTACTAAAAGACTACTCAAGGTTACCATTACACTCAAAAAACTATCCTGATAAACTAAGATAGAAAACTATCATATCAACTCAACTGAAAAAACCAAAACACTCAGGTAGATGATCAAATACTTAAAAAATATAATAAAGTGTTTTTAAAACAATAACACAAGGTAAATCACCTCCAAATCACACCAATAATAGGACCACTCAGATTGATCACACATAGTCAAAATACAATCAAAGCATTTTGACTCTCCACATATTATTAGGGACAAATCATGACATAAAATTAATTATTATGATAATTTTATACTTTTAAAGGATATCAATACTCATTTTATTATTCAAATCATCTCAAAACTCTTCCAAGACACTTCTGTAAAGTGGTCACTCAAACTACCAATGCATCTAAAAACATAGTCAAGAATGTTTAAATCAAAAGTACACTTTTTCAAAAACACTATGACAAAAAAAACATTTGAATACACCTCATGAAATTATATTAATCATAAATCTCATTATTTTATTCAACTCAACCTCTTCAAACTAAAAATCTTCTTTGTAAGAAGCTCACTCAGAGCCACCAACCATTGTCATTAATCAATTAACAAACTTTGACTTTATACAATAGTATGGGCACAAAAATTATCTATAACTACATAAATGTGGTATTGAAAATTAATTATCACACATCAAAATATTTATATCATATTCTCTAATGGAAATTTTGCTTCATCAAACAATTCTCATTGTCTTGGATTCAACTGTCTTATCTTACAGAAACTAGTTATTAGATTCGGCTGTCTTATCTTACAGAATTTGATGACTATTCCATAACTATTTTCCATATTATTTATTATTTATTCTAAATATAACACAATATTATCATAAAAACCAACTAATTATATTACTTCCTTATCATTTCCATAGATAAATTATTTGTAATTTATATATTTTTACTATCTTAGTCTTATGAATTCAACATATGCCTATATCTAAGTTTAGCATCTAATTAGTTTTTATATATCTCATTATCACCTGTGTGCCATTTCATTTCTATATACCCCTTTAATCAAATATAGGGATAATAATAGGATCACCTAGATCATTTTAGGGTTAAAAAATTAGTGAACCTAATCTTTGAACACCAAACCCTATGAAAATTTGGTTTTTATAACTTTTTATATTGTTGATCCCTAATTTCTATAATTTTTCTATCATATTTCCTTTGGATATCTATGTAAATTATTTCATGGGATAATACCTTATAGTTTTTATGGTTTAATACATTAGTTTCCTTATCAAATATATTAATGTAATTCATATGAATCATGAAAGGGTGTTTAAGCAGAAAAAACACTTGATCTCTCTTCAAAACTAATTTTGTAACACACTAGAATAAGTGATATCTAAACCTAACATCATATGAAGTGGCCTTGGCCTTATTCATAAATAAGGAAACATGTATCCTAAAATTTTTCTATTTGAGCTTCTAATGGAATCCAATATATATATATATATATATATATATATATATATATATATATATATATATATATATATATATATATATATATATATATATGATGATGATGATGATGATGATGATGATGATGATGATGATGATGATGCGTTATATGATACCCAAGTACAAACTGATATAACATTGGTTTTTCTTTTTTATATTATGCAAAAATAAAATACAACATGAATATTATTACCTTTGGGTGTAAGGAAGTCACCTCAAGGATTATCATTTATCCAGACTTACCTTTGATAACGTAATTTCATTCTCACAATCAAAGAACTCAAAATCATCTTAGGCCAAAAGTTACAAAGATAAATAATGAGATTATGAATAAATTTTAAGTATTAGACTTGTTACACAAGTAATCACATTATAAAGGAAGTTTTATGAAAGCATTACATATGATAACCTTACCAAGGAGTGTAGAATCACTACATGTGGACTTCATATCAAACTCTATTAAATGTGTTAAACATAATATAATATTTGAAAAGGAGGATAATATATCCATGGATACTATTCCATTCAAACATGTTGTAATGTTTTAACAAACTAATATTACTACATTGTAATCATATAATCTTGATTATGGTTCTCAATATTTTCTCAAATATGGGTACAAAGGACAAGGATTAGGTAAAAATGAGCAAGGTATAGCTCAACCCATTATTCCTACAAATAATAAAAATTGATAAAGATTGTGTTTTAAAGAAAAAATTGTTACACAATTACAAAAAAATAATGATATTGTCTTATCTAATGCATTAGGGACATATTTATCATGTTTATCTGAGTCCCTAGATTCATTACTCTCATAGATAATAGAGTGTAAGCTTATTTCTCTCCCTCATATTACAGATGTTGATATGAATAGACCCATAACCAAAGGATATGATGAGAATGTTTATTGTGACTATCATTAGGGACCATGAAATTCTACAAATAAATGTTTTTTCCATGAAATACATGATCTAAGATATTATTGAGGACCAAAATATTATATTTGATGATCCTCTAAAAAATATAGTTCACAACCTAATGATCACCAAAAATATAAAATAATATGAATGATTATTCAAAAAATGATCTCGATTCACAAATGGTATATAACGTATAAAAATAATTTTAAAATAAACAAATCAACCAACATCCATACAAACATGATTTGATAATCACATTATTCATTGGTGGTGATTATTTTTGGCATAACCATATTGATACTACATAAACAAAAAATAATGTCAATATAAAACACTTTCAACAGCTTGGTTTTGGTCTTAAAAACTTATAACAAAAGGTCAGTTGGAAAAACTCATTGAGAAACATTATAATACAAATTTCTTTTGGCCCTAAAGTTGTTCAAACACATGTTTGGGTTATGCCTACAATATCTCCATATTCACTTACATGAATAAATATTTTCCTATACCAAATGGAATAAAAAATTGATAAAAATCATCAAGGTATTTCCTTTCCTCATAAAGGAAAATTAATACATATACCAAATGATAACATTACTTCACTACATATTTAAAATGTGAGGAAGAACATGTTATATACATTTTCATCTTATCCAATCATGATGAAACTATGAAAAAGATCCAAATTAAGGTTTTAAGGTTCATAGTTGGGAGATATCGATGACCATACATTGACGAAATCATAGGATGATCTTTCCTCTTCAAAAAATCCAACAATGACAAAAAAAATTAAAAACATTCAAAAATCCAAAAACATTTTCGACACCTACATGTTATACTAACTCTTTGGAATCTATAGTTCCATGTTGCTGGATGGAATATTTAGTTACTCCTACATACACATGTGTGTCACACTTTCACTTGAGTGTGATACAAGCATACACAAATACATGATATATTCTTATTTCAGATGTTGGGCCTTCCCTATACTCATGTCATGTAGACATTAGGGGAATTCACTTCTTTGATCTTGATACACATAGGTTATATGGTTATATGATCACATTTCATTATCATGTTTGAGATTACATATGTACTTACACATAGTATTTGATATTATATACACTTGACATTTTTCTTAGCACATTTGATCCATGGACTACATTTACATATTTATGTTGGTTTATTATGCTTTCATTTATGCACTTCCTTGAGTGTCTTGCCTTGCTATTGTATTCCTTTTTAGATAATTTAAATATGATCCTTTAATTGTATCCCTTATGCCTATGTATAATTTATTTGACATTTATATATGTCATTTTTGTATGTAAATTTGAATATGTCATTATTATTTTTATGGGAATTTGACTAAGTCATGTCCTTTCGATTGTGTAGCATTTAAACATGCCCCTTGTTTGTATTATCCTTAGACCATTACCTTTTGACTTGCTTTAGAGTGATCTTATGTGTGTGATTATTTATTTATTTTACATATACTATTAATATATAGACATTACCATGATCCTTATTGTATACACATAATATTTTCAAACTTTATCAGTTATTGATGATTTCTCTCTTACAATAACCCATCAAGTCTTAATCTATTGAGTGCACACCTTAAAGGGTACACTGAGAAAGGGGTGGGAAAACCATTAGTACTTCACATTATTTTTTTCCCCTATACCACCACTTTATATCAACACAACCATCTCATATACACTTCCCTAAGCTTGAATATTTTCTTACACACTCCTCCAAGTAATTCACCACCTTACGCATCCCCTTTCTAATCCCAAAACCCTTATTTTATGGTTTACAATACACTCTCATCCTGGGCTGACCCTATATTTATTTATTTAAATCACGTTATGGGTTTAGGTTAGCCTTGACTGACCTAGAGTAGGACCTAACTTGTTTTTTATCAAATATTGATACAAATTTGAATTGGGCTTACCCTATCGGCTAAACTTTCAGAAATTTCTAGGGTAATATCCATATATATATACACACACATACATTTCATCACTTAAAAGGAAGAGAATAATAATATTATAGTTCACATCTACTTATCCACCATTCTAATTGAGGAACATGGCTTAGGGTTTCAATAATTTATTTAGAGATATAGATATTGTCTTATGAGGAAGTATTTTAGATGCATATAGAAGCTATGTAGTCTAGAGACAACTTCTCCTTGTTATATTTACATACCACAATAACTCTTGTTAATAACCTTGGTTAAGGGAGAGATTGATGCTTAATGGGTTTGTCTACAAAGGTAAGTATTCCCAACTTTATTCCTCCTTTGTAAGATTAGATAAATTTGCATTTGTAATTATCTCCCATGAATTAGGATTTCCTATACATTGACTTGAGTATATATCTTATAGGCATGTTTACTTTTTATGTTTATTACCCTTGCTTTATGCCACACACTTTGGTGAGCACTAGATTATATTTTACATTGCTTGTCATTTACGTAATGAATATGAAAACATAGGACATAGATAGGGTTATTACATAGTGTTTCTTGACTAGAGGATTTTGAACCCTCTCTAGTAATGTTACTTTGGTAAGAGATCCCTTGGTTAGGTCTAGCAGATTCACCTTAGTCATGGCCCTAAATTTCTAATGTATCAACAATAATGAGTGTAAGTAGTATTTATCTTCTCTAAGATAGGATTGATTAATAGGTCATATGCATTTTCCTTTGTATACATTATGGTGAATTTGACATGAATCAAACCCTTATAGGTTTTATCTCATGCATTCATTTCATCATCATATTATATATTTTTATTTTTGTAGTATTGTATCAAACTTATTAGTATAATTATAATAGTATATGCATAGGTTTAATATAATCACTTTATAATAAATCTATTATATCTATGTAGGTATTCTCCAAATACAAGTGACTAGATCAATCAGCTTAATATAGTCTTCTTATTAAGCTATAAGATTCTATACATAGTCGAGCTAGTCAACCATGTTAACAATTATTTCTTTTTGGCATACAAGTTTGCAAACATAGTTGAGCCAACTGACTCTATTCACATATTCTTTTTTGAAATACATGTTTTAAAAACTTTTTCAGGTTAGTCAACTCTATTCATAAAATATTTAAATCAGCACTTGAGAGACACAACATAAAATTTTACAAACTAAGAATCTTAAAAATCACCAAGATTCATTCATAGCTTCTCTATCATTTTAGTTTTTAACTTACAATACTACTTTTCATGAGTTTTTAGTCTATAAAACTACAACCCTACAACAAACTGGGTCAACCTAGTTGACACATTTATATAGCCTATCTTTTATCTAGAATACATAGTTGAGTTGTTCAATTGTGTTTGAGATATTGATTATGTAGAGTAGAAGCAACCCTATCAATTTTGTTATGTATTATTTGCATATAGTGTCACCTTAATTGGCTATGTACTCTTCACAATGAAGGAATTAATCTGTTTTTTATAGTAATTAGTTTACTTTTCACTTTAGTTACTTGCATGCTTATAATAATAAACATAGATTAACTATGTAGTTTTCCATTTTACCAATTTAGTCACACTATTTTTATCTTTTGCACACACTTACAAATCACTTTACACTAAAAAAATTAAACATTTTTCTTCTGAAGGCCTCCTTGTATTTTATCACCAAGGGGCAAACAAACTTGGTTTTTTGGCCAAATATGAACATGTGGTTGATGGTATATATTGGAAAAGCACCCAAAACCCTTATCATTGAGGAATTGTGAAGTGAGGGGTTATGCCCCAATACCAAGCTAGTACCATTGCTAATATATATCCCTTTCAACTTAAGCTTCGTAAAACTATCCATAGATTACTTTCTAGTTTCTTCTTACAACCAACTCCCCATCACATTAATTCCAAATTTTATTATAACTTAAACAAGACTTAAGAATGACCAAATATTTATAATTTACTTTCAATTTCATTGGTTTCTCTTTGATCATTGTATTTTGTATTGTAAAACTTGAATTATCTATCATTACTTCAAGGTTTATGTTGTGTGTTCTAATTGGATAAATCACATTGATATAATTTCATGCATGCTTCATTTCATTTTCCTAGATATTATCTTGTAAAATATTTCTCTATTTTCAGTAAACTATCATCCTTATCAACATAGTCTCTTATAGACTATTCATCTTGTTTTCCTTTAATACATAATCACCCTTTCCAACTGTGTATCTTTATCTTCTTATTTTTTTTCCTATCTAGTAGTAAAAATTTAACCTATCTGACAGTGTCCTCTTATTTCCTATTATGTTTCCTATCTAGCATTACATATTTAACCTATCTAATTGTGTCTTCTTGTTCTTGATTTTGTTCCTTGTTCTTTAGAACATTATCAATCTATCTAATTCTATATCTTAGTAACTGATTCTTCTCTGAGTCAAATTTCAAGCCTCTTTCCTTCATCATAAAATTCCTATATAAGGATAATACAAAGTTAAATATGATAAAAATGATGAGTCTTACAAATCCTAATAGGTTTTCCAAAATATAGCTTGTGGCTCCCACTTTGGATGAAAGCAATGTTCACATTTCCACTCACATTTCCAATTATTGTATCCCTCCCCATTCATCCTCAATTTTTAATCCTTTTTTCTCCTTATAATATGAGTGCGAGTTAGATTACACATGTGAAATGCTTTTCTTCATTAATGAATTTCCTCAACATAGAGGAAAGGACCCTTCAACCATTTATAATCTTATGATAAGTCCTTAAGTATAAGAACCTCTTTCATCCTTCCCTACCTTCTCTCATAGATTTAGGTTAATTTTTTTATTTTCATCCCAACCTTTTCCTTCTATTTTGTCTCCTTCAAACACAATGACATCTTCTTCTATGACTTCTTCAACCTCCATGACAAATATCTCAATTAACATGGTAGGTTCAACTTCTATTGGGCCTTTTCTAAATACCCATCTCCTTAATCAAGACACTAGTGCATATTTTGATACAATGCTAACCATGTTACTATTGCTTCTTTTTATACAATTACTTCTCATGACACTAGTGCAGTGTATACTACTATTCATAGTGTAACCCAAACCACTAATATCAATACCAATGCATCACATGCTATGCACACTAGTCAAAATACTACCCAAACTCACCAAATTTTATTGAAAACACTCAATAAAATTCATAAAACCAATAATGCAAATTAAATGATGTGGATGCAAAACTATCTCATTAAACTTGAAAATCAACCTCAACAGGTTTCATGGGGAGCATACATTCCAAATTCCCCCAACCCCCACCCCCCTTAGGCATTCCCATGGTAATCTTATTCCTCATCCACCCTTTATTAATAAAATAATCAAACATCTCCAAAATGAACCTATTATACCTCAAATTATTAATATTGACATAGGAGGTATCATACCTAGCATCACCTAAAATGGTTCCACTAATCCCACATTGCACTTAAAGACATTTAGTAACCTCTATAAATATTAGGTCAAATTTAATACATTTGTTTCTACTAAGCTCTTAGCTAAACCACTCTCCAAAGATGTTTTAGATTGGTACAAGCAACTAAAAACCCATTATATCACTGATTGGAAGACTTTGTCAACTCATTAGTATAATAATTTAAAACTAATGATCTTCTTGAGAATAAATTAGCTCACTTTATAAATTCTAAATAACTTGAAACTAAAATGACACGAGATTTCATCAGAATTTGGAATAAATTGTCTAATAAATGTGAGAATAATATGGTGAATGATAACCTCTTTCACTTATTCACTAATTCTCTCTACTCCAACTTATAATATCAAGTTAGGACTCTCTCTCCAATAAATTTGGAATAATCCCTTAACCAAGCTAAGTGATAATATTTTCTCATGCACTAATTTGAACCATCTCAACCTACCATGGGAACTCATATTCTCATTAAAAAAAATTGTTATGCTACTAAAGATGATATTACCAATACCTATGAGATTATTCACAACATTCAAACCATCACTCCCAAAAACACTATGAAACATGCTCCCCATTTAAAAAACACTCCTAATATTACATATTTTCAAACAAACAAAATTAATGTCCACAAACAATTACCCTTATCTGAGCTTCGAAAGCATCTTCTAAGGCCTCTACCATGAGATGTTTATCCCACTCATCCAATGAAATCATGTTATGATCAAACAATTTTTTTTAGTTTCATTAAAGTTAGGGCCACTCTCATGAAACTTGTAGACAATTACATAATCTAGACATGTATTTTATTCTTGGCCTAAACTTTGATCATGAATCACTCGTTTTCAAGCATGAACAAGCATATGACATAATTTTTAAATCCCATGAAACACAAAACAAAAATCAAGCTTTAAATAAAGCTAATTCTCATCTTTCTATATAAAACTATCTTCTTCCCAATAATAAAGATAGCAATGACAAGCCTACTACTACAAAGAATGTTGAAAGTATTATAGACCTAACTAATAATGAATAAAATTTGATAAATATGATTAAAATGTGAAGAGTAGTTGTTTTTATTGACTCTAGTACAACACACACATCAAATCTCTCAAAATTTTTGCATCATTCAAGATACCTACCCATCTCATCTCATGGAGTTAGATCAAGGTGACCTTATAACCTTCCAAGAACCAATTTCAATAACTCAACTTGATCATACCTCTCACACTATCTCTACTCTTCCTCCAACATCTACACACCTAGACAATGTTACCCAACTTTCCAATAGTATTTATTTAACTTAACCATAAAAAATACCTCAATCAACCATCCTAGAACCTAAAGTAAATAAACCTATTTATACCCAACCTAAACCAACTATATCTTACCAACACAAGTTTAAATTAAATTACAAGCCTTCTTCACAGGAGCTCTTGAAAAATTATGTACCTATATCTATAAATCCAACCATGGGTTATGATGAATGGGACCCCATTGTATAAATTTATCATCTCCCATATCAAATACATTTCCTCAAATTAATGAAAACTTACCCCATTATAGAAATTAGATATTCTAATTATTTTTTGAAATAAACATCCCTTGTCTTCCTTTAGTAGGATGTGAAGCTATCTTATCTGTGTCTAAAAATAGTATCCTTCAACAATGCAAAGATATGTACATATATGTTGATGAAACAATGGAAACTTCTCTTTCCCTTAAATTTCCTATCACTTCCATGATTATATATGATATTTTTCTTTGTGTGGATGATCCTCCTCTATTCATTATCATCCAAATCAATGTTATGGAGATTAAGCACACCTTAATTGATGAGGGTTTAGGTATTTGTGTTGCCTCCCTTGATTTCATTAAAACTCTTGTATATTCTTAATTTAATCTCAATTACACATGTAACACATTTCAAGGCTATGATAGAAGTCAAATGTCTTCTTTAGGTTGTGTGTGGCTTACCATTACCATCACTCTTGTCATTGTCCACATGAAAGTTATTAGCTTTAACTTTCCCCTCTTATAACATCTTGCTTTATATAAATTAGACTCATTGTATGAGGGATTTCACCTCGTTTGCATGCCAGTGCATTAAATTCCCCATAATGGTGTTATTTATAAGATTCAAAGAGACACAAACCATTGTAATTTTGAAAAATTCCAAGAACATTGTGTCTTTAAAATTACTACCCTTAAACCTTTGCCTAGTATCCCATTTTAGGAATCTCAAATATTTAATTATCTTATCAATTCTACCTGAGGTTGTAATGATCACCTTGAACTCATTAGTAACATACCACCTAACCTCCTAGATTCTGATGATGAGTCAAATGAGATTAGCCTCAAAATCAGAACTTCTATTTTATACCCTTATATCATCACCCAACTTCCTCCCTCTTTATAACCTTGATCTTTTCAACCTCCTATCATTGATATATCTATGGTCTTAACCAATATTAGACATTATATCCATCATGTTATTTTATATGATAAGGTCATACATATATTTACAATCAACTTGAATATACTTGATTATGATGATGGTTATTGTATACACATAATATTTTCAAACTTTTACTAATTACTAACATATTATATCTTACAAGAACTTTTTGATTATCAATATCTTTGAGTACATGCCTTAAGGGGTGCACTGGGAAAGGGGTGGGTAGACCATCGATGCTTCATAAGATTTTTGTCCATTTTTTCACTTGCCATATACACACTTGTATCCTAAAACCATTAACCCTAAGCTTATTCTTCTCAGCCTTACCTATTCAAGTCTTTTCCTCTTTCCATTCCTCCTTTTCTTTCCTTAACACCATTTTTGATAGTTGGTTGTATTGGGTCAACCCAATATAGTTTAGGGGTATTTTTCACTTTCTTAACGTGTTAGCCTTTTGGCCAACCTAGCTCAAACCTAGTGAATTGTCCTCAAAAACACACTGGGTTGAATGGGTTAACCTTGTATATCCCACATTCCTTACAGGATTTAGAGTAATATTCTTCTTTCCATGTATTAGGATTCCATATACATTAACATGGGTATATGTCTTCTAATACATGTTTAGTTTAGCTGTTATTTTATTTTATTCTAACCCCCACTTTGTGCCACAAGATTTAGTGTGCACTAGATTAGATTATACTTTCTTTTTATTATAAAAGATTGAATGTTTTAAACCTTAGGACTCCATTAGGGTTATTTTCTGATTGTGTTAGATTATAGGCTTTGGAACCCTTTCTAGCATGATATGTTGTGACAAGTGATCCCCTAATCAGGTCTAATAGATTCTCATATTGGTCATGCTCTCAATTAATAAGTGTATCCCAATTGGAAGTGTAGGTATGATCTATCTTATCTGATCTAGGATTAATTTATAGATATGACGCATTTCCAATTATATACATTCTAGTGAACCTGACATGAAACTAACCCTTGTAGGATTTATTTTACTCTTTTTTCATTCTTTTAGTCATTATTTTTATCATCATTTTTATCATATATTTTTTACATATTGGATCGATTCTATTGACCTAGCTATTTTTCTTTATGCACAAGTTTCTAGGAAAAGGCAAATAAATCAACCTAGTCAACCTAGTACATGTTTCTAGCCTTTTTAACACCTAGTTCAGCTTATTAGGTTGACCCAATCGACCCATTATAGCTTCAACACTCTATAGTAGGTTCATACATAGCTTGTTCAATCATGTTGACCTAATTTATAGGTTTCTTAAGCATACTTCAAGGTTCTTCATCAACAATATTCCTTCATTGCATCTCTAATCCACTAAGGTTCCTTTCTACCTTTATGTTTCTTTCTTTTCTATGTTTCCTTTCATAGTTTGCATTATTTAAAACTTCCCTTGCATATTCAATTGGATTGACACTACCAACCCAGTTCTATGTTCAGTGTGTTGTCTAAAAATAACTGGATCAACCTTACCCACTTAGTTCATTTTTAGACCTTGCTTCCATAGTATAGGTTTGACCCTATCAACCCTATTTTGTATTTTTATGCATATAGTGTTAATAATATACCTTGTTTCAAATTTGGAATTAACCTCATATCTACTAGTAATTAGTTCACACTTTCTTTTCCTATTGCTTGCATGTTAGGAATAGTTCACATAGTCTAATTAAGGGGTTTTTAATTATTCACTTAGTTTCACTATTTATATTTTATGAATACATAGGCAAATCAAAAATACATAAATAAAAATTTAACATTTTATCTACCCTAGGCCAACCTACTAGGATTTCATCACCAAGGGGGAAGTTGACTTGATGCTCTGGTCAAATATAAAGTGTGGTTAATGGTATAATCTGGCTAAGCATCTAACACCCTTATCACTATGGTGTGTTAAGTGAGGGGGTGGGACCTAATACTAGGCCTATATCATTTTCACTATAGTATATTTTATCCTAGACTACTTGAAAGCATCTTTAGATTGTTATCTAATAACTTGCTTATAGCTAACTTCCAATCACTTTTAAAATCATATCTTCACAATCTAATTAATAATAAGGTGACCAATTGGTTAAATTTATATTCCAAGTTTATTTTTTTCTCTTTGATCAATTGTGTGTGTAAAAACTTGCATTATCCAACATTAGTGCAAGGTTTTACTTTGTGTGTCTTAATTGAATTGGCCAACATTGATCCAATTGACTATTTGTTTCCTTTTAACACTTACTTCTTTACATTACTTGAAAAATTATATTATTCAAAAATTAATATCAAATTTTTCATATTCCTTTTTTTCAATATTTATGGCATCACAAATCCAATGCATTTTATGGTTTTCAAAACGGATGAGTAAAAATAAATATATAGGCAAAACAAGGAATATACTTGTTTTTAGCCTCTATTCACTATAAAAGATCGACCTAGCTGACCCTATATTATTTGTAGACCTATTTTAGCCTCTATATACTATACAAGATAGACCCAGTTAAGCCTATACTATTTATAAGCCATTTTAAGTCTCTATTTGATATACAAGATTGACCTAGTCAACCCTATACTATTTTATATCACTTTTTGTTCCCCTTGTGCGGTTATCTAGTCTTATTTCATCATGATGACATATTTTCAGCCTTCCCTTAGTACAAAACATTTCATAATCAAGGATTTGGATAATAAACTCACTTATTTCATTACTTTAGATGAAATATCCATTTTCTTCCTTCACCTTCTCCTAAAACAAAACCACTCACTACACAACATAATGTAGTGGAGGTCATTCATACTAAGCTTCCTCCCAATACTAATGTTTGGAATCCTTCACCTAAAAATAATCCTCCTCCCACCAAAAGTAATAATACTCATCCTATCAACACTAATACCCATCCTACAAATACCAACCCACCTATTGATATAACTCAATTCCTTGCACATGTCATAGATAAAATAAACATAATGCAAACTGTAGTCATATAAAATGTCAAAATTGGTAGCTTGTGTGGATTGTGACACCCAACCCATAGGTCCCTCTTATATTCTCTCATGACCCTTCTCTCCACCTTTTCACTAATTATTAGTCATATGTAGACTTTTGTAATCTCATTCTAGCTCATCCAAGCTCTATTTTCCATGCTTATTCCATCCCCCTAGGTTTTGAGCATGTAGGATAGGAGCACTAAGGTTGGACTATAGCACTAGACCTTAAAGTGTCCCATTTATATAAATCCTATCTAATCACATTTCCAACCTAGGTAATCATTTTCTCTTGATTCCTCTTCCTCATTATGTTAACCTAGCATAAATGCATTTAACCCATAACCAATAGATCTCCATAAAAGCCCATTCAATGTTCATTTAGAAGGGGTTCAAAATTATTTCAAAAGTAATCTAGAATACAATCAAAACCACTAAGTAAATTTTCCCTATTATCTACATATAACCAACTAATATAGCCATATTCTCATTCAAACTCTCACACTAGTCCCTATCCACCTCAAGCACACCCAATTTAGATTTTTTGCATCTGCATAACACTATTATATAAAACACATCAAGGGGGATAAATACATATGGATTGATCCCTCTTCAGAGTATTGGTATATAAATAGTGTTCCCACATAAGGGGTGTGGATATATATTCAATGCATTTACACATACTAACACCACCTCTCTTTCTCAGGTTTCATTCAAGCATACTGAAGTTCTAGGGTTGGAGATTAAATTAGCTCTACAAGGAACTCCATCAACAATCAAGACTCAAAATTTCACAAGCAAACTAATACAAGGACAATAAACAAAACACATAAAACTTAGATCTCTGTGACTAGTTTGAATAATAGTGGTAGGACCTGGACTATAGCATCAGACCCCAAAGTGTCATGTTTTTAGCACTCTTGTCCTTTCACTGAATGAAATTTAGAACTTGATTTATGATAGTGTCCTAGTCCTGCACAACAAGTACCAGCATCTATCTTAGCTATCTCAGTCATATTTATGCTAAGTTATATTTCTCTTATTTCATTACTATTTTTAGAAATCTATGAAAAATAAATAAAGCATACAAATTAGTACTCTATTTATTACAATATTATTTATTAATTTAGTCAACTTAAAACTTTTACTAGATTAAGAATATAACTCCAATATTTCCAAAACTGTTAAATCATTTGATGAACTTGACTTACATCATTTGTGCATATAAAAACCTTAATAACCTTAGGGTATATTCCTTGTTAAATTTTCCAATATTTTTTTAATTTTTTACCTCCATATTTAAATAAAAAATTCACGTCAAATTTTAAAATTCCATAGTAATTTTTAAAAATTCATTTTTTTTCCAAACCCTAATTGCATATACTAGGTCCCTTTAAATAAAGAATTTTACAATATTTTTTTAATTTTTTACTTGCATATTTAAATAAAAAATTCACACTCAATTTTGAAATTCCCTATTAATTTTAAAAATATCATTTTTCAAAACTCTAGTTACATATACTAGGTCCCATTGCTTTTGAGGTATCACCTTACATGTTTGTGAGATTTATATCCTTTTTATGCATTCACCAATTTTCTATTTTTAGGACTTTACATTTCCTATATTCAGTACTTTCCTTCCATTGCACTTCACTTATTACAAATTATTGTAAAAAAATTAATCCATTTTCAATTTATTTTTCTATGTTAACAATGGCCCAATATACTAGTTTTGATGAAACTGATAAGAGGAAACTTAAAGAACTTTTAACTAAACATCTTGATATACAAGATGACATGATTAAAATAATAAAAGAATAACAACAACAAGTGAATAATTGTCAATATTCTCAAATGATAGATAAACTAGTTGTAAATGATACTACGGGGCTAACTATGTCTCAACAACCCCCTATAGCAACCCAACCTACCTCTATGCACCACCAAATACACTAGTACATCTTTGTCTCCTGATGTGGCTGCCCTTATGTAAGAGATAAAATCTCTTCATTCCAAAGTGCTACATTTTGATCAAGGTGCTTCTAGACCAATGTAGGATTTGGATTCTTTTTCTCTACTTCATATACCATTGGCATGTCATATTACTTTGACACCCTTGCTACCAGGTTTTGTTCAACCCAAGATTAGTCTATATGATGACAAGGGTGATCTATAGATACACTTGAGATATTTTCATGTAGCATGCTTGGACTATATGCTAAATTATTGGTTACTAGCCAAGTTATTTCTATCGAGTCTAAAGGATTATGCTTTACAATGAATCTATAGTCTATCAAATCAGTCAATCAATGCATTCAATCCTTTAGTCAACATGTTCCTATCTCATTTCAAAATTAACATTGCTGATAAGGTTTCTTATGCCCAAGTTTTACAACAAAAACAAAGGTCAAATGAGCATCTCATAGATTATGCTCTTCTATATAAGACTATCTTGGATAAGATGACTAGCCCCATAGCCTATCAAAAGTTACAAGATATATTTAAATAGAGTCTTCTACTAGCCTTACATGAATCAATAATATTCAAAATTTTCTCTTCCTTCACTGGGTTATGTCATACACTAAAGGAAAGGGAAGTCAAACTAATTTCAATGGGAAAACTCAAGTACACTAGCATATAAAAAAAAGAGTAACAACAAAGTCCCATACAAAGTAAAGGTCAATGATAACAAGAGTCAAAATCAACTTACAACTAATGCAGCTTCAAAGCCCCCTTAGTGAGTGGTTTTATCAACACCTCCTCAATGAAATTTTACCAATCTACCAATATCTCTAGCTTGAGTTTTACAACAATTATTAGAATGTAATATCATATCTCCCCCTCCTATTTAGGAAGTTGATCCAACAAAGCCTCTTCCATGGGGTTATGATGAAAATGAATTTTGTGATTTTCATATGGCACCAAGCCACACACTAAATAGATGCATCAATTTGAAACACAATATACAAAACTTGATAGATGGAAATGTTATTGGTCTTAGCACTCTAGTTGAGCCTCCTCAGGCAAAGAAAACATAAGACAAGGCTTTAAAAAAATTATTAGATATTTTCCCACAATATTATAAATAAAACATAGTGGACACATCAAGTGTTCATCATGTATATCATGCACATCCACCACTAGATACATATAGGGTACCTTTAGTTGAGTTACACCCTTTGAGTAAACTGATTGGTGTATACAATTTTAGAGTTCTAGCTAGACTTTAATCTCCTTCTCAGAGCAAGAGATCATTGAGGATGATTTTTATTATCATGAACTCTTTATCAAAGATTACATTCATAATCATCCCATTCATAGTGTTATCATAGACAATGGATCTAGTGTGAACATGTGCTCTATGACATTACTACAACATTTAGGATATTTAGAGCAGGATATTGCCTTGATGGACATAGGTATTAGTGGATTTAGTGGGTACATACAAAGTTCATTGGGTGATATTTTACCTCCTCTATAGGTTGGTCTAACACATGTGGCTACACCATTTACTATTGTTCCCAGTGTAAGAGTGTTCAATATGTTACTTGGTTGACCATGGATTTAGAAGCTTTGAGTAATACCCTTTATAGTTCACAAATGTGTGAAATTTATTCATGATAAAAAAGTTAATATAGTTGGTGGAGTTCCATATGAGTTACCACTCCCCAATTTAGATCCATATACTATTTTACAATCACTGGTTTCAAATCTACCACCAATTTTAGCTCTACCACTAGTTTTAATTTCTCCACCAATTTTAGTTTTTCCTCCAGTTCAGATTCAGACACAGTTGAGACCTCTATTGCCAGCATACAGAGTTCATACACTTCTATAGAGGTCTCTTTTAAAAAAACCATAATTTTAAAATTATAGATAGCTTCTAGTTATAGTGTTCATACACAAGGTAGTATCATTGAGGTTTCACACCTCTACACATAGATCACATGTTCATAGAGCTTCTCCTACTACCAAATGGGTCCCTAAGAGACCTATAATTGAATTTACTTCTTAGATTTATGGGGGGACCTCATAGTTGGTTTCCACTATACATATTTCAAATAATTTAAATCATACATAACTTTTAGAGCCACATTCTTATCCCTTCCATCATGCTTCATGATCATGCATGATCCTTCTCCTTGATACAAGATACTATGATAGGGATTCTCTTATGAGACTCATCAGTTAGTATCATCTCTCCTCAACCTTACTTATACATAGTTTCTTTTTTATTGATTATACATAACAAATATATCAAAATACCAAAAATAATACAAAATTTCAAAGTATAAAAATATTCAAATATGCAAAAAATCAAAAATATTTCAATTATATGCATTCTCCATGATTTACATTTCTACTACTATGTTAGACATACATTATGTTTTTATATGCTATTGTTTGTCAATTTATCTACATTACGATGCTTTACTTGATCTTATTTAAGTGTATGTAGTGACATCTAGATCCTTGATTGCTTCACTTTACCCATTGAGGGGGTATCATACTTATACATTAGAGACATACATTGATATATCTACCCCCTAGGGGTGTCTTCTACATAACTACATCATCTAGATTGTCATTCCTACACCACACACTCTAGTTATCATGCTGATGTAAATTACTTACTAGCTTACATAGATTAATCTATCAAAATTTACTATTATATATCACTTATGTATTTCTAGGCATATACCTAGTCATGTAATTCATGTCTTACATACTTTCACTTCTTTCTTTGATTAGTTAGATGTAACTATATTTTTAGTATATTACATGCCTTCCTTTCTTGATTTGCATAACTAGAGGTGATTACATTTCTTAGTTCCTATTTTGTATCTTGAATGTGCCTTAGGACATTTTTCAATGTCATTTGCTTCTATTTTTGTGTGTGCCTTAGGACATTTTCTAATGTCCTTTGTTTGTGAACTTCTATGTGATTGTGGCCCTCGTGCCAACCTTGATTGTTTTCAATTATATGTGTATATGGCATTTGAATATGTCTTGTATGCTTTATTTCCATTTTGAGTGGCCTATGATCATGTCCCTTATTTACTTGGCCCCTTAGACACTCTTATATACTTCTTGCTTTTTACCTTGTGAGCTTATTACTTGTTTGTTTCTCACTATTTGCAATGCCATGATCCACATCATGCATTTATTGTTATCTTGGATTCCATTATGGACATCATGCTCCATCCCTCCTCAAAAAATAACAACTAAGATTTCCAATTTCAATTTAGTACATTGTACATGTTATTATATTATTATATCTATCTAGACATGCCCTTGTTGATCTAATAATCTCCAATATAAACTATGCTATATCTTGAGACATATTTTTTATTATCATTGCTATATCATGTATTTCATAGCATAACACACTTGTAGAGATATTTCTTCTAATGTTAGTTATTGTAGAGTCTTCATCCCTACCCTTAGAAGAGGGGGAAACAAATAGGGGTTTTGTAATAGAGATTAGAGCTCTTATCGGTTAAAAAATTAGTTTTTAGAACACTCAGAATAACAATTTGAGGTCTAACTAGGCATAATAGACCAAAAAAATAGTGATGATTATAAAAAAATCATTAGTTTTAACAAATACAAACAATGCCACATATGGACATTAGTGTTAGATAGTAGGGTGTCCTATTTTTAGTGCTCCTATCCAAACAACAAAAAGCTAGATTTTCTAGAAATAGGTGAAAGTTTAGCTCAACTATAATTTTGTCAGATATAGATTAATCAATATTCAATATTTTAAATATTGTTTTTCTCATAGAATATAGATATAGGGGGGCATCATGCATGAGATGATATCTCTCACTTCCAATTTTAGATTGGGCATTCGGTATAACTTCTAGATCAGAATCCATGTTACAAACACCACTGATTGGGGATAATGTACATAGCACATTTGACTTATTTTCTTTATAACTTTAGTATAGTATGCAAACATTCTTAGTAGTTACATGCCTTACTCTATCTGTAGGTGGTTGCCATCATTTTAGAGTGGCTTTCATATAATCCTAACCTCCACATTTCTAAGTGGCTTCCACATAAGCCTAGTTTCTAGTTTTGGAGTGGGTTTCATACAAGCCTAATCTTATCCTTCCAGAGTTATCCAAGATTGGCCTAGTTTATAGCACACATTTAGCTATCCATGCCACATTTTTATATTATAGAGAATTCATGAGATTTATGAGTATTTTATATGACACACATTCATAGCAATATTAGTTTATAGCTTCACTTCATGGGGTAATGATGAAGCCAAAGGAATAGCTAGCCTTTGTATTCTTGAGCCACCTAATTAGAAGGATTGGAAACATATTAAAAACACTAATTATCACATGCATGATCACCTAGATTCACTTAGTGGGTGATGATGGAGCCAAAGAACTAGTTAGCATTTATATTCTTGAGCCACTCTTGGGGAATTTAGTACTTAACTCCATTCATGATATTACTCTTGGTAAAACACATACCCAACACACATCTACATAACTAAACATCATAATAGGTTTTTTATTGGTTCATATACTCAGTGAGGTGTATTCATTCCTTTATCTTATTGTCTCTATTACTCAACTTTTGTATGTTCTTATTTTAGATATAATGTATCTAGTAAGAATTAGTCTACTGATAATTTTCTTTTGAAGATTTACACTTCATTACATGATCTCTCTATGCATACCCAACATCACATAGCTTCATGGACTTCACCCTTGTAGGTAAGTTAAGGTATGATATCTATTTTACCTTTATCTTATTATTTCACTTTTTTGCATCACTAAAATAAAGGGGGAAAATACAGTCATATAAAATGTCAAAATTGGTAGCTTGAGTGTGGCTTGTGACACCCAACCCATAGGTCCCTATTTTATGCTCTCATTACCCTTCTATCCACTTTTTTGATGATTCCAAGTCATCCATAAACTTCCAAAACCTCATTCTAGCTTAGCCAGGCTCCATTTTCCATGCTTATTCCACCCCTATGTCCTAAGCCTTTAGGATAGGAGTGATGAGGTTATACTATAGCATTAGAACCTAGTGTGTCCCATTTTAGTGCTCTTGTATAATTACATTTTTAATCCAGGTAGCCATTTTCTCTTGATTCATCTTCCTCATTGTGTTGGTCTACTGCAAATGCATTTAACTCATGACCAATAGATTTCTATAAAAGCCCATTCAAAGTTCATTTAGAAGGGGTTGGAAATTATTTCAAAAGAAAGGAGAATACAAGAAAAATCAATAAGGAAATTTTCCTTATTCTTTGCATACATCCAACTAATACAACCATAAGGTCATTCAAATAATCACACTAGTTTCTAGCCACCTCAACCACACCTAGTTTAGCATTTTCATCTGCATAACATTATTGCACAAAGAACATCAAGTGGGAGAACTACATATGGCTTGATCCCTCTTTGGAGTATTGGTATATAGGTAGTATGCCCATATAATGGGTGTGGATACATGTTCAATTCATTTTACACACACTAAACCCCCCTCTTTCTCAAGTTTCATTCAAGCATACTAAAGGTCTAGGGTTGGATATTAAATAAGCTCTATAAGGATCTATGTAGATAGTCAAAACTAAAAATTTCATAGGTGGATTAATACAGGGATAGAAAAAAAAACCCAAAAAACTCAAATCTCTATAACTAGTTTGGACAACAATGGTAGGACCTAGAATATCATGTTAGACCTTGAAATGTCCTATTTTTGGCACTCTGATCCTTTCACCAAACAAAATTTAGATCTTGATTTATGATAATGTCCCATTCTTTCACAACTAGTACTAGATTTTATCTCATTCATCTTAGTCCTATTTAAGTTAAGTTATATTTTTCTTATTTTATTACCATTTTTAGAGAGCTATGAAGGTCAAATAAATTATACAAATTAGTACTCTATTTATTGAACTATTATTTATTGATTTAGTCAACTCAAAACTTTAACTAGATTATGAATAACACTCCAATTTTCTCAAAACTATTAAATCACAAACAACCAATCAATCTCAAGTGATGAACATGCAACAACATTTATGTAACATGATTATTCAACCACCTCAAGTCGTCATGTCTCAACCAAATCAAAATTTTGTCCCTCCTCCTCTTAGAGATGCCAATAGGAATATCATCCCTCAACCTCCAATGAATAACAAAATGCTTCAACATATTCAAAATTAACCTTTATCCTCATTCATTACATCCATATATATTGGAAACATTATCCAACTATAATACATAGTGGGACTAAGGACCCTACTATCTTTTTTAAGCCTTTTTGTAATCTCTATAAGGAATGGGTCCAAACTAACACTTTTGCTACCACCAAACTATTAGACAAAATATTTATTGGTGATGCACTTGAATGGTAAAACCAACTTCCTAGACATTCCATCTCACAACTAGAGGATTTAGTTAATGCTCTAGTGAAATAATTCCAACATGATGACCTTCCTGAAAACTACTATAGCCATTTCATCAATGCCAAAAAAAATCCTATTAAATCTGCTCACACTTTCATCAAATGATGAAAGTATCTTTCTCATAAATTATACCATAACATGAATGATGATACTCTTTTATAACTATTTGTCACAACTCTTAAACCTCCTCTCCAATACAAACTTAGAATATTTTCCCCTAAAACTTTATAAGAAGCCTTAGACTAAGCAAAAATGTAATAGTTTCTTATGACTCAATTTGAACCACATCAAAAAACTACTAAAGCACCTTTTCAATCATTTTCTCATAACATTGATTCATATAATCCTCCCCAACCTCAAAATGGAGCATCCAATTCAAACAATTTTAACCAACCCACTCACCCTTGACTTTAGAACAACTTAATATTAAATTTCCACCCTCTAGACCCATGAACTTTGATCCTTCCAAACCTCCTCCCAAATGGTATAATATAGATAAATTTTGGTGGTGGCATTATACTATAGGTCATTCTCATGAGTCTTGTCATGATATTCATTGATTTATTCTTCATTCCTTGCTTGGTCCACATTTCAATCTTGATACTCTCACAAAACAATGTTATCAAGATTAGCTTCTCAAAGTCAATCTCAAGAAAAAGAATCACATCAACATCAACTACCTAATGAATAAACTTTATTTGCTAATTTTTTTCAAAACAAAATTGATCCTTCTTCCTACACCAATAAGGAAATTATAGCTAACATGACCAACTTTATACATATTGTGGCATCCATTGAACCTCAACCTCTTAAGTTACATAAACCAAAAGAGTACCTAGTTCAAATTCCTATTATAAAGCATATCATACATGGTCCTCCTTTACCTCTTCATTCCTCTCCTACTCATCATATGTCACATTATACCTCCTTAAAATATAACAAACCAACACATTTTTCTATCTCTGAATGCACCTACCAACCCAATGCAAATCATTCTAATAGTTCAATATTACCTCACTCCAGCTCACATGTTGGAGCATCTTGTGATGCCCATCCACACATCCCTTCATACTTTGGGTTCTATTATTATGCCCATACCTACATCCACTTACCCATTGGGTCATTTTACAATGCCCATTCTTAATCTACATTACACAATAAGAACTAAATCTAACTTCAAGAAACCTTTGAAGACTTATAGACTTATAATTTCACATGCTCATCTTTGATATAGATGTTATCATAGGTATTAATTGTTCTCTTGTCTCATGTTTCTTTTTCTTTTTGTGCATTTTTTCCTTCCCTTACTTTCATTTTACTAGCATCATTGTTTTCCTTTACATTCTTTGGTTTTCTTCCATATTACATTTGGCATTGGTCTTCATTTTTGTCTTTATATACCTCTTTCATTTATCCTTTTATGTCACTCTTTGCTTTTGTATATTTATGATCATTTTGTCCCTTTATTTAGCATTCACCTCTTGATGTACCATATTCTTCTTTATCTTTTATCATTTTGGTTTTTTTCACCCTTGTGGGTTTTTCTTTTATGATTTTTAGTGTAATACCATGGATAAAACCCGACCCTCCTCATAAAATTACCATCTTGTCATTCATTTTATAGAAAATGCTTTTGATCCTTGTTCTTAACTTTGGCTTTTTCTTCTTTTACTAGATGAAATCTATACAACAATCTATGTTAACATGTTTTCCTCCACTTACCTCTTTCTTATGATAAGGAATCACATTTTACTGTCATTATATCCATTTTTTCCCTTTGACACTTTTTTTTTTTGTAATTTTAAGTAATTTAAATTGTTCCATATGTCACTCCTCTTTATTTCCCCTTTCTTTCATCTCCACATTGGATAAAACAAGGTCAAATTCAAAATAGCACTTTTATTTTACCTTGATTTATGAGGCTCTTAGACCCCATGTTCTTTGAAGTTCTCTCTTAGAAATGATATCCTAAGTATTCAAATAAAAGTAATCTTTATCACCCATGTTTGGTTTTCCAAATTTTTATGGAGGAGGAATCTTAAAAATCCATCAATAAAGTTAAAATACAAATCATTTGAAACAAAAGACAATGATATATAAAAGGTAACATACAAATTTCAAAAGTTTAATCACACTAAAAGACATGATTCAAAGCACATCTCCTTCTTCTAGTCAAATCTAAAACTCCATAGTTGGCCTCATGAAAAAGCCAAGGTCCTTTGGGGTGTATTAGGCTAGTAAATTAGAAAAGGAGAATAAAAAAATCTTTTAGTGCTACCTACTTTCTCATGCAAGTACACAGTCTTCATAGTAGACCAATGACTCTATAAGGGGTCCTAAAGAATGGGGAACATGTTGTGGGGAGGTAGGTCCATTTTAATTTTCATGAATATATCCTTCATGGGATAATCTATATATGTAATTTGTTGACCTAAGACTTGTGTGGTTAAGGGAAGTTCTTCAGAGTCCTTAAGGTATAAAGTCCTCTTATTTTGACAAACTTAATTTAAGTATGTTGACTTCAATAAAGAGTTCCTCTACCTTGGTTTTTCCTTAATTATTCTCTCCACCTATTTCATTTCCCATCTTGAAAAGTAATTTGTGATTCCAAATCTATCTTCCCTCTTCTAATTATTCATTCTTCTTCTTCTCTTTAAAACATGCTAGCATTACTTTTTTTCAATTTTATCTATCGTTAGAAAAAAAACCATGTCTGAGTAACTATAGATCAATATTTTCTTTAATTTATCATTATTATATTACCCTTTTATTGTGGATAGCCAATTTTTTACCCTTTTTCCATTATTACATGTTCTCTTTATCTATACCTTCTTCATGTTTGTCTCACATCTTCAATTACATTTCATTTTCTTTCTTTCATGTTTTCCCTCTTGCCTATCTTACATGAGCTTACTTTTCACTTTCTTACATATCTTTGTTAGATTTTTATTTCATTGACATTCCTTTTTGCCTTTTTTCTTTACATGCTTTCCAATATCATTTATCATTTATTTCTTATCATTTGTCATTTATTTTCCATCATTTATCATTCATTTTCCAATCATTTGTCATTAATTTGCCCTTATTTTTTCATATATTTGCCTTCAATATTCTAAAAATCTTTCTTTACAAATCCTAAATTTCCAATCATCTTCTTTGTCATTCCTAACTATTACATGCCTATTTTTCAAAAAAAACTGATTTTTGGATATTTTTCCCACTAACTTCTATAGGTTTGTCTAGTGTTCTCTACATTAGACACCTTCACATTTATTATAGTATACTTATTTATCTAAGGCACTAAGGTAAGTAAAAGGTATGTGTTTTTCAATTCAGTCCTTTTATTTATCTTATTTGTTGCTTATTGCACTTTATTTAGAATTAGCATTATGTGTTATCATGTTTTATCTTGAAGCACCATCTTGTGTTACACTTACGTAACACATGATGAAATTCAAGTGGGGAATATGTATATAAATAATATTTTAAATATTATTGACACTTTTTATATTGTAGGAACCTATCGAGTCTCAATCTCTCTAAGTGCATGCCTTAAGGGTACGCCAAGAAAGGGGTAGGTAGGCCATCGATGCTTCGTAATATTTTGTCCCTTTTTAATATTTCTATATACACACTTGTCTCCTAAAATAATTAACCATAAGCTTATTCTTCTTATTATGACCTATTCCAATCTTTTTCTCTTTCCATTCCTCCTTTTCTTGCCTGAACACCCTTTTGGATAGTCATCTATACTTGGTCGATTGGGTAGACCCGGTATAGTTTAGGGATATTTTTTCACTTTCTTAGCTTGTTAGACTTTTGGATGACCTAATTCAGACCTAGTAAATTATTCCCAAAAACACACTGGGTCAACTGGGTCAACCTTGTATAGTCAATGTTCATGGGAAAATTTAGAGAAAGATCCACCTATATATATAAGTTATTTTCCCACTATTTCATAAGAGAATAATTAATATAAATTAAGTGAGAGAAAAATTATATTTATTAACTATTATACTTGAGGAATAAATATTAGGGTTCCATACTTTCTTTAGAGATACATATATTATCTTGTGGAAAATTCTTTTGGATGCTTAGATAGGTTGTAAATCCTATATATAATTTATCTTGGTTATCCTTACATACCATGACAATATCTTACAAATCACCTTGGCCAAGAGAGAGATTAAGGATTGACAAGTTCATCTTCAAAGGTAGGTAATCCTAATTTTATTTCTCTTTTGTAAAAGTAGATAGACAATGTATTTATATTATTCTCTCCATGTATTAGGATTCCATATACAATGATGTTAGTATGTGTATTCTAATAAATGTTTAGTTTAGTTATTATTTTATTTGTTTCTAACACCCACTTTGTGCCACAAGATTTAGTGTGCACTAGATTAGATTTTGATTTCTTGTTATTAGAATAGAGTGAATGTTTTAAAACTTAGGACTCCATTAGGGTTGTTGTGTGATTATGTTAGACTTTAGGCTTTGGAATCTTTCCTAGCATGATATGTTATGACAAGTGATCCCCTAATTAGGTCTAGTGGATCCCTATATTGGTCATGCTCCTGCTTAACAAGTGCATCCTAATCAGAAGTGTAGGTATGATATATTTTATCTGATCTATAACTAATTCATAGACATGATGCATTTATAATTACATATCACTATGCTTTAGATGACCCATTTCTAGGTGGACTTATCTAGGATAGAGATACCAAGATTCTTTGATATTATATTGATTTGTTTTAATATTTTCATTCATCTTTTAGCATTCCTTTATTCATAGTACCTAATTCTAGTCTTATTCCTATTTTTTTAGGGTAGATATGGAGCAATTGCATGATACACCTCTAACTTTAGTGAAGCCTCTTAGAATCATGTTCATGGATCATGTCATGATCGATCCTTACCATTTTTATAAATACCAAGATCCTTCTAATTTTATTCCCCAAGAGAAGCTAACTATTACTCTTAACCATTTCATGCATCTAACATCACCTTTAACTGAGCCTAGTCTAGTTTCTATTCTCACTCTACCTTCAGTTGAGCCTCATCCTATTTCTTCTCCTACTTTACCTTCAAATGAGCCTAGTTTAATTTTTATTTCATCCCTACCTACCATTGGTGATGACCTTCTTCCTTTGCCTCATATTTATCGCATGACAACATAATGGGTTTATCAACCTTATTATGATATCCAAAAAATTGATGTTCATTGGACTAGAGATTACTATAGATATGGAATCTAAAGTGAGTTAGATCAAGCATTAGTCAAGAAAACTCAAGAAATGCAGAAAGAACATAACTAACTAAGCCAACTCCTTCAACAAGATTTTGTAATTAATAATTAATAACTATTTAAATAAGGAGTTTACCAAAAAAACCTTCTCAAGATCATCTCATCTCTAAGTGTGGCTAAGAACATGATTTTCCCCTTGATTCAGTGCTCAAGTCTTTAGCAATGATGAGTGCCTTGCCCCTCCATCATCTTAAGTACACCAATGAAACTAGGCTTATGATATTTAATCAAATGTATGCCTATAGTGAAGCTATATTATTGTAAATTAAGCATAATAAAACTACACATAAATGACTTGTGGAGAGAATTAAACATAATAAGTTTACACAAATAAAGCTTAACAAGATGAGTCAGAGGCCTCTTATTTATAGATTTCTAAAATTGGTCAAAATCAACCATGACCATCCATCTTGAGATAAAAATGTGTGACCATGAATTAATTAAATTTTGGAAAAATTATCCATAAATATCCACATAAATATTTGTAAGGGGCATTAAAAAGGCATGTGAAGCCTTGAACTTCATATTTGTTGCATTTATGGCTTATGGATGCCACCCCATAAATGATGTCACCTGATGATGCATATATTAGAAATAAATTTATAATTAAAATATATTCAATAACTTCTATGGATTTTAAAATTAAGCCCTTGATTTGGATTAATTTGCTTAAGTGAGGTTAATCAAATTTTATGCAATTCTTTGGAAATTAATTTCACATGTAATCAAACTAGTCAAAATGTCATATTACTAGGTCTAAATTTGAATGGAGTGGAATTTGAAGAAGGTGTTAGTTATGTATGGACTAATATCCCATTTAGGAAATTATGGATGAAAAATAACACATGCATGTGTCAATTTATTTTGAATTAGAATAATTTAGTGATTCAAGGTGTCAAATTACATTTTCATCATTTTGAATCGAAATGATTTGAGAAAAGTTAATAATCACATAAAATGAATTACCCTATTTAGGGATACATTAGCCTAAAGCATCACTTTTATAGATAAGCTTGAACCATTTAGAATGTTTAAGTGATTTTGGCCCAAATTATGCATTTGAATGAATTTTGAGTAAGATTGACAATTTTAACATAATGGTGTTAGGAATTAGATGTCTACATTTTGCCCCTATTTGAGAAGGCATGGTGAGACATTCAAACTAAGAAAATTATTTTCAAAGAAAAGAGTTGTTAATAATAAGTTGGAAGGAAATGACCCATGATGCCTCCTCAAGAGGAAATATGAGGATGAAAGAGAAGGATGGACTCTCAAAAAGAGATAAAAATGTGAAATTAACCCATGGAGGAGATTCAATCCAGATGAGATAATACTTACACACATTGATTCATAGTTATCAAAATATAATTATAATATAATGGGCCCGAAGGCAAAGGGAATTGGGAAGGACACAAACTAAAAGTATAAGTGACACACTTTGACCACATGTAAAATAAGGTGCAAGATTCATGTTTAGGGAATGATCAATCTTGATGCAAGTTTCACACTTTGAAATTGCTAGAACTAGGGAAAAAGTCCATAGAGATTAGAATTAGAATAAAATGGAGAACATAGATCCAAATAAAAGGAAGATAATAAAGTACCCTAATAGATCAGATTTTATCATTTGATAAAGTAATTTTGCCCTAGTAGGGCTGATTTTTATCACTAACAATTAATTTTTCCCCTGTATGGCTGATTTGATTCAGTGATGGGTCTAAATGTTGTGCCCCTATAAGGCAAATTTGCAAGTAAAGCTCAAGGATATAACCTAATATATAGATGAAATATGAGTGGGCACAAACACAAATGTGATGGTTTAATAATTAAAAAATCCACAAGAAACTAGGCATACAATGATGCATAAAGTGATGAAAGAGATGAATATAATAATAAAAGTGGTTGAACTGACCTAAGATATGTTAGTTATCCAAATGCTACCTACATAGTCCAAATGGACCTCAAGTCAATTTAGTTCACCTAGAAGTGGGAGAAAATGGAATGAGAAATGAAGAATAGAATAAAAGCAAATCACTATTCTATTAGACTCATAATGTATGCCAAGAGACGCACATCTTGCATAGAGTCTAGTATGTAAGTCATTCTTGTTTAGTTTTATTGGTGTATAGAGAGTTGATCTTTAGAGTTACATTGATTTTGAGACTTGGATCTAAAGCATTTGGTTTTTACAATAGCAAACCAAAAAATTTCATCATAAGCATGAATAAATTATAATGACATTACGTTTCAATTACGATGAGTCAGTTCAAATGTGAATATTTATAACTAAGGATAATGATAAGAATTACCAATATCAGAGTTATAACTATTTACATTTAAATAAAAATAAACAAAAATAATGATAAAAATAATAAAAAAATGTAACATAACTTAAAATCAAGATATGAACAATCGAGACATAAGTAGGAACAAGAATGTATAAAAGCAAAGCAAGAACAATGCAATAAATAACATGAAAGTAAGATATGACTAATCAATCTCCATGTGTACTTTCAAGATGTACATGGAAAATAAAATAAAAGAACATGACAAAATAGTGACTCAAAAGAACAAAAAGAAACAAGAAGAAACAACAAAGGAACATAATGAACCAAAACTTGTAATAAAATAAAAAGAGAAACAAAGAAGCAATAAAAATAAATAAACACACACAAACCAAAGTTAGTCATAATGTTAGTGTAAATATAAAATAATTATTCATGTATGTGTAGTAGAAGTGTTACTTTATATAAAAAAGTAATAAGAATAATGACACAAAGTTGCCCTTAAGTGATAGGGAAACAACAAGACAACAAAATGGAGAAAAAGAAGAAAAGGAAGGGGGTGGCTGAGCTGAGTCTAGATATACAAGACAAGTGGATGCTTCCTATATAGTTATATGAACATTTGATCCAACATGAAATTTAGGCCAAATGTAGTTCTCCTAAGAAATGGGATAGAGTAAAAGTGATGATAAGAAAACATGATTGATATTGTGAAGTAAATAAGGAAAATAAGATTGCAAAATGGTAAGAGCATTCAAAGGAGTGCTCATAAAATGGTGAGAGCATAGAGATTAGAATAAATAAAAGTGTAAGACAATGTTTTTTTTAATTTTTTTGATCAATTTCTAAATTTTTGGTGTTTTTAGAATAATCAATAAAAATAAAATATTAAAAAAAGGTCTAGGGAACTACCTAACTGAAGAGATGCATGTCCAAAGGTAAGAGTTCAAACAACAACTAAAGATGGCTACAATGAGGATCATGGATATAAATAATGGAATAGGGAACCAATTAATCAAGGAGATGCTCATGTAAGATTAGAAGTTCCAATAGTAGCTAAATTTAGATGCAATGGCCCATGCTAGCAAATCAGTGAGAGTGAGATTTTGCTAAGACAACATTGTCTACCAAATAATCACAAAATAATAATATAATAGTATGAAATGATATATAAATTTGAAGAACCATTCAGTTGGCAAAAACCATGAGATAATGTATACATGTTCACTTATTTGTAAGAAGAAGATACAAAATACTATGCAAGCTGAAACACTTTATAGAACTAGCATTAAATGTGTTTAAAATGTCTATGAGTCATAATTTGGATCATAATTGGGAAAGGGATAAAACTATCTAGGTTATAATGGGTCAGGGTATGAAAAGAATATGGTTATAAGGAAAATAGTCTAGAATAAATATGGTCTAAGAGAGGATGGTCTAGGGTGCTATAAAAAGAGTTAAGATAGAATATAAATGATCTAAAGTGCCAATGTTCCAAATCTTCAACTATCTAGAGTTGTAAAATAATATGGTTATCATGCAAAAGGTCTAGGGGTAGGTCAAAATGAATATGATCTAGTATAGGGTGGTCTAGGATATAAGAGTAGGATAAAATAACTTTAACATAGGTTTCCCCCAAGTAAGGGGTCTTATAGATAATGGTTCAAATGGTTGTCAAGTGTAGAACCAATTAAGATGTACAATGTTCATAGGCTTAGGAAGTTATTCATCACCTAGAGTATCCAGTTGGTATGCCCTCGATCCATAATTTGTCATGATAACATATGGTCCTATCTAGTTAGGTTGGAACTTACTCTTTTAATTGCATTCAATATTTGTGTTCTACTTCTTCTCTTTCAAGACCAAATCACCAATTTCAAACTCCCAAGGGAGAATGTGCTTGTTGTAGCTTCTATGCAATCTATTCTGATAGCATTTTAAGTTATCTAGGGCATCCAAATGCTTTTTATCAAGGAGTTCTATTTATTGAAATTGAGAGACTCTATAATATTCATCATCTTTAATATTATCCAAAGAAACTCGTAGTGAAGGTAGCTTGATCTCAATCAAGATAATAGCTTCTATGTCGTAAACAAGGGAGTATGGAGTGGATCCTATAGGGGTTCGATGACTAGTGTGATAATCCCAAAGGGTAGGAAAAATTTATAAGTGCCCTTTATGGATAGCATCATTGATAATCTTCTTCAGTATGATAACAATGGTGTTTTGATAAAATTGTGTTTATTTCAAGTCTAAATTAAAATAGAGAATAAGGATAGGGATAAGTGATTAGAATGAACTCAAATTGGTTTACGTGTCATAGCCAAACATTGTGAGCACTCCTCTTTGGTTGGGGAGGACTACCTACAAGTAAGAAAGCACTACCACAAAAAAGTTTATTAGTAGGTATATGAGTGGGCTGCCAAGCTACGTGCTTGTTATAGGAAGTGTAAAAATTCCTTAGAGATGGCAGTCCACTTTTGAGAAATAAAAGAGTGATAAGTAATAAAGAGAGTAGAAAAGAGAGAGTAAAAGAGAGATTATGTTACCGTTATTCACAATCTGAGTGTAATAGAGAGTAACAAAGTGAAGGTGGTATATTTAATTTGTATTTGGGAAGTTTTTGGGTAGGTTTTAGAAGGGTTACTAGAAATCCATATCTATCAATGTTAATTAGGCTACCAAGGTCGGTGAGCAAGTGTGATCGATATCGGTCAGGCTGCCGATGTTAATAGGGGAAATAATTGCCTAGGGGCTTGTAAAAGGCTTTTCCAGGTCTAGGAAATGGTTTTGGTTAGGTCAGGAAGGTTGGGGAGAGTTGTGTAAGAGAGAGAGAGAGTTTTTTTTGGATATATTTGGTCAGAGGTTTGGTGTGTTGGAACAAGGGGAATCAAGTAGGGAAGCTTTATAACTCCCTCACAAGGGTTTGGTCAGGGATGTGTAAAACAATAAATAGTAGATACAAACTAATTATAAACTAACTACTTAAAGACTTAAAAAATAAGTGATGTACTTAGTTCAGAGGTGATTGAATGATAAGTGCTAAATGGATGGCTCCTATCAGGCTTGCCAAACTAATGCATTAAATGGAGAAAACAAGCAAGTGTTGCTAGTTCTTCAGAGCTTGGTTTCTAGTCTAGATTGACTTGTGCAAGGTAAAAATGAGCTAAGATGTGGAAAGTTTGATGCCAAAATCTTGTATATGAATATAAATGAAAATTATTGATTTTTATTGACTTGAACATTAGTTTGGATTTTGGCTTAAACAACTAACATTAGTGATCCCACTGACATTAGCCATGGGTTGACTGATGTTAGTGGTATGAGAATAAGTAAAGGACTATTTTTAGCCTATTTTTTTTGTTTCTCATGCCAAGTATGGTATCCATTAGGAAATGGTAGAAATGGGAGGTTAAGAAGGATGTAGTTGGTTAGGAATTTATTTTTGGGGTAAGAACAAATCATGGGTAGTTAGGATAAGGGGACTAAGTCTTGAGGTGTCTCAGAGGGTGATAATTAGTCTTAGGATGAGGTGGCTAGGTAAGGTGGCATAAGTGGTTTTCAATTAACTTAATTAAATATTTTAAATTAATTAAATGTATAAGGGGTAAAAGCATGGGTTAGGGAGGCTAATTATTATTACTGAAAAGGGGCTCAAGGAGGGTTTCAACATAGGGATTTACACATGTGTGTGACATAATTTTGGTGTCCATATTTACCATTTTTTAGCTTGTAATTTGCACTAAAAATTTGCAAGACAAAAATAGGAGTGCAATGCTCTAAGAAATGGATGAGGTATCCCCCCTCAAAGTAGAAATTGATGGAGGAGAAACTAGAATCGGGTACCAGTTTGATAAGAAGTGAATTGGGTGAGTGGAGGAAAATGTGGTATTATAAATTATGTGTATACTAATATGAGCTATAGTCAATAAAATTAAGAATAGGTAAGGTGAAGGAGGAATTGAATAGAATTAACCAAATCATAGCTTATAAGTGATAGCTAAAAAGGTCAAAATAATAAAAATTGTAGCTCTAATGGTCCATGTGTGCCAGGTATCCAAGGTAGGAAATACCCCTAAGAAACAAAAAATGTTTTAGGTGATAGGACTAGCTTGGTCTCCATCCCAAAACACATAATATACATGCATGTGTATAATAGCCAACTATATAAAAATAGCATAAGCGGTCAAGACAAATAATGCAAGGTTGGTGTAAAAGGGTCAATGAGTGAGGAGATATTCATGATCTCTAGTCAAAGTCATCATGGGTGGAGATTTAAGTGATCTTCAAGGGTGGTTATCATGATTGGGGAGATGTTGGGGAGATATATGTGATCTCTAGGTTGGTTTCTATGGTCAAGGAGATATAATTGATCTCTAAATTGCCATAGACTATGGGTAAAGTCTAAAGGATTGTGTGTGTTGGTGGAAACTATAATGAAATGGTGCCAACATTGGCTATGTTCCTAATGTCAATAGTAAATAGTGCCAACATTGGTAGCTTAGGTCAAGGTTGTAAAAATTGGTGGGAAATAGTTCTGACATCAATGGATTAGGTCAAGGATGCTAACATCAGTGGGTGACCAAACCCAATAAAAAGGGGTTTGGTAGCCCACCAAAACTCATTTGCAACATTTTATTGGAGAGAAAAAGAGATCTAAGTATGAGTGAGATGGAAGAGTTAGGAGGGGACCTAGTGGGAGGCATGACACCACAAGAATTAGCTATTATATCTTGAATGAGATGGAGAGATGAGGTAAGACCCACTTCAATTGATTTTGAATTTGGGTTGGTTAGTTTGCTTTTGTAGGAAAAATTTAAAGTTATGGAAAAAAATGTGTTGACGGGGGTAAGAAATTGGGTGGGGTAGGTTTAGGTTAATTTGGGAGGGATTTATGAGTAGGTTTTTAGGTTATAAGTTAATGTTGTGAGATGGGTCATTTAGCCCTAGAGCTAAACTAGTCATTGATGTTAGAGGGGTCTACCGACATCAATCAACATGGTGATGATGTCGATAGGTTTCTACTGATTTCAATCGACACCAAGTGGTTATGTTAGCATACAAAACTAATTTCAATGACTATAAAGAACCCAAGAGAGGAGAAAATGTTAATTTGGATCCTTAATTGAAGTAGTCAACTAGCCTAATGGTTGAGCTAGCCTTAGAAGACCCTGTGTCGACTGAGTGTTACTTACATAGCCCAGTTGAGGGCCTCAAGATAATGTAGTTCTCCCACTACATAGGGAAAAAGATATAAGGTATGGTTAAAAGTGTGTTAAGGGAAATTGTTAATAAAATATAGGTATAAAATATGTTGGAGGACCTAGGCCATAAAAGATAGGTCATATGGTTGAGAGTTAGGGATATAAGTTATTAGGCCTAAAGTTGTGATAAGAAGTTGGGCCTAGGGTGGAGAGAGAGGTAATGAAGCCTAGGGTAGAGAGGGGAGAGTATGTTAGATATTTAGGTAGGTATATATCCAAGATAACCTTAGAAGACCCCATGTCAACTAAGTGCTACCTACATAGCCTAGTTGAGGGCCTCAGGCCAATGTAGTTCTCCTAGAGAGAAGGGAAAAAGGTAGTGGTAGGTTATATTAGAAAATATGTGACTTAAGGTATGTGTGTATGGATGCAGGCTAGGAAGGAGTTGATGCTATAGAATCACCTACCTATGTTGCTGACATGGATGAGGAGGGATGTCACCATAGATGAGTGGGAGTACATGGAAATCAAAGGTTTAGGGGGAGTACGATGATATTTTAGAGTTGCATGAGATGTGAGTTTGATGATAGCATTGATCAAGAGATGAAATCACACCACCAACACCTTCCATTTTTCAATCAAAGAGGTGACAATGACCTAGGAGGATGTATATAGGATTATATAATTACCACTCTAGGGTGAGGAGATCTTCTCATATTCAAGAGAAGAGCATGATATTCACATGGTGGAATTATTTGGAGAACATGTTAGCAAGGTGACCTATCACTCAGTGATCTTTGGCTATGAGCCACTATACATTGATGATGAGGAGCATCACCGATTGAGCATCCTGATGATGATAGGGATTACATTATGCACTACTAGATATAGATGGTGGGAGATTTCCTATTATGTTGATGGGTGTTCTGGCATAAATGGTTGAGTAGTGGACCATTTTCACATGGGGACCAGCTTTTCTAGCATAGTTATAAAAAGAGCTATAGGGGTTGAGACTATGATGATGATATAGTTTGTGTATCGAGAATTTACTCCATTTTTGGGCATATGAGAATATAATGATGACACAACCATTGGGGTTACCTACCATGATTGTAACTAGTTTTAGGGTTGGTTTCAGATGGTGGAGAGATGGGATGGCCCAGACCTAAGTAGATGACATAGTGTAATATATTTATCATTACAAGTGCATGATAGAGGGATTGATCCCTATATATATTATGTGGAGACCTTACTTGAAACACCCTACATTCAAAGGATAGGTAGAGCACCTTGTTGGATTACAGAGCACATTATGGGCTAGAGGGAGATGAGTTGATGAGATAGAGATGGTACCCATGGCATGGTTCAAGAGATAGTTTGGATTGATATAGGATGTACCTCCTACTTTCCATCAATATAGGAGGGATGATATAGAGGCACCCTTACCTTTGACCTAGGAGATAGATGGAAAGATTTTGAGGAGTTGCCAATAGGGCCAAGTGTAGTAGATCTTAGATGCACAATAATGTATCTTGCTTGGTGGATAGGTTTGCATCTATCAATTCAAGTCAAGAGGACAACACTATATTTACAAGGGTTGATGAGAGAGATGCAACTATACAGGCTCAAGATGTAGTAGTATAGGCCTAAAATGTAGTAGTGTAGGCTTGGGATGCAGCTTAGGCATAGGTATTGGTTTTTTAGGAATAGGTGGTGACATTGCATGGCTAAGTTGGGGATTTATAAGGCCAAGTTAGGATACTACAAGGTTAAGTTACTACACTAATAGTAGAGAGGGATAGTTTGAAGTATCAAGTCAGGCTACTCCTCCTCTTCTACCATAAGGACCAGTATAGGTTGAGCCTTTAATAGGTGTGATGGGACCATCACATATTGTATCTGTAGTGAGGTATAATACTAACCTTGATGAGATTTATTATTATGAGAGGGTCATCAGGGAGTTCCCATAGATTAAAATGTATTATGAGTTTAGAGATCAGGAGAGATCAATGACACATGCCATGGATTCTAACTCACATAGATGTAGACAGGTGAAGAGTGGTGATGACACTGCTTCTTCACAACCATGTGGAGATCCTAAAAGACTCTGAGCACCAGAGTTGGTTATTTTTATATATGTTTTATGTACACTAGCCTATAAGTTAAAGATGAGAGATGTATATTTTGAGGGATAGATGAGATTATGATGATGTATTGATGTATATTTATGTTGTGTGTGTGTGTGTGTGTGTGTGTGTGTGTGTGTGTGTGTGTGTGTGTGTGTGTGTGTGTGTGTGTGTGTGTGTGTGTGTGTGTGTGTGTGTGTGTATGAGATGTGTTATTATGATTTTGAGATGTGTTTATTGTGATAGTGATGATGATGTTGATGTAGATGATTATTTTAGTGTTATGTTAATTTTATGTTTATGTTGAGCATGTTAGTTGAGTTAGGCTAGCATTTCTCATATGTGTGATGGTATATGCATAGTTGATTTGTTAGCTTCATCTTAGCATTTTTCCATATTTGTGATGGTGTATGCCTAAATTGGATAGGCTATTTATGTTATTGTTTGTATGAAGTTTTCATCTCAACATAGAGATCAACATGTGATTTGGATGGGAAATAAAGAGGTGTAATGCTCATGTACTGGGAAAGACCATAATCATAACATAAATAGGCTAAAAAATATTAACCTTTTTCATGTTTTGTATCCTTTGACCATTTTTTTTGTTAGAGAAGCATCGTGTTCACCTTGTATTATGAGGGGAAAAGGGTAAAATAAGTGAAAGTGTTTGTGTAGTGTAACCTTTGAAGTGGGGATGATATGCCCCTGATGTAGGTGACTCAAGATCTACTATAGGAAAGTTCATGACTTAAAGTTTTTTATTTATTGTTTGTAAGCTGATCAATGTGGGAAGCCTATAATGGGATGTTATTTGTGTTGAGGTTGTATGAATCTTATCAATATGAGAAGATTTGTATGTGTATTTCCCTTTGATAACAAAGCTTGGCCTAACCATCCTTCAAGGGAGTGGTCTAAGCATTTGTTTTTGAGTTTAAATAGCTATCTTTCAAGGGAAAAGTATATTGATAGTAGCAAAGAGAAGTTACGTAGTTATCCTTCAAAGGAGCAGTCTATGTTGGGAATCATGACCTAATAGATTATAACTTGTCTACATATCCCATTTTTTTTTGCTTTTAGTCATGGACAAGACTATAGAGGCTTAGGATTTTTCCAATTTGAGGGAAAAACCATAGCACTTCATAAGTTAACTAAGTGTGTAGGAGCAAGGGTTAAGAGGAAGGGAGATGAATGTATTAAGGGTTCTCAAGGGGAAATCTCAAGTAAAACACGAGGTGATACGTTACTTGGTTAACAAAAGAATGGTCATAGGTGTAAGGAATTTAAAGGCTCATGTTCTATCTTTCCTTTTAGAGAAGACAAGTGATAAGTCCCTAAGCCATACATGTGAGTTATGACGTAGGGTCCAAGCCAATTAGGAGCAAACTTATCCCATTTGATTTTCTCCATGTTTGCCACATGTTGATTTTATTTTAAGATGAGATCTCCAATATTAAAATCTCATTCTTTTAGGTTTTTATTATAAGAACATTTGATACACTCTTGATAGATTTGGAGATGGTTGAGGGCTATGAGGTGGTGCTCATCAAGCAACTCGAGTTGAGACAAATGTTCTTTTCAAAAGTCATCATTAGTAAGTATGTCTCTTAGAGAAATGTGAAGGGAAGGAATCTAAACCTCAAGAGGTAAAATAGCCTCTATCCTATACACCAAGGAAAAATTCATAGCACCCGTAGCGGTTCAAATACTAGTGCGATAAGCCCATAAATCAAAGGGAATGTGTGTGTGTGTGTGAATCCTTACCCATATCACTAACTAATTTCATGAGAATTTTGGTTAATGTTTTATTAGAAGCTTTTTCCTATCAATTTGCTTGTGGATAGTATGGTGATGATAAGCTTAATTTGATTCCAAATGTATCACAAAGACTTTGGATAATCTTTTTTTTGAAATATTTGTTTTTATCTATTATAATTTTATATGGGACACAAAAATGATAGATGATGTGATGGTTTATAAATTCAACAATTTTTTCAACCTTAGTGGAGATGAGAGGAATGACCTCAACCCACTTGGTGAAGTATTTAGTGGCAATAATGATATAATGGTGACAGAGGAATGAATGAGGGTTAATCTCACTGATTAGATCCAAGCCTCATTGGGAGAAGGGCCAAAAGTCTTTATTGACTTGTAATGCATGACTTGGAATGTGAAGGAGGTTAGCATGTTATTGACATTTGATGTAATGCTGAACATAATCACCATAGTCTTGATGGAGCATTGGCCAATAATAGCTGAGTTGAAGGATACACTTGGTAACTACGTGACCATTAAAATATCCACCACAAATCCCATCATGGACTTCTTAATAATGAAGGGAGTCTTAGTAATAGTGAGCCATCTAAGGAGGAGACCATCAAAACCTCACTTGTCAAAATTTCCCCCTAGAATGGCGTAATGAGTGACACATTTTATGAAGGCATGTCTCCTATTATTGGAGAGATCATAAGGGGTAATAGCAAATGAAATATTATCCATGATTTGTTTGTACCATAATTCATGTGGGTTGGATTTTACATTTTCAATAAAAAGGATCTTCGTTGATACATAGGAGGGTAATGTTAAGTGATGCATACTGACATAAATTTTTGGGGAAGAGGGTATGTGTGAAACAAGTGAAGCCATTATGTCAGCAAACTTTTTTGTAGATTAAGGCATAATTTGTAAGAGATAAGAGTTAAATGATCCCAATAACATATCTAGATGATATTTATACCATTGTAGAATTTCATTTTTTCATAAGTAAGAACCATTAACTTGATTAACCACTAGCTGAGAATAACTAAAAATGGTTATGGATTTGATACCCAAGAAGATAGTTGTTTGAAGTCCTAAGATCAAAGCCTCATATTTGGCCATATTGTTAGTACATTCAAAATTTAGTTTAAATGACAAAGGTATACACTCACCATCTAGAGGAATAAGAATGACCCCCACTGTATTGACATTTAGACCTATCAAATAACATCATCATTTGATAAGAGATGTCATCGATGGAGAGCATTACAATGGATTCATCAAAGAATTCAAGCTTTGAAGGTTGGTTGTCAAGTAAAGAGGTAGTAACTAACTAGTTAGTGATTTTTTTCCCCTTGATAGACATTTGTTAAATAAACTCTTAGTTAAATTCAACAAGGAACATGAGCCACCAAGCTATATGTTAGTTATGATATGGCTTAGAATGAATGTATTTGAGGGGATTAGTATGGGTGAGTATGTAATTTTTGTGATTTAGGAGATAATAGTGGAGCTTGGAGGTTGAAAATACTAATGTGAGGCAAATTGTTTTGGTATGTGTATATCAAGTCTCATAATCAATAAATGTGTGATTTATGTAGTAAACCAATTGTTCTCGATGTTGATCATCTCAATTTACAATCATAGCACCTAGAGAATGGTCTATTTTAGATATGTAAAGGTAAAAAGGTTGATTTTCCTTAGGTGGAATAAGAACCAATATGGAAAGGAGATATTGTTTGAGTGCATCAGAAGCTTCCTAGAAATCTATATTCCAATGGAAGGAGACATATTTTTTGAGGAGATGGTGAAAGGGTTGGTAATGATCTAATAACTGGGAGATGAAGGAATGGATTGATTGAAGTTCACCTTGCAGGCTATGGAGTTGTTTGATATTAGTAGGTGGAGGCATATCTAGTATTGCTCTAACCTTAGAAGGGTTGACTTAAATAACATAGAGAGAAATGATAAATCCTAAGAGCTTATTGAAAAGGACACCAAAGACACATTTCTTTGGGTTTAGCCAAATATTATATTGGAGGAGATGAGTAAATATGATTTTGAGAATCATCAAGTGATCTTGGTGAACTTTAGACTTTCTAAGTAATTCATCCATATAATCTTCCATAATTTTGTGTATGAGATCATGGAAGATGTAAGTCATAGAGCATTGGTAGGTGGCACCAACATTCTTCAGACCAAAGGGTATGACCCGATAATAGAAATTCCCCCATGGGGTAATGAAGGTTGTCTTGTGTTGATCCTCAAGAGCAACCAAGTTTTAATTATATCTAGAGAGCCCATCCATAGGTGATAACATATCATGGCTAGCTATTAGATCAACAAGTTGGTTGATACTTGGTAATGGGGAGTCATTTTTTAGACAAGAGTGGTTTAAGTCATGGTATTCAGTGTAAATGTGGATTCCTCCAGTCACTTTTATGATAAAAACAATATTGAAAACCCATTATGGGTAGTCTATGGGTTGGATAAAGTTAACAAAAAGGAGGTGTTGGAGCTCTTCTTTGACAAGGAGAGGAATACGAGGATGCATTTTTTGAAGCTTCTGCTTAACAATTTTAGCATCTTGATTGGTGATAATGTTATGGGTGATGATAGAGGGATGAATACCAGGCATGTCATTATAAGACCAAGCAAAGGCTTTCCTATGGTTTTTAATAAATGTTTCATAATCAGCTTGCTTAGAGGAATCTAATAATTGGCCAATCTTGAGGATGTAGGGATTATCATGAGAGGGCAAAATGATGTCAATGGTTGATTAATTTAACATAGCTTATGTTTTATATGGGAGTGATCATTGGATATAGGAATCATCTTCACCCATATATATGAGAATAACATCATCATCTTGACATTGGATGTGGGAGAGTCTTCATCAATTATTTCAGGATGAATGAGAGGAATGGACCTTGTTTCATTACCCTGGTGATAGGTGAGAGGCCCTAAATGGATAGAATTTATTGAAAAAAAATTTAGGAGGTATAGATACCTTTAATTTAGTAGGTGATGGTGGAGAAGAAAGTGGAGAAGGAGAGACTGGTTCTTCAATTATTAGTACATGGGAAGTTTTGGTGAGTTTAGTTGGTTCATCATAACCCACTCCATGACTCTTTTTGGCATTTTCAATGGTTTTATTAGTGGGATATTTAATGGGTGTATGGACACCCTACTCATAATGACCCAAACCAAATCCTTTCTAGGCACATTTATAAAGATAGGTGTGAGCAAAACTAGGCTTGCTCAAGAAAGAGAAGTCATAGGTAAATGGTTATTGTGAAGAGGATGGATTATCGACAGTGGGAGCCTGATCAATTCCCCCATATGTGAAATTAGTTTGAATGTTAGGGGGGCCATAAGGGATGACCATCACAATATGAGGATCATAATTTGGGTGCATATGAATATTTCCATACTCTTGTGGAGTATGGAACATGTTGAGCATCAACAAATGATATTCTTCAAGTGACACATTTAAAAGTTTCCTTAATAGGATATTTATCAGGAATTTATGTTATCAATATTTGTGTAACTGGGGTAGTGGAACTTGTGGAAGATTCAGAAGTATCATGCAAATAATATGATGTATTTAATGGAATGAGAGTATTATTAGGACTATAAGTCATGTTACATGTTTTAAATGGAGGTGGGTCAACAGGTATAACATGCACTTGCCCATCATGCTCAAACTTGACACAATGATGCAAAGTTAAGGGTACACATTCCATAGCATGTATCTAAGGTCATCTAAGTAGTATATTATATTAGAACTCACCTTCTACCATATATAAGAGCTTAAGAATTGTGTGGAGACCTACATGGATATGTAAGACAATAGTGCCCACTGTAGTAGTTATCGTATCATCAAAGGAGTGGAGCACCATGTCAGTTTGAGACATGAAATTGTTATTAAAAGCTAACTATTTGTAGGCATGGGTGGAAATAATATTAATACTATCTCCCTCATCGATCATGACTCTCTTGAGATGAGTTTGATCAATATATATGGTAATAAAAAATTTAGAATATTGATATTTAGGGTGTTGGAGTAGTCTGAAACACTAAAGGAAATTAGGGAGATGGAATTAAGAGAGCTAACCAAAGTCTTAAGAGGTTTGGGATCATCAGGTTGTACCTCAACCACTTGTAAGGCACTAATCAAAGCTTGATGGTGTTGGGGTGAGTTTTGGATTAACTCATATAAGGACATTTTCATAGGAGTTTGGTGAAGTTATTTCACCATCAAGCTTTGAATAATGTTTGAAGATGTTGGTTTTAGGAAAGCCAAGATGGAAATCTTGGGATTCAAAGGAGGAGTGTGTTTGGAAAATGGATGAGCCTAAGGAGTAGTGAATTTTTTCTTACTTTTATCCTTCTGGTTTTGTGACTATGTGGCCACATTAATTATATTAATCTGAAATATAGGTGAAGGAGGTGGCAAAGGGAGTATGACAACATCTTTAGGTTTAAATTTAGGTGGAAAAGTAGGAGGCATTAATGGATGCTAGAGGTGGAATAATAGGAATGTTAATGGGAGTATCAACAAAGAGAGTGTCGACATAAAATTATTATTGAATGACTATTGTGAGACCTTTACAATTCTCAGTATCATGTCTAGGTGAATGATGATATAGACACACGTGTGTATCATTAAACCAAGATGGCTTCAGTCTAAGAGGACTATAAGGCTTAATGGGAGGAAGAGTTATTATGGAATATTGCAACAACTAACATAGGAAAAAGCTCTGAGAGCCTGTGAGTGGGCTCATACTTATTGTGATAATAGGAGTGGACACCTTATTTTGTTTATGAGTCATAGGGTGATTTTGTGTGGTGCCTTATTTGGTGGCAATGGATTTAAATGTTTTACTAACACTTTCTTAGTGTTAGGTATCATGGTGTTAGATGTGAAAGGCCTACTAGATGGTAGAGGTAGTAGTGGAGGTAACTTATCCTTTTGTTTTGTTTGGATTGGTAATACTCTAACTAAAGTAGAAGTGTGTGGTCCCAAAATTGATGATAAAGTTGAGGGTTGAAGAGGGGAGGATCGATGATACCTAGGAAGATTAACCTTTTTTTGTAGTTTAGGCTATAAAATTACAAATTGTGGTTAGAGAGTTAGATCTAATTTCACCTATGGATGAATTAGATTAGAGATGGGGCATATGCCTAAAGACCTGATCTACTTTAATGTGGTAGATGCTTGTGAGGGTGAGGGTTATAACATAGATGGATGAGCTTCTAGTGATTTGGGTGAAGAATCTCTAACTTTGTCAAAGACCTTGGGGTAAAGGGTAGTGAGAGGGTTGGTGGTAAAGGTCAACACTCATGTTGGATAATGAATTTTAAGTTAGTCCCAAAATGCCACGTGATCTAGCTTCATGGAGTCAAGAAATTCAAAACTTTCTACCAACTATGAGAAGGGTTTAGATGAAGTTGATTTAAGCCTTATGATTACTTATTTAAAATTCTGAGGTGATTGATAAAGAGGGAAATTATTGGTCATTGCTACTTTGGGCCAAATATGAGAAAGAGTTGTAATATGGTCTTCTTCGATAGAGATAGGAGAAGAGGCATGGTCTTCCATCAGTGGAGGAGAGGTAGGTGAAGAGGGTTCCTCAAGGGGGTAGAGCATGGGTATAACTTATCCATAAATATGTGGGTGAGGAATAGGTAAAGTATGATTCTCCATAGGTAAAAAAAGTGGTAAGAGTGGTAAAATTGGAGTAGGCATAATAGGTCTCTTGTCTAATGTAGGAGTAGATAACACTAACTCTTCTAGATGCAAAGGTGGAGTGGATGGGGTATTACTCTCTATTTATGGAGGAGAGGTAGGTGAATATGGTTCCTCAAGAGGGTATAACATAGGAATGATGTTCCACTCAACATGTAGTTGTGGAATGGGTAAGGTGTGGTCTTCAAGTGGTAAGTGGATAGGTAGCATTGGTGCAAAAGAAACTAGCAATACTAGTTCCTCTAATGGAAAAAGGAGTGGTAAAGGAGGCTCTTCCTCATGTAGGAGTGGAATGGGTGAAATAGGCTCTTCTACCTGAGGGAGAATGGGTAAAATAAGTGCCACTGACTGTGGGTGAGGAGTTGATAAAATGGATGCATCTTGTTGAGGGAGAGGTTTAACTAAAGGTAAAGGAAAGACTAACTCATTTGATACCTTGTTACAATTAGGAGAGGTTTTATTTAAGTAAGGGTTATGACACCTTGTTACAATAATTTTTCTAAAATAGAAGTATATGACTCCCCAATGGGAGTGTATTATCTTTGCTCATATCGTTGTTGGAATTGCTAGGTCAGATTTTGGGAAGCTGAGGAATTAGGTTGGTTTGTGGTTGTGGAAGAAGCTGATTTAATGACCACCATGTTAGTGGTGCCTTTATATTTTTTGTTAGAATGATAATTTTTATAAGAATATGAGTGATTTGATTTGTAATTAGCATTCTTACTGCACAACTTGACTCTACCTTCATCTATAGCCTAAATCTCAAGTTTTTGTGCCATTTTAAGGCCTCATCAAATGTGTGGAAAGTTTGTACTTAGAATGTGGACAAGATGTGATTAGCACATGCCCTTGAGAAGAGCTCAATAAGCTTAGGTTGGGGTAAAGAGAAGGAGAGTTGATTGATCAAGCCTCTCCAGTGAGCAACAAAATCTATAATAGACTGATCATCAAATTGTCTAATATAATAAAGGTCTATAATAGAAACATTTTTAGAAATGTTAATAGAGAAATGGTCTACAAATATTTGTATGAGTTGAGTAAACGAAAAAAGGGAGTGTTGAGTTATAGAGCTATACCAATATAGGGTGCACCTAAAAAAGATAGGGAAAGGGTGAAGTAATAACACATCATCATACCCTATTAAATGAAAAGCATGTCTAAATGTTCACAAATGTTGTTGGTCCTCTTTACTATGGAAATGAGTAAATTTGGGGAGTTCCTATTAGATTGGATAAGATTGACTAGGCATAGAAGGATGGATGGGTTCATTGCATATTTGATCATAAGATAACACATTCTTTAAACTTGAAACAGATGTCTCTAGATTAGACATCTTGTCCATCAACATCTTAATAAGGTTAGGAGGGGGATTAGTTTGGGACATACCCCCTAAGTTATAGGGAACCTAATAAGAAGCAAAGGGAGTGTATGGCATAGCTTGTTTAGGTTGTGTTGGTGCAACATAAGGATAATGAGTCATAGGTTGGGGGGAGGAAAGAAAAGGGGCTTATCACATTGGGTTAAAGACTATGCTTTGGTTGGATGTTGTTATTATAGGCTAGGTTATTAGCACGGTTAAAATATATGAATGGTAAGTCATAACTCAGGTAATTATAGGTGTGAGAGTAGATGGAATAGGTACCACCAAATTCTAAAATGGGGTGAGACTTGACTGAATTATTTGTGGTTGTGAAAGTAGGGAAGTTACACCAGGGTTAAGGTGGGATTGGGTAGTTGGTAATGCTAAAATTTGAACATTGTTTATGGCTAGGTTACTTGTCAAGTCAATTGTTTGAGTAACCATAGGGAAAATAGTGGAGATAGCTAAAACTGTAATTATCTCCATTAGAGAGGTTGGCATACCATAAATTGGGTTACTCAAAGAATTGCATGTTTAGCTCATGGCAAGGTAATGCTAAAGGGTTATGACATTATGATCAATAAATTTAGCAAAATCTTGATTTTCTTCAGGCACAATGGGAATTTGGTTGGGTTTGGGAGTATGCTCTATATCTAAAGTATGTTCCATGATAGAATTAATAGCAAGAGGGGAAGGTGGAAGTCATTGTTGAATTGTGTAATTGGAAAGAATTTTGGCTTGAGCTCACATCAATACCATATAAGAAGTAAAAATAGTCTTAATACTCTATATTAGTGATAGAATAAGGAAAAACTAGGTTCAGGTGTAGGTAAGTAGGTTATTTTAACTTGCTATTTTGAGCAAATTAAGATTACATAGTCATCGATGTTAGTTACTTGACCGATGTCACTAGTAAAATTTTGTCGACATTAGTGGGATTAACCGATGTCAATAGGCTAAAGTTTTTTGATGTCAGTAAAATTAATTGATGTCAGTCACTATGATATCTTGGGAGATGGAAAATCCAATATTTTAAAAACCTAGAGGAAGAATCTAGGTAAAATAGAGGATGCAAGAGGTCTATGTAAGAAGAAAGAACACTTAAAAAACTTGATATAATAGGTTATATAAACTAAGTATTAAAAAATAGTGTTGATTTTGTGAATCAATGGAAAAATGTCCTTACCAAGTCCAAAATATAAAAGGTAATAGAAAATCAAAAAAAGAACATACAACTACTAACTATTAACTCCTTGAAATTAATTTTAGTCTCATGTTGGCTTATGCCTTAATCAAATAGTGAGCAAAGAATTTGGTTAGCAAAGGTACTAGAAAGCAATCTAGAGCTAGTTTTAGGTTAGTTTTGGTGTTCAAGAGGAAATATATGTTAGACCAAGTACATGGCTTGTTATATGAGCTTGCTCCCTACACTTCATGAACCTGAATCCAAGCCAGGCCACTTAGCCAAAATATACCTTCTACCTAGAGTTTATACTTTGCTAGAGAATGGAGTGGGTTCTCCCCTTAGTGGTGAAATCCAAGTAGGATAGCTGGGTAGGGTAAGGTGATCCACCAAGTGATGAAATCCTGATGAGCCTTATCTCAGGTGAGTTAATAAGTTTGTCTTTATGAGTTTAATCTAGTTCTATAACATAGGTGCAATATAATTCATTCATAATGATTGTAATTAACTAGGTGAGTTAATATGTAACAAGCAAATAAAGAAGTGCAGTAAGTTTTAAACCCAAATCTAAAATGTTTAGATTTGAATGAAAAAAACATGAAATACAAGTAGATAATGAAATTCACTATCCTAATGTGCATGTAAGAAAGAAATAAAAAAGTGATTCTTTTAACTTGTAAGAAAGATGATAAATTGTTGTTAGAGGCAAATACAAAGGAATAGGGGCAAGGAAGAAGAAATTTTAGTTTATTGACCTTAAACAAAAAAATAAAACGTTGAATTTTTTTATTTGAGGGAGAAAAGAAGGATAAAGTGTAAGAAATGAAACTTTCACTATAATGCACCTATGTGAATTCTTAAAACAAGTAATGAACCCAAAGAAAACTCTAGGGTCCCACCGAGCATGCCAAAAATGTTTTGTTAAAATCGTGTCTATTTCAAGTCTAAAGAAAAAAAAAGAATAAGGATAGGGATAGGTGATTAGAATGAACCTAGATTGGTTTTCACACTGTATCCAAATGTTGTGAGCACTCCTCTTTGGTTGGGGTGGACCACTTGCAAGTAAGAAAGCACTACCACAAAAAAATTTGTTAGTAGGTATATGAGTGGGATTCCAAGCTATGCACTTGTTCTAGGAAGTGTTAAACTTACTTAGAGATGAAAGTCCACTTTTGAAAAACAAAAGAGTGATAAGTAACAAAGACAGAGAGTAAAAGAGAGATTATGTTACCATTATTAGCAATTTGAGTGTAGCAGAGAGTAACAGAGTGTAAGTGGTATATTTAGTTTGTATTTGGGAAGTTTTTTGGGCAAGTTTTAGAAGGGTTACTGGAAATCCATAGCTACCAACATCAATTAGGCTACTAAGTTTGGTGAGCAAGTGTGATTGATATCAATTAGGTTGTTAATGTTGGTAGGGGCATTAATTGCCTAGGGGATTACAAAAGGCTTTTTTAGGTCTAAGAAATGGTTTTGGTCATGTTAAGAAGGTTGGGGAGAGTTTTGAGAGAGAAAGTATTATTTGGATAGATTTGGTTAGAGGTTTGGTATGTTAGAACAAGGGGAAACAAGCAAGGAAGATTTATAACTCCCTCGTGGGGGTTCGGTCAAGGATGTGTAAAAAAATAAACAATAGATATAAAGTGATTGTAAAGTAACTACTTAAATATTTATATAATAAGTGATGTACTTAGCTATAGAGGTGATTGAATGATAAGTGTTGAATGGATGGCTCCTATCAGGCTTGCCGAATCAATGCCTTGAATAGAGAAAAAAAGCATGTGTTGTTGGTTCTCTAGAGGTTGGTTCCTAATCTAGATTGACTTGTGCAAGGTAACAGTGAGCCAAAATGTGGAAATTTTGATGCCAAAGGTTTGTATACAAATAAAAATGAAAATTCTTGATTTCTACTGACCTAAAAATTAGTTTGGAGTTTAGCTTAAATAACTGATTTCATGGATCTTGCTGATGTTGGCCATGGGTTGACAACATGAGAATAGGTAAAATTACTATTTTTAGCCTATTTTTTGTTATTTCTCATGCCAAGTGTTGTATCCATTAGGAAATGGTAGAAATGGGAGGTTAAGAAGGATGTAGTTGGTTAGGAATTTATTTTTGGGGTGAGAACAAGTCATGGGTAGTTAGGATAAGGGGACTAAGTCTTAAGGTGACTTAGAGGGTGAGAATTAGTATTAGAATGAGTGACCAAGTAAGGGGGCATAAGTGGGTTTTAATTACTTAATTACAAATTTTAAATTAATTAAATGTATGAGGGGTAAAAACATGGTTTAGGGAGGCTAATTATTATTATTGAAAAGGGGCTCAAGGGTGGTTTCAACATAAGGAGTTACGCACGTGTGTGACATAATTTTGGTGTCTACAAATGGTTTTATTTAATGCCTTAGCTTGTTTTTTACCTTATAATTTGTATGGTGTAGATTTATTATTCTCGATTTTGAATTTTTCATAAATTTATTTAACATCTATGTTTACAAATGATCCACCATTATTATAAATAATGTGTACTGGGATGTGATATCAGCATATGATATGGTAATATATAAACTTGGCAATCTACTTATTAGTGATGTAAGTGAGAGAAATGGCCTCAATACAATTAGTAAAATACTTGATAGTAGTGAAAATATGTTTATGGCCATCATAAGATGTTGGGTTTATTTTCTTGATGAGATCGAGCCCCAAGCAGAAAATGGGCAATGGTGTAGTGGTTGGTTGTAGTGGCAAGGAAGGTGTGTATATCAAATTTCCATGTTGTTGATAAGAAACACACTTTCTCACATAATTTCAAGAATTTTTATCCATTTTGGGATAATATTAACCTATTCCAAGGAGATTTTAAGCTAAGAATACACTATTGGTGTGGGCCCCATACCTTCCTTCATGAACCTCCTTAAGCACTAAATTGGATTCTCCCAAAGATAAGCAATGATGTAGAATTCCATCATAGCCTTTATGAAAATGTTTGTTTCTAAGGAGGTTATAATGGGATATTTTTTGAAGGAAAATATTTTGACAGTTATTATAAAGGTTAGCTGGAAAAACATGATCATGAAAATAATTATAAATGTCTTGCAATTAAGGCAATTCAGGTCAGGGATTAGGATTAGTAATGGAACATACCCTTTCTAAATCTAGCAAGGCATGAGTAGGCTAAATAATATTTTAAATGATAAACTAATACTTTTTAGAACTACTATAAATCTATATCATGGACTCAATTGTTACCATAGCATCAATAGATCTATTTCTAGCTCACGACACTTGTTTAAATTGTAGGGATTTAAAATGAGTCTTGAGATTATCCACAATGTGCTTGTAGGGTAAAATATTGTCATCTCTTGTTTGATACTAATCTTTGGTTTGATTAATAATAAATTAGGAATCCCCATAAGCCATTAAGTGTTGGACATCCCACTGTACTAGAAGATGAAGTCCTATAATAAGTGCCTCATACTTGGCCATGTTATTGGTGCAATGAAAAATGATATGAAATGATTTGGGAATCAGATCCCCTTATGGTGTAATCAACAAAATTATATATCTATATGCATGATAAGTGAAGTAACCATGAAAATATAGTTTCTATTGTTCAGGTTCATGTTGTACAACTTCTATTGTCATAATAGAATCATCGAGAAAGTCAGATCTGAGAGGTTGAGTGTCTATAATTGGGGCCACTACAAGTTGATCAACAATAACTTACCCCTCAATATCTGTATGATTATAATACTCAAAATAAAAATCATATAATATAATTACCCATTTATCCATGCATCAAGTGAGAGTTGCTATGGATAGTAAAAATTTGAGGAAATCCACTTTAGTGATAACAATAGTTTTGTTATTAAGCATATAGTGTTGTAACTTTTGGGAGGTGAGTACCATAGCTAAACACACCTTATCAATAGGAATATAATTATGATCATAATCCACCAATTTTTTATCTTAAATAATAAACAATTTTTTCTTTGCCTTGATCATCATGTTGGGCCAAGAGTGCCCCAATGCATGTTTAATTACTAAAATATAAAGAAGCAATAATTGTCTAGGTATTGGTGGTCTCAAAATTGGTAGGTTGGCCAAATATGTTACGATATTCACAAATTATAATTAACACTCATGATCCCATTAAAATGTGACCCCTTTTTTAAAGAGATGTGTAAATGGGTGGCACTTATCTACTAGTTATGAAATGAACCTATGAATAGACTAGATCTTTCCTTATAGGCTTTAGAGTTGTTTAAGATTTGAAGGTGGAGGCATTTCAATAATGGCCTTGACCTTAGAAGAATTGAATTCTATCCCTCTTTATGATACAATAAACCCTATTAATTTCCCTAAAGTGATGCCAAAGACACACTTATTTGGATTCAAATGGACCTTATATTGACAAAGTATCTCAAAGATTCTCTATAGAACATCAAGATGTTTGTCACATGTTCATGATTTATCTAGGATGTCATCAACATAATATCCAACACTATTTTTCATAATTTCATGGAAGATGAAAATCATAACATGTTGATAAGTAGATCCATCATTCTTCAAGCAAAATTGCATGACTTTATAACATAATGTTCCCTATGGTATGGTGAATGTAAATTTGTGCTAGTCTTCTTGAGCTATTTCAATTTTATTGTATCCAAAATATCCATCCATAAGTTATAACATCTCATACCCTATAGTAGAATATATAATCATGTCAATTTTGGGCAAAATAAAATCATCTTTAGGGCATGTTTTGCTGATATCTCTAAAGTTAGTGCAAATATGTATACCCTATGGTTTTTTGCTGATTAGAACTATGTTTGATATCTATTTTAAATATTCCAGTGGTCTAATGAAGCTTTCTCCTAATAATTTCTCCAATTTGAATCTTACCAAAAGAATGATGGATGTATGCATCTTCTTCAATTTTTATTTGGCTAGCTTGGCATTTATATGTACAACAAGTTGATGCACCACCAAGTTAGGGAATAATCCTAGCATGTATGAGTATGCCAATGCAAAAGTATAAATAAAATCCTTACAAATGGATAAAATTTGATATCACTCCCTCTTAGTGAGGGAAGCTCCAAGGTAAACAATTTTGGGATCATCAGATGTTCCCAAGTTCACTTCAACAGTATTTTCCACAAGGAATGTAGAACCATCTTATAGAATAGTAAGTAATGTGTGATCATGATCTTATTATTATACTAAAGTTTCTTTTTATTATTCCAAAATCTTTGGATAATGTCATGAATTTGAATCTACAAATTTAGGTAATGACCAACTAGAAAAAATCTCACGAAAGTCAAGAACAAGATGCTCAAAGACTTGTTATTATTTTGACATAATGTTGGTACTGAATATAGAGTTAGGACTTGATGGACCTTATGGATCATTTTGGGGATGAAAAAACTTTCCCATTCAAGAGTTCCTAAAATAGGTTTTCACTCAAGGGCTTATCTTTTTATTTACTTTTTCCTTGACCAACAAGTGCCTCAAAGAGGGTTTCAATTGAATATATTGATTTTTATGTTCTTCATGACTAAGAAAGTTTTCTTAATTCCAAAGTAGGTAGAAGGATCTAGATAAAAATTAAATCCTTGATTATGATCACCAATAGGAGATATATCTCTTAGGCCCATATACTTTTTATTATATTCTTCATTGTAGAATTCATCAAGGTGTATGACCAAATTTTTCAAGTCCTAATCAACAAGTTTAAGATGGAAAAAACATAGGGATAAATGGGGTGTTATGGCCATAATGGAATTTGAATCAAATAAATCCATGTTAGAAAGCTCATCAAAATTACTATAATGGGATGTTATATTACTACCAAGAGTCTCTTCACTAGTCAATTTAGAAGAATCACTATCAAAAGTCATGAGTTCACCCTCAAGCAGTATAAATCTAAAACCTTGATTAAAATTAGGTTTATTAACTGATAAAGGTTATAGGATTACTTGTGCTCATGGACCAAGTCCTTTTCCTATATAATCAAAATTATCCATAATCTACTTAGGGATAGGATATTTTAGATTCTAAAAAAAATAATGCCACCATATATAACCAATCTCCTTTAGTGAAAGCTTCTTGATCTTATGTTGTCTACATATCCAGTATAAATACCATCAATGGTTTATGTCCTCCTTTATTCTTTTAACAAATCATGTTGGGTCTATTATGTATTTTAGAAGAATTATTTGGGAGACTTGGCCAACTTAGTAATATGGAAGGCATATTTAAGATGGTACATGGAAATGCCCACATATTTTATAACAACTTGATTTACAAGAGTTATGGGAAATGGATCAACCAAAGTGGAAATAAGGTTATTAAGGATGATTTAATTTAATTTAGGTAGATGAAAAACTATTTCCTTGTTCTTATTTGAAACAAATTCAAAACTAGGATAATAGTTATAATTATAAAACTCAGCCTCTAGGTGTTTGTAATATTGATAAGGCTATAGATTAGTATGAATGGTTACCTCAATCCCATCATGGGGAAACTTAAGGAAATGATGCAAAGTGGATGGGATAATAGGTACTGCATGGATTCAAGAATGAGCAAGAATTATATTATAAGGCAACTCAATATCCATAATATGTAACAAAGTGTAATGGGATATAAACCCAACAATGATTGGTAAACAAATAGTACTACAAGATTCCCTTTCTATGTTATCATAAACCTTTATGGTGATTATCTATGGCTCAATGTCATTCTTAGTGTATCCCAATTGTTGTACTAGTTTAAGGGACACTATGTTCAACCTTAAACCATTATCTATAAGAACCTGCTTGATTTTATGGTTTTCAGTGATGACCTCAATATACAAGTGGTTGTTATAGCTCAAAAAAAGGGTGGACATGTCTTTTTTATCAAAGGTAACCTATTAATATGAAGGTAAATGTCCTACAAGTGTTTTTAATTATTTAGGGTTAATGTCTTAAGGCATAATAGATTGTTGAAGAAGGTCATTCAAAATAGTTTTATGGACTTAAAACATATGCAAAAGATCTAAAATAGAAATTTGTGCAAGGGTTTTACTGAGTTTGTTCAATAGGCTATAAGGCTTTTCAATAGTAAGATGAGATGGTTTAGCCTTGGCTAGTAAAATATTTAGCTTTGGATCTAAAGGCACAATATTCATGTTGGATTCAGTGGTAGAAGAGGGTAAAGGGCATTGAAGGGTCACTCATGTGTGTCTAGTTGTGATTTAAAAATTTAGTAGTGGCAAGGAGTTATTATAAATAGAAGATGAAGGAAAAGGGACTTGGAGGGTGACTCATGAGAATATTGTTGTAATTAAACAATTTCATATTGATGAGGAGCCATTATAATTAGAAGAAGGATGGGGTCTAGAAATAGTAACCTGCACAAACTAAGTTACAATAGAATTTATTGTACTTGGCATGATGTTACTTGAGGGGGAGGTGTTAAACCTATAAAAATAGATCTAGTACTTTAAAAAGTACATGATGGCTCATAATATTTAATAGTGATAGTGGCAATGTGGTTTGTAGAAATGTGTCTCATGGTATTATTGTAGTCATAAAGCATGTTGTTGTAACCTAGGTTATTAGCATAACTATTATGATCCTGATTATGATTTGACCTTAGTTTTAATTTTTCCATTGATTCTATCCTTAGTTTTGATTGTTTCTCAGTGTTTTTTGAATATGTCTAAGAAATGGATATTTTTAGATTCCCATATCCTAATTAGTGTTCTATGGAGCAATTTTAATTTCAAATTCACTACTCTAAATCAAATATTCAATGAGATGTCACAATTAAACATAATGGTAAGGACCATGACCAACAACATGATGGAAGTTTCAAAATTCATTTTCTCAATACCAATCAGGTTTGGGTTGATCTTTAAGAAATGGCCTTGGTATAGGCCATATAATCAAATTAGCTTCTATGAGATTTTGAAACATAACATCAATAGGCTCTCCTATTTTTTTGAATACCTTATAACTATTATTGAATTCCCTTTATTGAGGGACTATTTGAAAAGTGTTTTGGGGATTAAGTGGAGCTAATTGCACATTTTGAGCTAACAGAGGCTACACTATTTGTACATGACTTGATTTAGTTACTCAATTTCCTACCATGTTCTTGTTCTTATTGAACCCCTTAGGTTTATTTATTGTAATAATTTTAGTAGGTGATTGGGTTATAATTTAATGTTTGACCCTATGAATAAATATTGACAAGGACTTTAGTTATAAGTGCCTTCTCAATCTGCACACCCTTGTCTATAATCTCTTCAAATGTGTTTATGCAAGCAAGCTATAGATTATGGGACACTTCAATGTGTAGGTTATATATAAAATTGTTGGCCAACTATTTGTCTAGAAAATTATGTTGGAAGTATCCAACTAATTATCTCCACCACTATAGATATACTATGAAGCTTTCTCCATCTCTCTATTTGGCTTTGCATAAGTTAACTACAGTTAATTTGAGTTAAATATTGTACAAGAAGTTAGAAAAAAATTTAGATAGATCATTCAAATTTTCCATTGATCCCTTGGGTAACTTAAGAATCCAATATAAATCTTGTCCCACTAAACTTTGAAAAAATAAATAAGGTAAATAAATGTTGTTGTAAGCTACCTCTTAGCATAACACAAAAATGTTGAATGTGTTCACAAGGGTCACCCTTCCCATTTTATTTATTGAATTTGAGTGCCTCAAAATTAGGTAGAAAGGGAACATGGAAAATACTCAAATCAAATAAATATGGATATATCTCATCAAATTTGTACTTTTTGATTTTTTTTCCTATCTCTAATTGTGACACAATTTATTTCATCAAATTCCACTCTTGCATATTTGGTGCATTAGTAGGTGGAATATAATTCTATTAGTGTGGTATGTGTACCTATTTAATGTATTTATTATAGATATAAACCCTATGATTTGTAAATTTGTTTTGGTTCACCCCTTGAGTCAAATAAGTGAGTTGTTGATTCTTGGGTTGATAAATATTTCCTAAAATTAGCTACCTTGAATTGTAAGTTTTTTGTTGATTTTAGGGAGTCCATGATCTATTAACCAAAGTATGAATTGGTTGAGAAGAAATTGAAAAATTGTTTTAAATAATTTACTCAATACGCATTGAGTTTTTTGTTCCTTGATTTTTTGTAGAAACAAGAGGTTCATGATGATTAAAAAATGTATGCTCCATTTTTGGCAAAGCATATTGTGAAACCTATTGAGACTTGGGTTGTTCAATTGAGACATCCTAATCCATCATAGGTGTGTTCTCAACTAAAGTGTGTTGCATTATTTTTACCACATTACTTTGTTCCTTGGAAGTGTTATTATGTATATAAATGGAAATTAAAGAGTTGGTTAATTATATGATAAGTTGGTCTGCATATTGTTGACTTATATTATTGATCTTGGTGATAATATCTTAATCATTATGTTTTGATTCTATGAGAACTTCCTTTCCTTTGTTAGAATAATCAATTTTTATTTTTTCAATATGAGCAAGGGATTGTTCTCATTATTTCTCTTCTACCTGAACCAATGTATGCAATTATTCCATAGGAAAGTCTATGGCAATATAGCACCTAATTCAATCAACCTTAGGAGTGCTTCATCTTTTTCCTCTAGGGGTTGATGTTAAAAATAGTCTTCCTCAAATCCTACAATTGTGGAAATGCCCGCAAATACTATGGGATTGTGTTTTACATCATAAAATTTCTCTTCCTCCTAGCTAAGGTCATAAGAGACCTTATTATGAGTATACCTTTGAGTCATGTCTATAAAATTATTCTCTACATTTGGTAATATTTGGAAAATGTTTTGCAAAATTCTAAAAAAGTGTGTTTTGATTTTATCCAAACAAGTGACAAAGTAACAAGACACTATAATAAATACAAGTGGTGTAGTGTCACACAATTAGAGGAAATGTTCACAAAATTACTCAAATTTGGTATGGTTGAAATCATCAAATTATAAGAGGGTATGATAACTATAAAACCTAAATTGTAATCTAGTACACCAAACATAGGTTTAAAGATATGTCAATACCATAAAATCTAGGTATAAATTTGATGAGTTAAGACTAGAAAATTAGAAAAAAGTATTTACAATGAGTAAAGTAATAATGTGAACTAAGAAACTCAAGATGTGAAAGCATGAAATAATTCCTAAGTATAAAACTAAAACCAAATGGGAAGCATAACACCACCACATGGTAACAAAAATTAGAATTGGTTCTATAACTTAGAGTGTAAGCAACACATAAGATAACCTGAGTTAATAATTATAAAAAAGGATGATGAGTCTATAAAATGACCTTCAACCCAAATGGGAAATTGTAACCAAGTTAACTCAAACCAAGTGCAAATGGAAAAACCAATTAACACCTTAGCCTATAACTAAAAAAGGTGAGATTTTGAATTTTAATTTAAAGTGAAGGACTTGGAGATTTTTTCAAAATGGTTTAGACTCAAATGGATAGCATAAAAACATTTTAGATAATACAAACACAATGTTTCAAATGAGGATTTGAACAAGGAAAAATATGATTTTGATTTGGTCAGCATAACACCTTTTTGTTCAAATAAAATGATGGATAAAAAAGGTGTTTGGTTGGCTTTTTTTGGTTTACAAACAAGTTTTAGACTCCAATAAGACTAATTAAATAAAGGAAAATAAAAATATAACTAAGTATAACATATAAATCCCTAAAATAACAAGGTTGCTTCATATTGTTGAATTTTATCTATGTATACATGATTTTGGGAGGATTTTAAGTGTAATCCAAAAATAAAAGTGCATTAAATAGTAGGTTTTTTACACCACCTTCTCCAAAGAGATTTTACAGTGACATGGAACTTCAAGTTACTTGCCCTACATCAATAATATGTCTACGGTAAGTGGGGTTATTCTAAAACTAAATTTTTTATCATCTATATGGTCCCAAGTATGGTTAACACTAGATATACCTCACATAAATGAAATTCATATAATATAGCTTAATATACAAGGGTCTATTCCTTTACATAGTGATTACATACATGTACTTCTTATTATAATTTATTGGTTAGCCACACCTGACTTAGGTATTAATTATGATTGGAGAGGTTAACTGCTCAACCCCATGGTGATCATAATATATGTGTTTTGATTTATATATCCCACCATGGATTAGGGTTGAAATAGTTTTTGGAATGATACCCGAAGTCAAATCTTCCCTAAAAAACTCATGAGGAGACTATGAACTCTTGCTCATAAGCTAAGTTGCATAAAATAAATGACCAAGTGAAAAGATAGTAAAGGCTATGTTTAGATTACCCAAACCATATGGGTTTTGGGGAGAGACTTAACAACATTATTTTCACACCTTAGATAAGACAAAATTGTAAGGAAAGAGTGTGTTTGGTCACTTGATTTCCCTAAAGAGGATGGTGGGAGAGCATGCATGCATCCTTCATTTACAAAAAACAAACAAGTATAAAAGATCTAGAATAAAATAAATAATTGTTTACTTTAATGCAAAAAATGGAAGTGTTTGTGTAATTATTTGGCCCCATGGCTTTAGTTGAAAATTTGTAAAAATTTCACAAAAAACTAAGTATAAAACCTTTAAATTTGTTTTAAGCACCAAATGAGAAGTTCAAGACTTAAAATTTTTCAATTTTAGCACTTTTACAATATGTGACCTACAATTTTGGAGGGTTTCCTTTTGATTTGAAGCACAAATATCAATGATAACATCAATATTTGAAAACTTGATACAAGATTTCTCTATTTTTATTACATAGAGACTGATGTCGGTCAATAGTGATCGATGCCAATTACAATTGAACTGATGCCGATTAGAATAATACTGATGTCAGTCAAAATAGAACTGATGCCATTTACCTATTAACCCTTAGAAAAAACATGTTTTTAATATAAAAATATTAGTCTAATTTAGTATAAAATCTCTAGAAAACATCCAGATCCTAAAATAAAATGATCAAACAGAGACATTGCAAGCTTTAAAATCATAAAAATCAACTTGAAACTTTCAAGGAAACTTAAAAACCATTTTTTTCTATCATGTTATACCATACACAAAAATTGATGTAGGTTAGATAGGACTAATTTTGGTTAGGGTAAACTGATACCAATCATTGTGTAAACTATGTCAATAAAAGATAATAAAAAATGGGAAAAATAATGACAAAACTTGATTTTTAGAGATTTTTAAAGCACTTTTTAGAAAATATAAATATGTCAAATTGTTCTCCTTTCTTGTATGGGATGTGTGGTCCCATTGAGCATGCCAATATGTAGAGATAGAATCGAAAGTGAGTTAGATCAATCATTATTTAAGAAAACTCAAGAAATGCATAAAGAAAATAACTAACTAAGACAAATCCTTTAATGGAGTTTTATAAATGATAATTAAGAGCTATTTAAAGAAGGATTTTACCAAAAAACTTCCCAAGAGTATCCCATCTCCAAGTGTGGCTCAAATCATGATTTTTACCTTGATTTGGTGTTCAAGTCTTTAGAAATGATGAGTGGCTTACCCCTCCATCATCTCAAGTTCACCAATGAAACTAGGCTCATGATATTTAATAAAATGTATGCCTATAGTGAAGCTATCCTATTGCAAATTAAGATAATAACACTACAAACGAATGACTTGTGGAGATAATTCTTCATAATAAGTTTACACAAATGAAGCTTAAAAAGATGAGTTAGAGACCTCCTATTTATATATTTTTGAAATTATTCAAAATCAACCATGACCATCCACCTTGAGATAAAGATGTGTGGTTATGAATTAATTCAATTTTTGAATAGATATCCATAAATATTTGGTAAAAAGGGTCATTAAAGAGGCATGGGAGGCCTTAAACCTGATATTTATTGCATTTATGGCTTATGGATGCTATATGCAATCATAAATGCATCATGTCTATAATTCAATCTTGGCTCAGAGAAGATAGAGCATACCTACACTTTTGATTAGGAATACATTTGTTAAGTGGGAGCATGACCAATATGGGGATTTGCTAGACCTGATTAAGGGATTACTTGTCATAATACACCATGATAGGAAGGGTTTTAAATCCTATAGTCTAACATAATCATGAAACAACCCTAGAAGAGTCTTAGGTTAATGTTTTTCTCTATTATAATAAATAAGAAATTAAATCTAATCTAGTGCACAACAAAGAATATGGCTCAAAGTGGGGGTTATAAATAAATAAAACTAAACTAAATATGCATAAAAGACATATACTCACATCAATATATATGGAATCCTAATGCATGGAAGAAAAACACAACTACATTATCTATCTAATCTTATAAAGGATAAATAAGGTAAGGAATACTTACCTTGAATATGAACCCATCGATTGTCAATATCTACCTTCGCCAAGGTTCTTCACAAGAGAATGTTTTGATATGAAAGGATAACAAAGATAAATCAACTCTAGGCTACATAGCCTATATATGCATCTAAAAGACTTATCCACAAGATAAGATCTATATCTCCAAAGAAAATATGGAACCCTAAGATTTATTCCTCAAGTATAATGGTCAATAAGTAGATTTCCATTCACACTTATTCTTATTTACTTATTTATCTTCAAATGGTTGGAAATGAACTTGTATATATCATTATATCTTACCCTAAATCCTTTTGAATATTTCAGTTATATGGGGTTGAACCAGTCAACCCTATATGTTTTTGTGAGATAAATCACTAGGTATCAAGATAGATCGATTGAAGGGCTAACAAAAATTTCAAGTGAAAATACCCAAAAATAGTATAGGGTTGACCCAATCAACCCTCTACAATAATCAGAGGCTAAAAACTATATAGGGTCAACCCAATCAACTTAGTATAATTAACTGGAAAAGGGAGTCAAGGTAAGAAAAAGGAGGATAAAGCATGACAAATGACTAGAATGGGTATAAAAAATAATAATAATCTTATGGTAAATGGTTTTAGGAGAAAAGTGTGCAGATGGAAAGTAACAAAAGGGACAACAATCTTATGAAAAACTAGTAGTCTACCCACCCCTTTCTTAGTGCACCCCTTAAGGCATACACTCAAAGAGATTTAGAATTGATGGGTTCTTATAAGATACAAAGTGTCAATAATCAATAAAAAATTGAAAATATTATGTGTATACATATTCCCCACTTGAATATCATCACATCTCATGTAAGTGCAACTCAAGATGGTGCTTTAGGTTTATAACATGATAACACACAATGTTGATGCCAAGTAAAGTGCAATAAGCAATAAATAAGATAAAGGAATAAATAGAATTGAAAAACACATACTTTTACTTACCTTAGTGTTGTAGATAAATAAGTAGACTGCAAGAGAAGTGAAAGCATCCAATGTGAAGAATACTAGGCAAACTTGTAAAAGTTTGTGCAAAAAATATCCAAAAAAATGAAAGTTTTTAGAAAATAGGCATACGACGGTTTGGAGAGAAATATTTTAGGAAAATTAGAAAATTAGGATTATGAAGGCAAGGTTAAAATATTGAAGGTAAATGAATGACAAAATGATGGAAAATGAATGTAAAATGATGGCAAATGAATGACAAATGATTGTAAATGAATGCCAAATGATTTTAAATCACATTAAATCATGTTTGAAAGTATGTAAAACATAAATCAAAAAAATAAATGTAGAACATACTAAATCATGTTGGGAAGCATGTAAAACATGAATGAAAAATGAAATATCAATGTAAGAAAACTTGAACAAAGATATGTAATAAAGTGAAAAGTAAGCTCATGTAAGATAGGCAAAAATAAAAAATGATATATGGAAAATGAAATGTAATTGAAGTTGTGAGACAAACATGAAGAAGGCATACATAAAGAGAAACATGTAATAATGGAAAATATCATATGTAAGATAAGTGAAGTCCACAAAAATCAAAAGAGAACATGACGGATAAATGAAAATCAAAATCTCTAAAGGATGAAAACTCAAACTTAGTGTTTGTTCTAAGATATAGTATAAGAAAACACAACCACCCAATGTCATGACTAGGATAATAATGAGATGGTTTGGTAAATAAATGGTGTAAGGGTGTAATCCATAGTTACTCAAACATGTTGTTTTGATCTAAGGATAAATAAAATTGAAACAAAGTAATGCTAGCATGTTTTTAAGAAGTGAAGAAGAAGGGAATAATAGAAGAGGAAAAATAGATTTAGAATCATAATTTTCATGTCAAAGGGGGAAATGAAATGGGTGGAGAGGATACTAAAATAAAAACCAAGGTAGAGGAACTCTTTATCAAATTCAAGACACTCAAATTAGGTTTGTCAAAAAATAAGACTTTCGACCTTAAGGAATCTTAAGAACTTATCTTAGCCACACAAGTCTTAGGTCAACAAATGGAGTATATAGATCATCCCATGAAGGTTATATGTATGACAAGTAAAATGGACCTACCTCTCCACAACCTGTTCCCCATTTATCAAGACCCTTTACAGAGTTGTTGGTCTATTGTGAAGATTGGGTTCTTGCATGAGAAAGTAGGTAGCACTATAGAGTTTTTTGAATTTACCTATTCTAATCTACTAGCCTACCACACACTAATGACCATTAGCTCTAGTGTGAGGCCAACTGTGGAGTTTGAGCTTCAATTAGAGATAAGAGATGTGCTTGTAATCATGTCTTTTGCTATGATATTTGAATTTTGAGATTTTTATGTTGCCATTTTTATATCATTTCCATTTGTTTCAAATGATTTGGATTTTAATTTTATTGGTGTTTTTTTCTATTCCTCCTGCATACAAATTTGGAAAACTAAAAATGGGTACTAAAGATGACTTTCATTTGAATAATTGGGACTTTTTTTGTTAAGAGAGAGAAATTCATAGAGCTTGGGGTCTAAGAGTCTCATAAATATAGGTAAAATAAAAGTGATATCTTAACTTATACCTTTCTTATCTAATATGGAGTGAAAGGAAAGGAATTAAAGAGGAGTGACACATGGAAAAATTTGAATTACTTCAAATCACAAAAAATGTGACAAAGGGTGAAAAGGGGATACAATGATATAAAAGTGTGATTCCTTATCATAAGAATGAGGGAAATGGAGGAAAACATGCTAACATAGATTGTTTGTGCAAATTCCATTTAACAAAATAAGCAAAAGCTAAAGTTGAGAACAAGGATCAAGAACTTGTAACCATTGAAAAATACATTCCAAAGAAAATAATGGCAAGATAGTAATTTTATGAGGAGGTCTAGGTCCTATCCATGGTTATAACTATAAACTCATAAAATCAAAACCCACATGGGCAAATTCTAAATAAGGGAAAAAATAATCATAAAGCTATGAAGGCAAAGAATGACATAAAGAGACAAAAATGAAAGAGAGACAAAAGAACCAAAGTGAAAACAAATTCCAAATGTAATGTGTAAAAAAACCAAAGAATCTAAAGGAAACAATGATGCTTAGTAAAGTGAAACTAAAATAAATAAAGATGCACAAAAAAAATGAAACATGAGATAAAAAATAACAAGTAAGTTCTATGATAATGTATGTATCAGATATGAGCATGTGAAATACAAGTCTATAAGTCTCTAATGTTTTATTGAAATTGAATTTGGTTGTTATTATGAATTTTATGGTAAGAGTGGGCATAATAAGATTCCTCAATGGGTAAGTGGATGTAGTTATGGGCATCACAAGATGCCCCAACATGTGAGGTTAAGTGAGGTAACATTGAACCATTAAAATGATTTGCATTGGGTTGGTATCTATATTTGGAGATAGGTAAATGTGTTGGTTTATTATATTTTATAAGGTGAAAATTTCTTCTTAAGCTATTCTGTACTCAAGGGAGGGGGGGTTGGGTTAAAATAGTTGAATTGGATGTTCCATTTTGAGTTTGGGGAAACATGGATGAATCAATGTTATGAGAATATTATTGGAAAGGTACTTTAGTAGTTATTTGAGATGGTTTAAATTGAGTCATAAGAAAGTCTTGCATTTTTTCTTGGTATAAGGTTTCATCTAATGTTTGAGGTGAAAAGATTCAAACTTTGTATTGAAGGGGAGGTTTAAGAGTAGTGATAAATAGTTTTTAAAAAGTATCATCATTCATGTTATGGTCCACTTTATGAGCCAAAGACTTCCATCATTTGCTGAAAGTATGAGTAGATTCATTAAGAAGTTGATTGGCATTGATAAAATGGTTAAGGTAATTTTCAAGAAGGTTATCATGTTTGAATTCCTTCACTATAGAATTGAATAAATCCTATAGTTGTGAGATGGAATGTCTAGGAGTTTGGCTATACCATTCAAGTGCATCAGCCACAAAGGTTTTGGCTAAGATCTTGGTGGTAGCAAAGGTGTTAGTTTGGACTCATTCCTTATAGAGATTACCAAAAGACTTAAGAAAGATAGTAGGGTCCTTTGTCCCATTATATGTGATATTTGGAGAGATGTTTTCAATATATATGGATTCAATGAATGGGGCTAAAGGTTCATTTTAAATATATTGAATCATTTTTTTATTTATTTGATGTTAAGGGATGATATTCCCATTGGTATCTCTAAGAGGAGGAGGGAAATTTTTTTGATTTGGTTGAGACATAATGACTTCAGGTGGTTGACTAATCATGTTTCATAAATCTTGTTGTATATTCATCATTTGAGAGGTGTTAGTTGTTTGCATGATGTTTATTTGATGTATGAATTGTAAGTTGAGTTGTATCAATAGGTTGGATTGAAGGTGGGGTATTAGTGTTTTTAGGAAGAGGATTATTAGTGTTGGTGTGAGGAGGATTATTTGTAGGTGTATGATTCCTAACATTAGTGTTAGTTGTCTTAAGTGTGTTAGAAGAAGAAAGAAGCTTGGTAAAGCCACCATTCTTGTGAGGAGTGTAAATAGTATCATCATCAAGGTTTTTAAATAATTGAGAACCATCTATATTATCAATTTGAGTGGTTTCAACCATATTACTTTGGGAAGTGATAATACTAGGTGCACTTGTTATGGGTATAACAAGAGGATTGTGAACATTGGTTGTAATAGGTGGAACATAATATGAGGTCCAACATTTGATGTAGATGGGTTGATGAGTTTATGAATGATAGGTTTAAAAGGTGTAAAAGTGGTATAAGGTATATGATTGTGATGGTTGGGGATTTGTCTAATAAGATTCTTTGAATCTAATATATAGTATGGGATAGATTGATATTGGGAAGATTTTGATGAATATTTACACCATAAAGAGTTGTCTTCTATGGTGGATAGGTAGGTAGGAGAGAACAACCCATGTATATTACAAATGGGTTGAGAATATCAAGAAATAATTTGATAAGAGGCTTCATGATTCCAAGTAGGAGTGGATATTAGAAATCTAGGAGGAAAAATAGGGATAAAATTTGTCAATAGGGGATATAGAAAATAGAGGTTGAAAATTGTACAGGGTCAATAGTGTCAACCTAGTAGGCTAAAAAAGTGTACAGGGTTAGCAATGTCAACCTAGTAGGCTAAAAAAATGTAAAGGTTTGGTAAGGTCAATCCAGTAGGCTAAAAAAATGTACATGGTTGGTAGGGTCAACCTAGTAGGCTAAAAAAATGTATAAGGTTAGCAGTGTCGACCCAGTAGGATGAAAAAAATGTACAGGGTCAACAGTGTTGACCCATAACTAGAAATAGGAAAAGTTTTACAAGTACTTTTGAAACCAAGAATTAAAATAAGCACATAATAAATTGGGTCAATGATCTTGATCCAATTGAGGCACACAACATAAAAATTTGTACCAATTCTAGCTAATGTAAGTTCTTGAAATACAACACATAATTGATCAAATAATAATAAATCAACTTGGAAATTAAAGAGCTAACTAAATTCTCAACTTGAATGTTTACTATATTATTAGAATATGATTTTAGATGTTATGGGAAGTTGGTTGTAAGCAAGGAACTAGAAGGCAATCTAAGGATAGTTTTAGGTAGTTTGGGCTGAAAGGGATATGTAGTGGTAATGATACAAGTTTGGTATTGGGACCTATCCCCTCACTTCACATACCATAGTGATAAGGGTGTTAGGTGCTTAGTTATAATATACCATTAACCATGCTTTATACTTGACCAAAACATCAAGTCAACTTCCCCCTTGGTGATGAAATCCAAGTAGGTTGGCCTTAGGTAGTCAAATGTTAAAATTTGTGTTTATATTTTGTGATTTGATCATGTGTGCATAAAATATAAATAGTGAAACTAAATGGTTAATTAAAAACCACATAATTAAGCTATGTGATCTATTATAATAATGAAAATAATAATAAATGAAAGTGTGAGCTAATTACTAGCATATAAGGTTAATTATAACTTTAAAACAAGGTGTAATGTTGATATAGTCAATAGTGTTTGCATAGAATATAGAACAAGGTCGATCCTGTACTATGGAAACAAGGTTTGAAAATGAATAGGGTTGGTAGAGTTGACCTAGTTATTTAGACAACACACAAAACAAAGAATTGGGTCAAGAGGGTCAATCTAGTTGATTGTGTAGGGGTAGTTTTAAAGACTAGAAATTGTAAAAGGAAAGACTATAAAGAAAGAAATAGAGAAATAAAAAGGATCCTTGGTACATAAAAGATGTAGAGAATTAATATTACTATTTAAGAACCTTGATATATGCTTGTAGATTTTGCTAACTGGGTTGACTGGGTTAATCATGTTTTGAAAAAAGCTATTACTAAGTGCATAAAATATATAAGATTGACTGGGTTGACCTAGTATGTTGAATATGATGCCTGAAAATGTATAGGGTCAGCTAGGTCAACCTAACAGTCTGGACTAGAAGTTTAAAAATCTAAAAACCTGTACTAGATCATTTGAGTCAATCTAGTAGCCTATATCGAAAAACCTATGCATAAAAATTAGAGTTGGTTTGATGCCGTCGACCCAGTATGACAAATATATGATAAAATAATGATGAAAAAGCATGAAATAAAGTTAATAAATCCTGTAAGGGTTACTTCATGTTCAGTTCACCAAAATGTATCCAATAAAAAATGCATCATGTCTATAAATCAATCACGGCTCGAAGAAGATAGAGCATACCTACACTTCTAATTGGTAATACATTTGTTAATTGGTAGCATGACTAATATGGGGATCTGCTAGACGTAATAGGGGATCACTTGTCACAATACACCATGCTAAGAAGGGTTCTAAATCCTACAATCTAACACATTCACGTAACAATCTTAAACGAGTATTAGGTTTAATGTTTCACTTTATTCTAATAAATAAGAAAGTAAATCTAATTTAGTGCATACCAAAGTTTGTGGCACAAAGTAGAGGTTAGAAACAAAACAAACTAAACTAAACATGCATAGAATACATATACTCACATCAATGTATATGGAATACTAATGCATAGAAATAAGCACAACTATATTATCTATCTACTCTTACAAAGCAAAAATAAAGTTAAGAATATTTACCTTAAAGATGAACCCACCAAGCCTCAATTTCTCCCTTGTCCAAGGTGCTTTGAAAGAGATTGTTGTGGTATGTAAGGATAAAAAAGATAAATCAACTCTAGGATACACAACCTATATATGCATATAAAAGACTTCTCCCTAAGACAATATCTGTATCTCTAAAGAAAGTATGGAACCCTAAGATTTATTCCTCAATTAGAATGGTTAATAAGTATATTTTTGTTCTCACTTATTCTTATTTTCTTATATATATTCAAATGGATGGAAATGAAATTGTATATAAGCAAATCTTGCCCTAAATCCTTTTGAATATTTTGGTTGTATGGGGTTGACCCAGTCAACCCTATATACTTCAAGAGATAAATCACTAAGCCCTAAGTTAGGTCAGTCAAAGGGATAATAAAAATATCAAGTGAAAATACCCAAAAATAATATAGGGTCGACCTAATTAACCCTGTATAGTAATCAGAGGTTGAAAATTGTATAGGGTCGACCCAATTGACCTAGTACAGTCAACTACTAAAAGGGGTTCAAGGCAAGAAAAAGGAGGATAAATCATGCCAAATGACTAGAATGGGTATAAAAAAGAAGAATAAGCTTAGGTTAAATGGTTTTAGGAGACAAGTGTGTAGATGGAAAGTGGCAAAAGGGACAAAAATATTATGAATCACCAATAGTCTACCCATCCCTTTTTCAGTGCACACTTTAAGACATGTACTTAGAGATATTAAGACTCGATGGGTTCTTGTAATATACAAAGTGTCAGTAATCAATAAAAGTTTTAATATATTATGTGTATATAGATGCCACCCCATAAATGATGTCACCTAATGATGTATATAGTAGAAATAAATTTCCAATTGAAAGATATTCAATAACTTCCATTTTCCACTTAAACCTTTGATTTGGATTAATTTGCTTAAGTGAGGTTAATCAAATTTTATTAAATTATTTGTAAATTAGTTGCACACTTAATCAAACTAGTTGAAATGTCATATTATTGAGTCATAATTTGACTAGATTAGAATTAGAAGAAGGTGTCAGTTGCGTATGGACCAATATCCCATTTAGGATATTATGTGTTGGGTGAATATTTTGTCATCAACTAACTGATGACAAAATATGTATATCAACCACAACATAGAGATATTTACACCACGAAAAGTGTGGGTTTACCAGATCTAGATGAGGTAAATCTCTCCTCTCATCAAGGGGAGGTTCCCTATAAATATTAATGCACTGGATATATATATATATATATATATATATATATATATATATATATATATATATAATTAATCAGAAAATAACACATGGGGTGGTATAACAGCATCTACCTCTCTTTTTTTAAAGGTAATGTATAAAGAACAAAAGAGGAAAATCCTAGTCCTTAGTTAACAACATTCCTCTTCTTTCAGGAATGGTATCAAACGGGAAGCAAAAAATCACCTGAAGTAACAAAATCCACAAGAACACTCACGTAAACACAAAGTCTTCCATAGCTTCCTTCACCGATTCGGAACAAACGTAACCATAGAATGAAATGAAGCACAAAGTCTCTGCCTAAAACTACAAAAGATAAAAGGATTGCAAAGGTAAAAGTAGCACAAAGTCTCTCTTCTACCTTTTAGAAATGTCCTTAGATAATATTAACACATCCACTTTGCTTATTAAATCAGACAAACAAGATATTACCAGGAACAAGGACATAAGAATTGTTTCCTAAATAACACAGATAACTTCAACACAAACTCTGAAATAAACCTTCTTCTCATTCATTCAACAAAATATGATTTACAAGTTTGAGCACAAAGTCTCAAAAAAGTGTTTTAATTTCAACAGAGTTTTTGCTCTCAATTATCCAAGATCCATTTACAAAAGAGGTCTCCACTATATATAGGGAGAAATCCTCAAAATTTAGAAAATATTAAAATACAAAAATATCTTAGTCAAAGATGACTCATCTTTGAATTTTGAGATATTTTTCCAAAATTTTTACATGTAATTACATATTACAAAATTGCATGCACTTTTCACAAAACAAAAGTGCATAAGGAAAGAAGAAGAGAGAAAGGGAAACAGCTTCAGTTCTTGCTGCCAAACTTCTTCAAATGAGAATCATACATAGCAATAGATGCCTAAATTCCTATACTATTTGGCACAACCATGTTCTTGGAGATGATTCTAGCTCTGATTAAAGCATCAGTTAATGTTGTGATGGACTTAGCATGACCAGCTAATCTAGATTTTAGATTGTCCAGAGTTAGCTTAGTATCCAGGATATTGTCCACAGAGGTCATTAAGAAGGCTTTTTCTTCAAAATCTCTTCAAATCATTCCTTTAAAATCTTGGATCATTTCTTCAGCTAAGAGAAATTGGTTATCTCTAAAAGTGAGGTTGTAGGGTAGTTCTTCGAGTTTATTGAGCAGGCCTGTGTTGCTCTTCTCACTAGCATCTCTAAAAGCTTTGAGATCCTCAATTAAATCCTTGAGTACCTAGATCTTAAAGATCAGTGACTCCTTGATCTCAACATAAGAGTCTTTGGTAGAGATGACACCGATAGATATCAAGGTACTCTTCTTCACATCCTTCATCTCCCTCCATTTGCTAAGATCTTTTTCTGAACTATCAACCTCCTGAGAGATAAGAGAGACCAGGTCATCTAATTCTGCCCTCACCTTCCTCATCTTGCCTGTATTCTCTGCAACTTCTATAAGCAAGGAAATTCCTTGAGTATGCATTTTTTCAATATATTCCTCTAGGAATTTCCCCTTCAAGTAAGTTTTCTCTACTTTTTGAATGATAGGGTCATCTACAGAGAAGGCCTCTAGAGTTGCCGCTTCAGGAGGAAGAGTGAACCTCCTTATTACTGCCATCAGCTGCTCTGTCTTGGCCTTGTAATAATCTTTCATTTTCTTTTATCAATCAAATTTATGGACCATGATGTCCATATCAGACTGAAGATCACTTTTTGCACCTTCGTGAGTAACTTTTCCAAGTTCAACATGAGAGATGGAATAGCTGCTCATTTTGAAACCCTCAAGGGTTACGTCCTGTGGAGGTTTGGCAATTTCTAGAAATTTCTATCCTTTTTTCTCGACCAGTTTTGAGAGGATCCTTGGCCTCTTAGGAGCCTTAGCTTTCACTGGCACTATTTTTCCAAAGTCGAAGCCATCTGGAGAGATGGCTAACTTCTTTCTTTTGGGTGTGAATGCTGACATCCAAGGTGGGAGAGAAGTACCTACTGTAGCCATAGTTCCCTCAACTGGTGTTACTATGATAGCTTTTACACTGCTAGTGGTGATAGTGGTCACAGTTGGAGTAACAGGCAAAACTGTACCAACCACCAATTTTAGCTCTTATGCAAAACGTTCTCCCAAATTGAAAGAAGGAGATGACAAACTAGGAATGGACCCAAAGGAGTGAGGAGTACCTTTGAAAGTGCCTTGAGGATCACCAAATATAACCCTAAAAGGAGAGGTGGCTCCAGAAGAGGGAACATTGATAGGAGAGAGAGGAGAAGGGGAAGCCACAGGAGATTGAGGTGAAGGAGAAATGCTCTTAAGTGGTTGTGTTTCTTTTTGTGAAGGTGGAGGTTCAGTGCTTGGCTGTCCTGACGGTCGGTCATCTGTCTCTATTGGTTGAGCTACTTGTTCTTGAGAACTCTATTTTGCAACCCTTTTAGCCGCTACTTCTGACTCCTCATTAGTCTTTGGTTTCTTAGAAACAAAAATGATTCTAGGCTTGTGAGGCCTAGAAGGGGAAGGAACATCACCTTTGTTCTTGGTTCTGTTCTCTACCTTCTTCTTCATCTTTGCTTGGTACTCAGCCTCAGATCCCGTGATAAATTCTTTTAGAATGATCCCTTTGGCTACTAACCAATCATTGGTGTTAGCCAATATTGGTTCAAATCTTTTTCTCAGAGAAGTCAATTCCTTTTGAGACCACTGAGTTGGAGGAAGAGGGGAGCCAACAACCTTTTTAGCCAGGTACCTGCTATTGATAATGTTCCCATCATCGACCAGACTAGAGGGGATCTCTATAAGCCCCAGATATTCAATTTGCTCTAGGGTCAGCCTGTAATAGTCTATCTTTCTGATTTCTTCAGCCGTCCTCAGGTCGATCTAGATGTCTTTGATCATGGGCTCATGGAATTGAGTCTTCTACCTGATTTTGTCCTTGACTCCCCTATAGTCGAATTTGTCTCTTCTCTTGAACTATTTTAGGGTGACCATCTACATCTTTATTTCCATGAATTTGGATTTGACTACTATTACAATAGAGTACCTTCCAATTTCAATTGAAAACCTGAAACTTAGCTTTTTTAGCTCCATTTGCCTAGTATGCACGGCAACCAGTTATCGGCAAAGCTCCATCACAACTAATTTGTCAAAAGGGAATCTGGAGAGCATATAGGGGTAGCCTTAGAAAAATCCAACCCCAAGATAGCAAAAGGTGGGAAATTGGAGGAACATACACCCGTAATCGTTGATGACTATCCAAGCCTCGTCTGATACTCTCTTTTACTCAAGCTAAGGGTTGAAGAGGCATAAAAATATGGCAAATAAAGCATCATTTACCCTTTTGAAATGGTAGGTTGATGCTTGAAGCATCAGCTGGGGTTAATATGAGTAGACCAGGGTGGTCTTTCTACCCCCTTCAGTTGTTAAACCTAGGAAGTTCCACATCAAAGTAGCTATGTACACAAGGTACGAGGTCATATAAAACTTAGAAGTCTACACCTTGGTTAGCTATTTGTGAATGGCGTTACTGATTTGTTCACCCCAAAAGATGGCCTGATTACCCTAAAGGATGATTTTGATGAATGGGTACATCCAATCATGGAATTGTGAGGAAGACAGGAGGCCTCGCACTCTACTGAGAAGGGCGATTAAGTCACCAACTTTTTCAATGAATTCACTCCTCGAGAAGTTCTATGGCCATCTAGAGAGACTAGTTCTAGGTGCCTTAAGCCACCTGTTATTCATGACTTTCTTATCCCTTTCAGGGTCTTTATCGTATTCCTTCTGGACTTCTACAAAGTCAATCTTGGTTACTTCAGTAGCTGGAGGGCACATGAAGACTTTGTCAATGAATTTGGGATCCAACCGAATTATCACATTACCACTGGCATTTGAGACTGACCTTGTCTCTTTGTTGTAGAAGCGAGCACATTGGAGGATGAATTCTGTATGATGTGTTGCCACTGAGAAAGTAGCAACCAAGTGGATGTTGCTTTCAACAATCCTTTTTATCTTAGAGCTTGGGTTTGTCGCCTTCATTCGAGCCATGAACTCAGCCATATCAACATAGCCAATTTCAGTGTCTCAGATGTTGTCGACATTGGAGGTGATTGAAGTGATCAAAAAGATGCCCTGGTACTTGTACTTCATCATCTTTGCTTTTTTGGGAGACTTTTTTGACATTGGAATTGATCTCGACTAGATGGGTGCTAATGAGTAAGAGCCTTCAGAGAGAAATTTTGCCATGATCACACAATTAGGGAAAAGGGAGTGAGTTGGAGAATTCGCATATCAAGTGATTATGATCATGGGAGGATGTTTAAAAAAGTCCAGGTCAGAAAAAGGTGCAAAAAATGAGGTAGAAAGGGAAAGAAAGGGAAAAGATGAAAAATCCTCTGAAGTTAGAAAAAATTTGGAGGAAAGCACGAGCAACAAAAATTACCACCTCTGTAGAAAGAATGGGTAGAATGCAAAGGTGGTGAAATTCGCTGCCCAGGCAGGATCGGCCTACACAGGTGGCAAAATTTGTCACCTCTGTAGGTCAAGGAAGGAAAAAAAGGGGCAACAAAAATCACTGCCCCTACACATGGACATGCATCGGTGGCAAAATTTGCCACTAATGCAAGTCTTCTAGATGGAGGACACATTGGTAGGGGCAAAAAAAATTTCCACCCCTGCACATTGGGAAGAATGCAAAGAGGGTGCATAGGCGGTGAAAATCACCGCCCGTGCATGAATGAGTCAACATGGGTGGCAAAAATCACTGCCCATGAAGGTGAAGAATGGGGGGCTGAGATGCATAGGTAGTAAAAATTACTGCCCTTGTGGGCTTAGGTGAGAAACCATGGAGAGGTATGGGTGGCAAAAATTTCCACCTATGACGGGTTTAACAAGAAGACTATGGGCATGAGGGACGATGAAATTTGCCGCTCAAGCAGGTTTGAAGAGGAAATCTGTGGGCAAGACGGAGGGAAGGAAAAAATAAGAATAAAACATTCACAACATCTAAAAGAGGAAAAAAAACTAAGAAGGAAGAACAAGAAAAACAAATGCAAAAAACAAGACCCACCTGGAAAGCCGTGCGTGCCACAAGCTCAAATCCATGAAAACACACTTTAAATCATCCGTTGGGTCATCCAGACGCAAAAAGCAGGAGGAAAAGAGGAAGAATGAGAATAGAAGAGGTCTAAATCAGGTTATATGGGGTTTTAAATGCCCCCAACCACCTGCCACGTATGGCAATAAATGCCGTGCATGGAAACTGAGGTGTGCATGGGTGGTGAAATTTGCTACCCTTGCATGTTCGGTTTGATTCAGATGCAGGAGTGGCAAAAATTGCCACCCTTGCAGGTCAAGATGCATGGGCAACAAAATTTTTTGCCCTTGCAAGAAAAATGCAAGGGTGGCAAAATTTTTTGCCCTTACATTGCAAAGGTGAAAAATGCACTAGCGACAAAAATTGCCGCCCTTGCAGGAAAATGGAAGAAAAGACCAACTCCGAAAGAGGTAGAAATTGGTCCTCTAAACACATCGAGACCATAATGATTTTGATGCTATTTGGGGAAAATGGGATGAAAAAACATTACGAATTTCCAATGGTATCAGCTGGATCGAAATGAGAAGGAGGAAAAACCATCTCAAAAACAAACTTAGAGAGATGAAAGATGAAATAGACAAGTTTCATAGGGGGTTGTTCTAAAAATTGAGCTAAGCTAATTTTGGAAACAAAAGTTGGCTCCTATTGGGGAACTTTTGTTAATCAAATCAATCAATGGGAGTAGAAACTAGTATCTAAGTGCCTTCATCCAAGCCATTAGGCTACGGAGTCAAGCTAAAAATGAAAGAAAAATAGACAAAACATAAAAACTATACATATATACAAATAGACTTATCCAAGCTTCAAGGATTAAATAGCTTTAGATGCTACCCGTTGTGAGGTAGTGCAAATGGCATTCCATCTTGGTATTCTAGCAAGAAGCTAGCTTCACCATAGAGCTATCGAATGGTGAATGGGCCTCTCCATAGGGAGTCAAATTTTTCGTGCATCCCTTTTGGTTCTCGCCTCTTATCCCACAACAAGACTTGATCTCTGACTTAGAATTCACAAACCTTAGCTTTTTTTATCAAAAAGTGCCTTTACCCAATTCTGATGCTTCATAATCTGATCCATTACCATGGCTCATCACTCATTTAGCTTAGTCAGACACATGATCCTTTTGTCGACTGAGCTTTCAAAGGTTGAGTCCTCGATTGCTTTAGTTAACTTGTGCAATGGTAGTTCAAGGGTGATGGGAATTTCTGCATTCAACACATATAGAAGTTGAAAAGGTGACATACCTATATCTCTTTTGGGTGTTATCCTATCTGCCCATAAAGTATCATATAATGCTTTGTGCCATGTTCTCTGATTGTCATCCACCAACTTCCTGATAATAGTGACCAAGTTCTTATTACTTGATTCTGCTTGGCCATTTCCTTGAGAGAAATAATTTGAAGTATGGGATAGGGTAATTCCATAATAAAAACAAAATTGAGTAATTTCATGTGATGAAAAATAAGCCGCATTATTTGTTACAATCTTTAATGGGACCCCAAACTTGGAGATGATATTTTTTTTGAAAAAGTTGCACACTACTTCAGACATAGCGTGCTTGGTTGGGATGGCCTCTATCCACTTAGTAAAATAATCTATTGCCGTGAGGACAAAATCATGTCTAGCACTTGAAGATGGATTGACTATGCCAATGAAGTCAATACCCCACTGCTGAAACGGTTCCTTGATCACTACCAAGTTGAGAGGCAAAGCAGCCAACTTAGACTTCCCAACAAATTGCTGGCACAATTCACACCTACGCACCCATTTGTAGGCATCCTGGAACAACCTCAGCCAATAATACCTTGCTCATAGAATTTTGTACATTGTCATTGGTGCAGAAAAATGCCCTCTACAGGCCAAATTGTGGAAAGACTCTAAGAGTTTTTCTTGTTGCGCCTTATCAACACAACGAAGAAATGCCCTGTCCAGGTTTCTCTTATAAAGGTCATTGTCTCATAGAACATAACCAACTACTTTTAATTTAACATTCCATTTCTCTTTATGAGAAAGATGAGAAGGACACTCACCATATGTTAGAAAATGGGCAATGTCTGAATACCACTCATCGGTGGTTACAACAAAGAGGATCGTAGGCACGCCTTCGATCACTACTTTATTTTCTACTTCATCTGGAATGTTGTTGGCAATCAACTGGCAAAGACCCCTTCCTCATACGAGTTTGGTAGGTTTGATGTCTAGATCAAATTCCTGAGTCTTGGCAATCTAGTTACCTCTCTTCATACCAAACTCCTACTGAGTCAAGATGGATTTTACTATTGTGTCTAGTACGAGAACTTTAGTGTGAGAATTCACGATATAAAACTTGAAATGCTTGACCGCTTTGACCACTGTGTATGGATGCTTCTCCATAAGGGAATATTTCAGTTCATGAACCTTGAGTGGGAAACTCATAAAAGAGATGGGAGATTCTACACCTTCTTGATTTGGTTGGACTAAAATGGCTGATAGCGTATGCTCAGAGGCATAACTATATATTTTGAAACTTTTAGTATAATCTGGAAAAACCAAGACTGGTGCACGAGCAATTGCTTCTTTGATTTCTTTGAATGTTGATTTGCCCTCAGCAGTCCACCTAAATCTAGCATTGCCTTTCATCATGTTGACAATGTGATGGGTTTTCTCAGCAAACTCGGGAATGAACCTCTGAATAAAATTCATCTTTCCAAAGAAAGAGTGAACTGTGGTCTTGCTGGTAGGCAGAGTAAGTTCTTGGATAGACTTGACTCTCTTTGAATCAATTTTAATACCTTCATGGGACACAATGTGTCCAAGAAGTTTCCCTTTAGTTACTCCTAAGATAGATTCTTTGGGTTTAAAGAAATACCGTTCTGACGATAGTGTTCTAGTATCTTTTGCAAATGGTGAACATGCTCAGAATGATGTTTTGAAAACACTGTCAGATCATCCAGGTATACTACAATAAATTTTTCCATCTCATATTTGAAATCAAGATCCATCGCCCTTTGAAATGTGGCACCTACATTTATCAGACCAAAAGGCATTCTTTGATAAGTGAATGTGCCCCAAGGTGTGGTGAATGTTGTTTTATGTTGATCTACTTTTCTAACTTCGACCTGATTATACCTTGAAAAATTGTCCAGTATTGATAACATTTTTGAACCTGTTACCATCTATAGAACTTGATCCATGATAGGAAGAGGGTAGTTATCTTTTAAAGATAATTGGTTTAAGTTTTTAAAATCCATGCAGATTCAAATTTCACCATTCTTCTTTCTGACAAGAACTATATTGGCAATCCATGTTGAGTGATGGATTGGGAAAATTATTCAAGCATCAAGCATCTTTTGTATCTCAGCTAAAATAGTACCTAAGATTTTTGGATTATATTGCATGGACTTTTGCTTGTAAGGTACAGAGTTTGCCTTCAAAGGAATGTCATGGTGAACATCATTAGGCCTTAGTGATTTTAGATCATCATAGGAATAGGCTAGCACATCTATATATTGGCAAATTAAAATAGCAAGCTTAAATCTCTCATCAAGAGTGCAATATTTCCCAATGTTTACCATTTTAGGATCTTGTTTGGTTCCCAAGTTAGTTTGATCAAAATCCTGAGAGGAGTTTGAATCCGTTAGCTATTATTTAATAGACCTGTCATGGTTATCAAACAACTTCTCTAGGGAAACTAGACCTTTGAGAATCTTATTCCACTTAAGCTATAGGAAATCCTCACCTATATTTATATTTGACTCAGGAGTTGCTTCACATTCTCAGAGTTCACTACCTTCAAAATGTAGTTATTCAAAACTATCTTTTTTCTCCAAGAAGGCAATGATTTGGTCATCATTATTAAATACTTGCCAATGGCCAGCATTATCAAGTACACTTGGCCAAAATACCAGTTCAATAGTGTACCTATCTCCCTTAAAGTCTAGGTGAGGGACTAAGAGGGTAGTAGAGACAGCCAATGCATCCGCCCAGTCATTGAAATCCCTTGGAACAACAGAGATGTTGAAAGCATCAAAATTTTCAATCTGATCCCAGACCAGATTGTGATAGTGGTGCAACCTTTCATTTTTCATCTAATAGAGGTTCCTCACCTGGCAGACTACTAACTTAGTGTTCCCTTTAGCATGGAGTAGCCTAATGCCTTTTTCTTTTGTAGCCTATAATCCAAGCAACTGAGATTCGTATTCAACCATGTTGTTGGTATTGTTGAACTCCAATTTGTAAGATAAAAGAATAATGTCTCCCTAAGGAGATACCAACACAACCCTAGCTCCTGAACTAGTAGAAGAGTAGCTGCTATCAAATTCTAAGGTCCATACCTCGTTAGACGCTGCTTTTTCTCTGAAAACTCCTTCATTTGAGGAAAGAGGCTCTTCCATGTGTCCATTTTGATTTGTCAATTTTATTGTTGTGTTAGCTAAACACAATCTCAAGTTATCACCCATGAGAGTTTCATCAAATGCCTCATGGATCCCGTCTGTAGATAGGAAGTATTTGCCCATGCCTGAGGACTCAAATAAAATTTGAGCTTTCGGTGCCGATGATCGGGTAACTACATACCTTGCTTCTTTTTTAGGAAGCAACCTCTTCATGACACCTTGAATTGAGATTATTGCTTCTGACAAGTCCATACTTAGCTCACCTCCAACATCTTTGAAAAAATTTTGCCCAAGTAAGATGCCGTAAGATGCTAGAACATCAACCACTAAAATCGTCATCTTTATCTGCTTTTTTGGAAAAGTCATGAAAGCATATTGAGCATCTTTTATCTGACCAAAGAGGGGAACTTGTTTATTTTCCATAGAAAAACACCTCTCAAAAGTTTTGGTTAGAGTTAGGCTAAGAGAAGCTGCCATGTTCGCAGGCATGACATTATCTGAGGCTCCAGAATCTATAATACAATTACTCAATTTATAACCATTTATAAATAGGGAAACATAGAAAGGTTCTATTTTCCTGGGAGCAACAGGGGGAGTCACAACAAGATTGTTTTGCGCTGGTTTATCTTTAGGAGGATCATGAATGGCCTTCAAAGAATCTTGTCCTACGGAGATGGCTTTGTTTTTTACATATTCTGCTAACCTATCAAATTGTTCTGGGTTAGCCCTCAAATATTCAACCTCTATCATTTGAATTTTAGTCTTTCTAGCATGATCGATTATATCAAATAATTGAAAAGAACTTGAAACAGAGGAAGAGAGTCCATCATTTGGAACTTTAGGTATGACACTGGTCTGAGCAATAGAAGTAGAAGGTATCAGGTGGTTGGAGGTACTTACTTTTTTATGAATTATCTGATCTTTTGATTACAGAGGCAATGGAGTCCCATGTTTAGTGATGGAGATTGCTGATCGGGGTTCTTCTTTTGTCTTTCCTTTATCAATCTGTGAGGCTGACTAATTTTGAGATCTGGTGAAAATAACGTATAATCCATCCAAACCCTCTCCTTTACTTCTAGCTTTATCCTAATAATCTAGGAAGTCAATATTAGAGTCGCCAGCTAATTCTTCTTCATGCTCATCGAAGAGATTAGCATTATCTTGTTGGTCTAACTGAGGTTGGAATGAATAATCATGTTCAGCCTCTAGGTAACTGACCGCTGAATTAGCGAGTGCTGCTTTAATGGCTAATTTCCCTAGAGGGGGAGGCAGGCAATTTGATTGCCCTTGGTTCTAGGTAGCATTACCCTGATACTGCTAATTTTAGAATGTTCTCCTGGGCATATCTTGATAGGTAGGGGCAGATGTACCTTGGGCTATCTGCCTCTTCAGAGATATTAGTTTATTTGTCAATTTTTGCACCATAGGATCTGTAGTGCCTTAAGAAGAACTTTTAGCAGATAAAGAGAATTTATTTTTACTAGGGTCTTTTCTGATCTTACCTACTAGAATAAGATCATCTTCAATTTCAGTAGCCAAATTTTGAGCCTATGCTAAATTCATAGGGCCAACTCACCTCAATACGAAACTCACTTCAAGAAGCTGTGAGTTGATGAAAAAGCATATGAGATTCTCTTGTGTGGGCTGAGCAACAGTTGGGATCCCATTTCTTAACTTATTGAATTTAGCTATGAAATCCCTCATGGGTTCCTGGGATTCTTTTTTCATATGTGTTAGCTGAGCTAACAAAGTGTGTACATCTTCAGTAGGTTTAAACTTGGCCTCAAATTTGGATTTGAGCGTATCCCAGTCAATTATCGACCTAGCCTCCAGGTGATATAACCAATCCGTAGAAGCTCCTTGTAGGGTTTCCATGAAAAGTATCACTGCTACATCTTCAAATTTGACACCAATTATACCACATGCTATGGAGAAAGCTGAAATATGCTCATCGGGGTTAACCTTTCTGTCACCAAAAAACTTAAGAAATTTTTTCCTAGAATTACGAGGTAGTTCATGCAAAGGTGCAGTTAAATTAAGAGGACCAAAGGAATTACCCCACAGACCTTGAGCCATTATGATAGGATGATTAAATGGAAGGATAATAAACCTTGGTAGAGTATTTATAGGTAGGGCATGATTAACAGTAGGAAAAGAAGATCTAACTTGCGTCGGTGACCTGATAAGGTTAGGAGGAAAACTCCTAGACCGTTGGAGGAAAGGTGATGGAAGAAAGAGATCAAAGTTGCTCTGCTGTGCCAACTCAAACATGGGGTCAAAAACACCCTTGGATCTCTGGCTTCTTGTGTAGCACGGGGTTGCCAAATTTTAAATGAAAAAGGGACCGAAACTACTTCAAGTTGAAGCTTGAGGTTTCAAAATGCACGTTCGTAATCCCCAGTGGATCTAATTTGCAAAGCAAATAATGTAATGGATATGGAGGATGGAGGGAGATAGTAAGGCTATAAATAGATAATGGGTAAGACCCAGATGGGAGTCGCCAAAATCTATAATGGATAAGGTGATAATGATAATGGGTAAGACATAGGTGATGTTTCAATCTGAAACTTGAGGTTCCAAATTGCACAAAATTAATGTGTCCCCAGCAGAGTCGCCAAAAAGCTGTTGGGTGAATATTTTATCATCAACTAACTAATGACAAAATGCGTATATCAACCACAACATAGGGAGATTTACACCATAAAAAGTGTGGGTTTAATGAGGTAAATATCTCCTCTCATCAAGGGGAGGTTCCCTATAAATATTTATGCACTGGATATATATATATATATATATATATATAATTAAGCAAAAAATAACACATGGGGTGGTATAACATCATCTACCTCTCTTTTTTCAGAGGTAATGTATAAAGAACAAAAGAGGAAAATCCTAGTCCTTAGCTAACATCATTCCTCTTCTTTTAGGAATGGTATCAAACGGGAAGCAAAAAATCACTTGAAGTAACAAAATCCACAAGAACGCTCACGTAAACACAGTCTTCCGTAGCTTCCTTCACTGATTCGTAACAAATGTAACCATAGAATGAAATGAAGCACAAAGTCTCTGCCTAAAACTACAAAAGATAAAAGGATTGCAAAGGTAAAAGTAGCACAAAGTCTCTCTTCTACCTTTTAAAAATGTCCTTAGATAATATTAACACATCCACTTTGCTTATTAAATCATAAAAACAAGATATTACCAGGAACAAGGACATAAGAATTGTTTCCTAAATAACACAGATAACTTCAACACAAAGTCTGAAATAAACCTGCTTCTCATTCATTCAACAAAATATGATTTACAAGTTTGAGCACAAAGTCTCAAAAAAGTGTTTCAATTTCAGCAGAGTTTTTGCTCTCAATTATCCAAGATCCATTTACAAAAGAGGTATCCACTATATATAGGGAGAAATCCTCAAAATTTAGAAAATATTAAAATACAAAAATGTCTTAGTCAAAGATGACTCATCTTTGAATTTTGAGATATTTTTCCAAACTTTTTACATGTAATTACATATTACAAAATTGCATGCACTTTTCACAAAAAAAAAGTGCATAAGGAAAGAAGAAGAGAGAAAGAGAAACAACTTCAGTTCTTGTTGCCAGACTTCTTCAAATGAGCATCATACATAGCAACAGATGCTTAAATTCCTATACTGTCTGGCGTAACCGTGTTCTTAGAGATGATTCTGGCTCTGATTAAAGCATCTCTTAATGTTGTGATGGACTTAGCATGACCAACTAATCTAGATTTTATATTGTCCAGAGTCAGCTTAGTATCCAAAATATTGTCCATAGAGGTCCTCGAGAAGGCTTTTTATTTAAAATCTCTTTGAATCATCCCTTTAAAACCTTGGATCATTTCTTCAGTTGAGAGAAATTGGTTATCTCTAGAAGTGAGGTTGCAGGGCAGTTCTTCTAGTTTATTGAGCAGGCGTGTGTCGCTCTTCTCACTAGCATCCCTAGAAGCTTTGAGATCCTCAATTAAATCCTTAAGTACCTAGATCTTGAATATTAGTGACTCCTTGATCTCAACATAAGAGTCTTTGTTGGAGATGACACTGATAGATATCAAGGTAATCTTCTTTAGATCTTTCATCTCCCTCCATTTTCTAAGATCTTTTTCTGAACTATCAACCTCCTGAGAGATAAGAGAGACTAGGTCATCTAATTCTGCCCTCACCTTCCTCATATTGTCTGTCTTCTCTGCAACCTCTGTAAGCAAGGAAACTCCCTGAGTATGCATTTTTTCAATATAATCTTCTAGGACTTTCCCCTTCAAGTAAGTATTCTCTGCTTTTTGAGTGACAGGGTCATCTACGGAGAAGGCCTCTAGAGTTACCACTTCAGGGGGAAGAGTGAACCTCCTTATTACTGCCATCAGCTGATTTATCTTGGCCTTGTAATAATCTTTCATTTCCTTTTCTTAGTCAAATTTTTGGACCATGATGTCCATAGCAGATTGAAGATCACTTTTCGCACCTTCGTGAGTAACTTTGCCAAGTTTAACACGAGAGGTGGAATAACTACTCATTTCAAAACCCTCAAGGGTTGCATCCTATGGAGGTTTGGCAATTTCAAAAAAAAATTGTCCTTTATTCTTGACCAATTTCAAGAGGATACTTGGCCTCTTAGGAGCCTTAGCTTTCACTGGCACTATTTTACCAAAATCGAAGTCATCTGGAGAGATGGCTAACTTCTTTCTTTTTGGTGTGAATGCTGACATACAAGGTGGGAGAGAAGTACCTACTGTAGCCATAGTTTCCTGAGATGGTGTTACTACGACAAATTTTACACTATTAGTGGTGACAGTGGTCCTAGTTAGAGTAACAAGTGAAACTGTACTGACCACCAATTCTGGCTCTTATGCAAAACTTTCTCTTAGATTGAAAGAAGGAGATGACAAAGTAGGAATGGACCTAGAGGAGTGAGGATTACCTTTGGAATCACCCTAAGGATCGCTAAATATAACCCTGGAAGGAGAGGTGGCTCCAGAAGAGGGAACACTAATAGGAGAGAGAGGAGAAGGGGAAGCCATAAAAGATTGAGGCAGAGAAGGAGAAATGCTCTTAAGCAGTTGTGCTTCTTGCTGTGAAGATAGAGGTTCAATGCTTGGCTGTCCTGAAAGCCGGTCATCTGTCTGCATTGGTTGAGCTTATTGTTCTTGAGAACTCTATTCTGTAACCCTTTTAGCCACTAATTTTGACTCCTCAGTAGTCTTTGGTTTCTTAGAAACAAAAATGATTCTAGACTTGTGAGGCCTAGAAGGGGAAGGAATATCACCTTTGTTCTTGGTTCTATTATCTACCTTCTTCTTCATCTCTACTTGGTACTCAGCCTCAGAGCCTATGATAAATTCTTTCAGGATGATCCCTTTGGCTGCTAACCAATCATTAGTGTTAGCCAATATTAGTTTAACTCTTTATCTCAGAGAAGTCAGTTCCTTTTGAGACCACTGAGTTGGAGGAAGAGGGGAGCCAACAACCTTTTCAGCCAGGTACTTGCTATTGATAATGTTCCCATCATCGACCAGACTAGAGGGGATCTCTGCAAGCCTCAAATATTCAATTTCCTCTAGGGTCAGCTTGTAATAGTCCATATTTTTGATTTCTTCAGCCATCCTCAGGTCGATCCATATGTCTTCGATCATGGGCTCATGGAATTGAGTCTTCTGCTTGATTTTGTCTTTGACTCCCCTCTGGTCAAATTTGTCTCTTCTCTTGAACTATTTTAGGGTGACCATCTACATCTCTATTTCCATGACTTTGGCTTTGGCTGCTGTTTCAATAGAGTACCTATCAATTTTGATTGGAAACCTAAAACTTGGATTTTTTAGCTCCATTTGCCTAATATACATGACAACCAATTGTTGGCAAAGCTCCATCAAAACTAATTTATCAGAAGGGAATCTAGAGAGCATGTAGGGGTAGCCTTCGAAAAAGCCAACCTGAAGATAGTAGAAGGTGTGAAATTGGAGGAACATACACCCATAATCATTGACGATTGTCCAAGCCTCATCTGATACTCTCTTCTGCTCAAGTTGAGGGTCAAAGAGGCATAAAAATATGGCAAAAAAGCATCATTTACCCTTTTGAAATGGTGGGTTGACCTTTGAAGCATCAGCTAGGGGTAATATGAGTAGACTGGGGTGGTCTTTCTATCCCCTTCAGTTGTTAAACCTGGGAAGTTCCGCATTGAAGCAGCTACGTACACAAGGTATGAGGTCATATAAAACTTAGAAGAAGTCTGCACCTTGATTAGCTATTCGTGAAGGGCATTGCTAATTTGTTCACCCCAAAAGATGACCTACTTATCCTAAAGGATGATTTTGGTGAATGGGTACATCCATTCGTGGAACTGTGAGGAAGACGGGAGGCCTCGCACTCTGCTAAGAAGGGTGATTAAGTCACCAACTTCTTCAATGAAGTCACTCCTTGGGAAGTTTCGTGGCCATCTAGAGAGACTAGTTCTGGGTGCCTTAAGCCACCTATTATTCATGACTTTCTTAGCCCTTTTAGGGTCTTTGTCATATTCCTTCTGGGCTTCTACGAAGTTGATCTTGGTTACTTCAGTAGCTGGAGGGCACATGAAGACTTTGTCGATGAATTCAAGATCTAGCTGAATTATCACATTACCGCTAGCATCTGAGACTGACTTTGTCTCTTTGTTATAGAAGCAGGCATATTGGAGGATGAATTTTGTATGATGTGTTGCCACTAGAAAAGTGGCAACCAAGTGGATGTTGCTTTCAACAATCCTCTTTATCTTGGAGCTTGGGTTTGCCGCCTTCGTTCGAGCCATGAACTCATCCATATCAATGTGGCCAATTTTGATGTCTTGGATGTCATCAAAATTGGAGGTGACCAAAGTGATCGGGAAGAGGCCCTAGTACTTGTACTTCATCATCTTTGCCTTTTTTGGAGATGTTTCTGACATTAGAACTGATCTCGACCAGATGGGTGCTGATGAACAAGAGCCTTCAAAGAGAAATATTGCCATGATCACATAATTAGGGAAAAGGGACTGAGTTGGAGAATTTTCATATCAAGTGATTACGATCATGGGAGGATGCTTAAAAAAGGATGGGTCAAAAAAAGGTACAAAAAATGAGGTAGAAAGGGAAAGAAAGGGAAAAGACAAAAAATACTTTGAAGTTAGAAAAAATCTAGAGGAGGAAAGCATGGGTGGGAAAATTCACCACCTTTGTAGAAGTAATGGGTAGAATGCAAGGGTGGCAAAATTCACCACCTAGGTAGGATCAGCCTGCACAGGTAGTAAAATTCGCTGCCTTTGCAGGTTGGGGAAGGAAAAGAAGGGGTGATGAAAATCACCCCTGCACATGGACATGCATCGGTGACAAAATTTGCCACTG